>CM030043.1:18748943-19064158 GCA_017639485.1 Pluvialis apricaria
TACCTCTCCCAAGTCCTCAATCTTTAGCATATCTGATGTGAGTATGCAACCCCAATAGATAAGTATATTATTGTTGCAGAACCCACAGAGAATTACTTAGTCTGGACCAACCCAAACCAGGATATCGACTCCAATACGGGTTCCAGGACCAAAGATAAAACTCTGTCGTACCACAAGAACCAGAGATACTGAACTAAAGAGGATGGAGGGCAAGACCAGGTTGGCCTCTGTACTTGCTGCCAATAAGAAGTATTTCTCGGCTGTTGGAAGCACCCCAATAGGCACGAGAGATAGGGGTATAAGCCATGCTGGACCTCCACTTCTAGTGTTGTTATCATTGGCGGTATCTTTGGTGTCTGGTGGTGAATGCCAGAAGTGCTACCAGACGGTCTCCTGGGGGTAGACAATCCCTTCATACTATGACCGTGCACACGCATATCAATCGCCAATGTTATACCCGTGAGAGTTTAAGAGTGTGCAAATACGGCGGACAAGAATATTGGGTCAGACAGAACTTAGGAATAGGCGGGACAAGATTAGGAATAGGATGCCCTAGAGGAGAAAAATGGCTTTGTTTCACTAAGGCAGGTCACTGGGATATTTCAGACGGAGGGGGAGTACAAGATATGGTGAAGGAAGAACTAGTGAAAAGCGTGACAAAGGTTATAAAACAGAAAAGAAAACAATTAAAAGTACAAAACGAGGGGCATATACCAGAAGCTACAGAAACAGCTACAAAAAGAGTTAGGATTCCCCACTCTTGGGCAAACTTGTTTTTAAAATCTAGCAACAGACATAGCTAAAGAATTAAATGTGACTGACTGCTGGGTCTGTGGGGGACCTTTAATGACTGAAGAGTGGCCATGGAGAGGCACAAGTTTGAGTCCAATTGAAATCCTGGAATGGAATTATACTCTCACCATGAGAGGAAAAAGGAGACCTGATGGATGGGTGTTAAGTTCCACAGTAATTAGAAAAATCTGTTTGACCTGGGAGGGGAAAGAACTTTGCAAATCGAATGGGGGAGACCCCATGTAAAAAAATCTTAAAGATAGATTCAAATTTCACCCGAACTTGGTTTCCTCAAAAACCGAGGTCATATCTAGTGTTACAAAATGAGAGCAAAAATTGCACCCGGGTAGCAAACAGTAGTCTCTTTAGATGTAAGAAGGAGGGTATGAATCCATTCTCAGGAATTAAAGACATCTCGCAATATTGGGAAAATATAGAGGATACAATGAAATAATTTTGGCAGGCACCAGATGGGTTGTTCTGGATATGTGGAAACCGGGCGTTCCCAGAATTACCACCTAACTGGGGGGGGACTTGCACCTTAGGAATAATTCAACCAGGATTTTTCTTACTGCCATCTAAAGACTAGGAGTGCCGGTATATGAAAGCTTGAAGAGACAGAAGCGGAACGTAATAGGAGGACATCAAAGGTGGGGGGACGATGAGTGGCCCCCCTCAACGAATCATAGAAACCTATGGACCCGGCCACGTGGGTCCAGGACGGTAGCTGGGGGTATAGGACTCCCATCTATATGCTGAATCGGATTATAAGGCTACAAGCGATAGTTGAGCTGATAACTAACAAAACGGCTTCAGGACTAGAACTGTTAGCTCACCAACAAACTCAGACAAGGGCAGCAGTTTACCAAAATCGGCTCGCACTAGACTATCTGCTAGCAGTAGAGGGGGGGTGTGTGTGTGTGGAAAATTCAACATATGTGATTGTTGTTTAAAAATTGATGATAATGGAGAAGCAGTACGAGGAATCGCTACTGATATCCGGAAAATAGCACATGTACCGGTGCAAAAATGGAAATCAATAGCAGATGCCAGTTGGTGGGATGGACTGCTAGGGGTTGCTTGGTGGAAGAAATTGGGACTGGTTTTACTGTGTGCCTTAGCAAGCTTCTTATTTCTGCCTTGTTTAATACCTTGTTTCATAAGATTAATTCGCAGTGTAATCCAAGGAATGCAGATAACTGCCACGTCTATAGATCCAAGGACGGCAGCATCAGGGCCTCAGAAACTCATGATACTGAGAAAACCTAAGAAAAAAGAAGACCTCGAGGAAGCCACTCGAATTCTTACTAAAATGGAAGAATCCTGCAGAATGAATGTAGAACGCTTCAGCAAAATTAAATGATAAAAAGAAAATGGGTGGAATTGTAATAAGTAATTTAGCAAGAGAATTTTGCTTCAGCTAAAATGGATGTATGTTTTCTACAGCTTCAGCTAAGATGGGTGTGTGCTTGCTATGCAGTTAACAGATACCTGCTTGCTATGGCTTCAGCTAAGATAGGTATGCGCTTGCTATGCATTTGGGGGAAGGGATAGTGTTAGATGGGATATCAGAAGAAAACAACAGTTGAAAGTACTGGATCGTTGTGAAAAACATAAGGTGGTGTCGTTAGCCAAGATAACCACAGGAGTGTGAAGAGTAAACAAGCCACCAGGAGGACAAGGTGATAAAGACTTCAAGGACCACCAAGAAGCACAGCACCTGCGCCGCTAGAGGGGAGGGGGCATGTTTGGGGGTGGGTTGCATTCCAAGAACTCATTGACTGTGTAATTGGGGGGAGGTTGTATGCTAAAAAGCTCATTTAATATGCAAATATTTTCGAGGAAAAAACATGAATAGGTATGAGGAATATGGAATAAAAACCCGCGTTTGTAATGGGGAAACTGAGGCACAGGAGGAGAAATCCCCTGTGTAGCTCCCAGCGCTGTAATAAATATCCTTTGCTCCACCGAATTTGCCCCTGACTAAAATTCAATACAGTGAGCGTGTTTCTCACAATTTGGGGGCTCGTCCGGGATATCTGAAGCCTACGTTCGGAGCCTTGGACGGGTGAGCAGACCGAGACGGCGCGCCACTGCTGATTTCAGCGATCCTCGGATTCTCCCCGCTCACGGTAACGGACCAACGGCAACAGCCTGGCAAAGGGGCTCGTGGACCAAAGAGGCGTCCCAGGGATAACCGCGGCAGCCGATAATACTTGTGCACAAGACCCGGGTAAGAAAATTGACTGTTAAGTATTACTCAGGTGGTTGGGTGACAGGGGATTGAGAGTGGTGTGAATGAGACGCGGACAAGATCTGCAAAGCGAGTGTGGAGTCTTTTTAACCGCGGTTCCGTATCTCTGCGAGGAGACCGGCCAGTGAAGAGATGAAGCGAAAGGCTGGAGTTGAGAGATCCCCCGGGGAAAAATGGGACAAGGAAAAAGTAAAGAGCAATTTAAGGGAAAAACTGATCAGGGAATTCCAGAAATACCTCCGGACAGTCCGTTAGGGAGGATGTTGTTACAATGGGGGCAGGAAGGGGAGTTCTGCACCCAGGGTAAGGATAAAGCAAAGATGATCAATTACTGTATGTTTAAATGGACCAAAGAGCCCATAAGGCCAGACAAGTTATATTGGCCAAAGTATGGATCTATGGAGGGATGGCTGTGTCAAGCACTAAATGTACACGTTAACTCTAAAGAACCATTCGATCAAGAAGAAAGTGAATATGCAGCATGTTGGAAAGGAGATGTACAGATTTTTAAATTGGAGACACAAAAGGAGAAGGAGGAAAACCAGAGACCAGTCTGGTATCCTCTTGAATACTTACCTCCCCCATATAATCTCGACCTTCCAGACAGTACAAGAGAGCCTCAGGCCCCTGTAAGAAGGGAAAGCCAGAGGAGACAGAGGCGGGAAGCAGGGAGGTCTATAGTAGAAGAAAACGAAGAGATAACGGAACCAATCGGGCTGCATCCGTCCCGATGCCAGGAGTTCAAAATGGGGTGGGATTTGTGAATGTGCCCCTAACCAGTACAGAAGTCAGAAACTTTAAAAAGGAAATGAAGAAATTGTTGGAAGATCCCCTAGGTTTGTCAGAACAATTAGACCAATTCTTAGGCCCAAATGTATATACTTGGGAAGAAATGCAATCCATCCTGGGGACGTTATTCTCCCCTGAGGAAAGACAAATGATACGTGTAGCAGGGATGAGAATATGGGAAAGGGAAAACATTCATGGGGTGGTGGGGGACCAAAAGTTACCCCTACAAAGACCGGATTGAAATCAAAATGACCCTGCAGGGAGAAGAAATATGTCTGATTATTGGACATTAATTATAAGGGGAATTAAAGAGGCAGCCCCGAGAGGGTCAAATGTGAGCAAAGCCTTTGATGCTAAACAAGGGAAAGAGGAGTCTCCAACGGAATGGCTGGAAAGGCTCCGAAGAAATATTCAGCAGTGTTCTGGAATAGACTCAGAGACTGTGGCTGGCCAGGAATTATTAAAAGTAAATTTTGTCACCCATGCCTGGCCAGATATAAGGAAGAAACTGGAAAAGATGGAAGACTGGCACGAGAGAGGAATCAATGAGTTGTTACGAGAAGCACAAAAAGTATATGTGAGGCGTGATGAGGAGAAGCAGAGGATAAAAGCGAAGCTAATGGTAGCGACTGTAAAGGAAATAACAAAGACTAAAGATAAGGCGCCCCAGAATCTAAGGCCAGGAACGAGACCATACAAGATGCAGAGAGCCCATCTGCCACCGCTCAAAAAGTCCATATCGATGAAACCAGAAGGCCCGGGCGGCGGAAAGTGTTACTATTGTGGGCAAGAAGGACATTTCAAGAGAGAGTGTCCCAGGCGAGAGAGAGATCAACGAGTGTTTGAAATGTATCAACAAGAAGAATACGCTACCGATTAGGGACGTCAGGGGCTCCACCTCCTGGGGGGAGAAAGAAGTGGGGAGCCCTTGATAAATTTAAAATTAGGCCCCCAGGAGGAAATTTATACCTTTTTAGTAGACTCAGGAGCTGAGAAGTCGAGTATTATGAAATTGCCTTATGGATGTGAAGTTAGTAAAAGACAAACCACTGTGGTAGGGGCAAAGGGAGAAAGTTTTAAAGTACCAATAGTAGAACAAATAGAAATACGAGATGACGAGAGGACAATAAAAACAGATGTTTTATTTATACCGGAAGCAGGAGTACATTTGCTGGGTAGAGATTTACAAGTCAAATTAGGGATAGGTACTGCGCCAGAAAATGGAAAGATTGTAGTCAAAATCTTTGAATTAACCCAGGAGGATGAAAAGCAAATTATTCCTCAAGTGTGGGTTAAAGAAGGAAATAGAGGGGGCCTAAAGATACCCCCTATAAAAATAGAAGTTAAAGAGGACCGGCCAGTAAGGATAAAACAATATCCCATATCTTATGAGGGGAGGAAAGGTCTAAAACCAGTATTTGATTCATTGTTGAAAGATGGATTGTTGGAACCATGTATGTCACCTTACAACAGTCCAATTCTACCGGTCCAGAAGGCTGATGGGACACATAGATTAGTTCAAGACCTACGAGAAGTCAATAAACGAGTACAGACTCGGCACCCTGTGGTTTCAAACCCATATACCCTCCTGAGTAAAATATCGCATAATCATAAATGGTTTAGTGTAATAGACCTTAAAGATGCCTTTTGGGCCTGTCCACTAGCAGAGGAGAGTAGAAACTTATTTGCCTTTGAATGGGAAGATCCGGACACTGGAAGGAAGCAGCAACTCCGCTGGACCTCCCTGCCTCAAGGATTCACAGAATCCCCAAATCTATTTGGACAGATGCTAGAGAAAATTTGAGGGGAGTTCCAGGCGGAACCTGGAGTAAGAATCTTGCAATATGTGGATGATCTGTTGGTATCAGGGGAGAGAGAGCAGAAAGTCAGGGAGACATCAATACGTTTGCTGAATTTTTTAGGAGAACAAGGATTCAGAGTCTCAAGGGCAAAACTGCAGTTTGTAGAAAAGGAAGTAAGGTATTTAGGGCATCTGATTAGTGAGGGAAAAAGAAAAATCAATTCAGAACGAATTTCTGGGATTACAGCATTGAGTGTCCCAAGAACAAAGAGAGAAATAAGGAAGATTTTAGGGTTACTAGGGTACTATAGACTATGGGTTGAGGGATACACTCAATCTGTAAAATTTCTGTATGACAAACTAGTAAAAGAAGGTCCCATACAGTGGACAGAAGACGAACAAGAGCGATTTAAAGAATTGAAGCAGAAGCTAATAAAAGCCCCGGTTTTAGCCCTCCCCTCCCTAGAAAAAACATTTCACCCTTTTGTAAACACGGAAGAAGGGATAGCGCATGGAGTCCTAACACAGGAATGGGGCGGAGAAAGGAAACCGGTGGCATACCTATCCAAATTAATGGACCCGGTATGTTGGGGGTGGCCCACATGCATACAGGCAGTAGCGGCCACAGCAATATTAGTAGAAGAAAGCCGAAAATTAACCTTTGGGGGAATCCTTATCGTACATACCCCCCACACTGTAAGAACTATCTTATCTCAGAAGTCTGGCCGGTGGTTAACAGATTCCAGAATCTTGAAATACGAAACCATTTTAATGGAAAGGAATGATTTGACCCTCGTAGTAGACGGAAACCTGAATCCCTCACAATTCTTGTATGGACAAGGAAGTGGGGAACTGGAACATGACTGTTTAGACTTTGTAGATTACCAAACCAGGGTAAGGGAGGACCTAATAGACACGCCTATGCCCTATGGGAAAAAACTTTTTATAGATGGTTCCTCCCGATGTATAAATGGAAAGAGAGCAAGTGGTTATGCTGTCATTGATGGAGAAGAAAAGGCAGTAATTGAAGAAGGGGAATTACGAGCAAATTGGTCAGCCCAGAGTTGTGAGCTATACGCTTTGAAGAGAGCTTTAGATTATCTTAAAGGAAAAGAAGGCACTATCTATACGGACTCGAAGTATGCTTATGGAATAGTACATACCTTTGGAAAAATTTGGAAAGAGAGGGGACTAATAAATTCCCGAGGGAAGGGGCTAATACATGAAAAATTAATCACTGAAGTATTAGAAGCATTGATGAAACCGAATGAAATTGCTATCGTGCACATAAAAGGACATCAGAAGGGGACATCTTTCGAAATACAGGGGAACCGGTTAGCAGATGAGCGGGCAAAATTGGCAGCACAGAAAGGACCAATAACCATGTTAGTTTTAATACCAACTGAGGACCCTCCAAAGCAGATTCCAAAGTTCACACAAAAAGAAAAAGATGAATTAAAAAGAATAGGAGGAACAGAAACCTCTGAAGGCATTTGGTTACTCCCAGATGGGAGACAAATGCTGAATAAAGCTTTAGCTAGAGAAGTAATGACACAGCTGCATCAGAGCACCCACTGGGGAACCCAAGCTTTATGTGACCAATTTTTGAGGAATTATGGGTGTATAGGAATATATACAGTAGCTAAACAATTAGTGGACCGGTGTTTAATCTGTCAGAAAGTAAACAAAAAGGTAATGAGGAAACAGGTGAACGGTGGGAGAGAACTAGCTCTAAGACCCTTCCAAGCAATACAGGTAGATTTCACTGAATTGCCACCAGTTCAACGGTGGAAATATTTACTAGTAATAGTGGACCATCTAACTCACTGGGTTGAAGCATACCCTGTTCTAAAAGCTACTGCAAACAATGTGTCAAAAGTGTTGCTGGAACAAATAATCCCTAGGTATGGGATTTGTGAAAGGATTGATTCAGATCGAGGGACTCACTTTACATCAAAAATAATACGGGGCTTGACAGATGCATTAGGAATAGAATGGGACTTACATACTCCATGGCATCCCCAGAGTTCAGGACGAGTAGAAAGAATGAACCAGATGCTAAAACGAACCCTGACTAAATTATCCATAGAGACACAGATGCCGTGGACAAAATGCTTGCCTCTAGCACTACTGAGGATCAGAGTGGCCCCAAGAAAAGACTTGGGGATCTCTCCCTATGAAATGATGTTCGGGCTCCCTTACATGGGCAATAGGACAAGGATTCTAGTCCCAGAACTAGGAGAATCCTATGCTCGCAAGTATGTTTTGACCATTGTAAGGACATTAGAGCAACTCCGAGAGAAGGGGAAACTCCCACAAACCACCCCATTAGACTTTAAAATACACAATATCCAGGTAGGAGATTGGGTATTAGTGAAAACATGGAAGGAAGAAACTTTAAAACCTACTTGGGAAGGACCTTTCCAAGTGCTGCTAACTACTGAAACAGCAATTCGAACAAAAGAAAAAGGGTGGATCCACATAACACAAGTAAAAGGGCCAGTAGAGCCACCTGAGGAGTGGGTGGTAGAGACACACACAGACCCCTTGAAATTAACCATGAGAAGGAAGTCTCGTGTTTTTGCTTTGACAGACAAAAGCCCTGGAGAGCTCTCAGAAGGCACATAAGAGTCAGCACTGCTGCATGGAAACAACAGACAGTGAAAACCTCAAAGGTGCCTTCGGACTAGGGCGGCACCAAACCCCTTCGACCCTACTTTGTTGTTATTGTAATTGTTGCATGTATATATGGTTAAGTGTAATAATTGTAATAAGGTCATTTTAGGTCCCCATGGCAGACTGGAGTGGTACCTCTCCCAAGTCCTCAATCTTTAGCATATCTGATGTGAGTATGCAACCCCAATAGATAAGTATATTATTGTTGCAGAACCCACAGAGAATTACTTAGTCTGGACCAACCCAAACCAGGATATCGACTCCAATACGGGTTCCAGGACCAAAGATAAAACTCTGTCGTACCACAAGAACCAGAGATACTGAACTAAAGAGGATGGAGGGCAAGACCAGGTTGGCCTCTGTACTTGCTGCCAATAAGAAGTATTTCTCGGCTGTTGGAAGCACCCCAATAGGCACGAGAGATAGGGGTATAAGCCATGCTGGACCTCCACTTCTAGTGTTGTTATCATTGGCGGTATCTTTGGTGTCTGGTGGTGAATGCCAGAAGTGCTACCAGACGGTCTCCTGGGGTAGACAATCCCTTCATACTATGACCGTGCACACGCATATCAATCGCCAATGTTATACCCGTGAGAGTTTAAGAGTGTGCAAATACGGCGGACAAGAATATTGGGTCAGACAGAACTTAGGAATAGGCGGGACAAGATTAGGAATAGGATGCCCTAGAGGAGAAAAATGGCTTTGTTTCACTAAGGCAGGTCACTGGGATATTTCAGACGGAGGGGGAGTACAAGATATGGTGAAGGAAGAACTAGTGAAAAGCGTGACAAAGGTTATAAAACAGAAAAGAAAACAATTAAAAGTACAAAACGAGGGCATATACCAGAAGCTACAGAAACAGCTACAAAAAGAGTTAGGATTCCCCACTCTTGGGCAAAACTTGTTTTTAAATCTAGCAACAGACATAGCTAAAGAATTAAATGTGACTGACTGCTGGGTCTGTGGGGGACCTTTAATGACTGAAGAGTGGCCATGGAGAGGCACAAGTTTGAGTCCAATTGAAATCCTGGAATGGAATTATACTCTCACCATGAGAGGAAAAAGGAGACCTGATGGATGGGTGTTAAGTTCCACAGTAATTAGAAAAATCTGTTTGACCTGGGAGGGAAAGAACTTTGCAAATCGAATGGGGGAGACCCCATGTAAAAAAATCTTAAAGATAGATTCAAATTTCACCCGAACTTGGTTTCCTCAAAAACCGAGGTCATATCTAGTGTTACAAAATGAGAGCAAAAATTGCACCCGGGTAGCAAACAGTAGTCTCTTTAGATGTAAGAAGGAGGGTATGAATCCATTCTCAGGAATTAAAGACATCTCGCAATATTGGGAAAATATAGAGGATACAATGAAATAATTTTGGCAGGCACCAGATGGGTTGTTCTGGATATGTGGAAACCGGGCGTTCCCAGAATTACCACCTAACTGGGGGGGGACTTGCACCTTAGGAATAATTCAACCAGGATTTTTCTTACTGCCATCTAAAGACGGTGACGAGCTAGGAGTGCCGGTATATGAAAGCTTGAAGAGACAGAAGCGGAACGTAATAGGAGGACATCAAAGGTGGGGAGAAGATGAGTGGCCCCCTCAACGAATCATAGAAACCTATGGACCGGCCACGTGGGCCCAGGACAGTAGCTGGGGATATAGGACCCCCATCTATATGCTGAATCAGATTATAAGGCTACAAGCGATAGTTGAGCTGATAACTAACAAAACGGCTTCAGGACTAGAACTGTTAGCTCACCAACAAACTCAGACAAGGGCAGCAGTTTACCAAAATCGGCTCGCACTAGACTATCTGCTAGCAGTAGAGGGGGGGTGTGTGTGTGTGGAAAATTCAACATATGTGATTGTTGTTTAAAAATTGATGATAATGGAGAAGCAGTACGAGGAATCGCTACTGATATCCGGAAAATAGCACATGTACCGGTGCAAAAATGGAAATCAATAGCAGATGCCAGTTGGTGGGATGGACTGCTAGGGGTTGCTTGGTGGAAGAAATTGGGACTGGTTTTACTGTGTGCCTTAGCAAGCTTCTTATTTCTGCCTTGTTTAATACCTTGTTTCATAAGATTAATTCGCAGTGTAATCCAAGGAATGCAGATAACTGCCACGTCTATAGATCCAAGGACGGCAGCATCAGGGCCTCAGAAACTCATGATACTGAGAAAACCTAAGAAAAAAAGAAGACCTCGAGGAAGCCACTCGAATTCTTACTAAAATGGAAGAATCCTGCAGAATGAATGTAGAACGCTTCAGCAAAATTAAATGATAAAAAGAAAAAGGGTGGAATTGTAATAAGTAATTTAGCAAGAGAATTTTGCTTCAGCTAAAATGGATGTATGTTTTCTACAGCTTCAGCTAAGATGGGTGTGTGCTTGCTATGCAGTTAACAGATACCTGCTTGCTATGGCTTCAGCTAAGATAGGTATGCGCTTGCTATGCGTTTGGGGGAAGGGATAGTGTTAGATGGGATATCAGAAGAAAACAACAGTTGAAAGTACTGGATCGTTGTGAAAAACAAAAGGTGGTGTCGTTAGCCAAGATAACCACAGGAGTGTGAAGAGTAAACAAGCCACCAGGAGGACAAGGTGATAAAGACTTCAAGGACCACCAAGAAGCACAGCACCTGCGCCGCTAGAGGGGAGGGGGCATGTTTGGGGGGTGGGTTGCATTCCAAGAACTCATTGACTGTGTAATTGGGGGGAGGTTGTATGCTAAAAAGCTCATTTAATATGCAAATATTTTCGAGGAAAAAACATGAATAGGTATGAGGAATATGGAATAAAAACCCGCGTTTGTAATGGGGAAACTGAGGCACAGGAGGAGAAATCCCCTGTGTAGCTCCCAGCGCTGTAATAAATATCCTTTGCTCCACCGAATTTGCCCCTGACTAAAATTCAATACAGTGAGCGTGTTTCTCACAGTTACAAACAAGGTCTTTCACTGTCAGAAACACGTTTCTGTGCTGCATTTTCAGCAGCCTATCAGACTTGATTCAAGGGTAGTTTTTGATTTCACAAGGAAACTCTCTTCTGCCCTTCCCCCGCCCCGTTCTTCAGAAGGAGGGGGAGGGGAAAAAGGCTGTTTGGCTGAAAGAAAAGGGAGAACAGCTTTCTTGAAACTTTGGAGAAAGATTTAATATACCCATGTTGTATACGTTTTGTTTGTTGTACCAAGTAGAAGATGGAGAACTTTAACAGAGGATAAATGTATCTAATGTAAAAAGCAAGAAGGAGAGAACTGAGAAACTTGCCCAAGTGTTTGTCACATCGTTCTGACGGTATTTTTTAATATCTTTTGGTCCTCACTTCCCTATAAGATTCTTGCTGTTCAAATAGCCCTTCAATATAACCTTTGTTGTTTGAACCAATAGGTGGGTCCAGAGTATTTTTTGAAAGTTGGATAAATGGTTTTCAATACAGAATACTAATTACTATGGGCAACTATTTCCTATGAGTCTTTTCTTCATACAGTTTCAAGCAAACCTTCAAAGGAGATGCATTGAAAATTAAGTATTAATGTGCAGTTTTCTGACTAGCTTGGGTCTTTTGTATTCTATCTCTGAAAAGCTTTCTGAAAATGTGACGTAGACACTGAAAATTGAATGCAAATAATAATTTTGCAAATCCCATTAGTAGAGGTTCACATTAGTTTCCAGTACTCTGAAAACACTATTTGCTGTACAATTTGGGGAGTTTTTGTGTTTTATCTTTCAGAACATTTGGTAAAAATAATTTTTAAATTATTTTCAAAAGACAATTCTGCTTGGACCTTGGAAAAAAAAAAAAACAACATTTTTTCTTTGTCCACTACCTATACAGTCAGGAAAATGCAAAAGTAAGGAGTCTAAACAATAAGTAATACCCCTGTCCACATTAATGCAAGAAAAATCCGTATTTTTTCTGGGGAAAATAATTGCTGATTAATATTTCTGAACAAATAATCCTCATACCACATAATTTGCATTCTATTATTAAAAATCAATCAATAAAAAGCTCTTTTTAATAATTAAGTTTGGGGATGTTACTGTTTACTCACGGTGTTACTGGGTTTGGTACTGTTCTGGTTCATCCTGATACACAGCAATGGAAAGAAGCACTTACTTACAAGTGGCATAGAGATGAAACATATTGCTTTCAAGAAGAAAATTAGAAATCCTCCCTTGATGCCCACTTCATCAGGGTCTGTTTATTTGCCAGAAGAGTTTTAGTTTCATTCCTAGCTGGTATTTCTTCTCTAATTTTGATCAGCCACTCTTCTTAGGGTACAAGTAGTTGACACACAGGTCCTCAGAAGATAGGAAAAAAAGCAGATGATATACTCTGAAAAAGTTTGTCAGGAAGCAGGAGACACGAACCCATTTCAGTCTGTGATTACTCGTTATGGGATCACATGCTTGCTGGCTTGCCTCGATGGCCTCTCTTCTAGAGTGCATGCAGGGTAAATAACTGTTAATTTCCCTGCTACATAAAGTATATCTTCTGTCCTGTCTGAAGTGAGGAGGTGCTAGTCCCCCTCTGAAGAGTTGTTTTCTTTGCTGGTTTGAATGAGACAGTCAGGAGACAAAGTTCTCAGCACATACTTGAAGTGAGAGGGCAGCTTGCCTTTCTCTCCCACAGTTAATTCCTTCAAATTCTTTCCTCATGTGACTTGCAAAGTAAACTAAGCTAGGGTCTATGTTTATTTCACAAGAAGAATCCCCACTGGTCATTACAGACAGCTGATATGGTAACTCAGATGTGCAGCAGCACAGGATACAAATTGTTAAAATAATTATGAATTCACATTATTGACTGAACGTCCAAACTTCCACAAGGCATGAAATGGTTACACAAAACTAATAGTAGTGTGTACATATGCACTTTAATATGAGGAAGTGTGTGTAATACTTGGGAGGCAGAGAGGGATTTGATGTGAACTCCAATAAGTTTATCTGAATTTTAACAAATTTTCATATCCATTCTATGGATGACCATCCACCTCTGGATCATAATCTCACCTCCTTGCCTATCCTCAAAGAAACGCAATCAACAGGAAATCTAGGAAAACAGTTTTATGGGAAATATGAAAGATGGTATGGTTAAATGGAGTTAAAATTTGACATTTTGGAAAGGAATGCATTCATAGTTTTTCAGATTCTCTATGAAAATGAGCATTATAGAAACCTCCTTCAAAAGTAAACTGAAGCAATTTCATGTAATGAAAACAGCTTCATTTAAATGAAAATACATCTTGTAATTCTGATTAAGATTTAAATTTATGAAAAACAAATAAAAGAATTATTTAAAAGTGATTTAAAAGAAAAGGAGGACCCTCGCTAAACTGGAATACATCAAGAAGTGCTGAAACATCTTTCAGGGGGGGAAGGGGAAGACTCTAACAGGAAGAGGTTGGTAAAATCCTGTTATATTAAGCTCTCTAGATGTTTTGCAGGACGGCATCCAGGCGGGTTTTGAATGTCTCCAGTGTGGGAGACTCCACAACCACTCTGGGCAGCCTGTTCCATGCTCTGCCACCCTCAAAGGAAAGAAGTTCCTCCTCATGTTAATGTGGAACTTCCTATGCTCAAGTTTGTGCCCGTTACCTCTTGTCCTATCACTGGGCACCACTGAAAAAAAGACTGTTCCCATCTACCTGGCACCCTCCCTTTAAGTATTTATAAGCATTGATTAGATCCCCCCTCAGTCTTCTTTTCTCCATGCTAAAAAGCCCCAAGTCCCTGAGCCTTTCCTCATAAGAAAGATGCTCCAGTCCCCTAATCATCTTTGTAGCCCTTTGCTGGACCCTCTCCAGCAGTTCCCTGTCCTTCTTGAACCGGGGAGCCCAGAACTGGACACAGTACTCCAGATGCGGCCTCACCAGGACAGAGTAGAGGGGGAGGATGACCTCCCTCGACCTGCTGGCCACACTCTTCTTGATGCACCCCAGGATGCCATTGGCCTTCTTGGTCACCAGGGCACATTGCTGGCTCATGGTCATCCTGTTGTCCACCAGGACTCCCAGGTCCCTTTCCACAGAGCTGCTCTCCAGGAGGTCAGCCCCCAACCTGTACTGATGCATGGGGTTATTCCTCCCTAGATGCAGTACCCTACACTTGCCCTTGCTGAATTTCATCAGGTTTTTCTCTGCCCAATTCTCCAGCCTGTCCAGGTCACGTTGTATGGCGGCACAGCCTTCCGGCGTGTCAGCCACCCCTCCCAGTTTTGTATCATCAGCAAACTTGCTGATGGTACACTCTATCTCTTCATCCAGGTCATTGATGAATATATTGAACAGGACTGGACCCAGTTCTGACCCCTGAGGGAACACCACTAGTTACTGACCTCCAACTGGAGTCTGCACCACTAACCACAACCCTCTGAGCTCTATTTGTCAGCCACTGTTCCATCCACCCCGCTGTCCATTCATCTAACCCACACTTCCTAAGCTTGCCTATGAGGATGCATTGCAGCAGCCAGATTATTTTCTGGCTTTTTTTTTTTTTTTATCTTGGTGTTGTGTTTTGTTGTTTTTCACTTTGGGTTTGGTTTTTTTTTCCTCTTAATGTTCAAGTTCCAGTAAGAGGTGCAAAAGGGTTAGCCTTGGTAACTAAGCCCCCTGTGTTTATTTATAGGGCTGCATAGTACAGCCTGTGGCATTAAGGGATGCACTCCCAATGCCATAACCTTCTCCTGTGACAGCCCGGGGTATTTATCTGCAGAGCAGCAGATGCAAATTTGGGCTTGTTTGCTAGGCTAACCAGAACAATTTGGTAATCAAGGGCAGTGGGTAATCAAGCCTTGACTTAGGAATTTCATTATGTGTACAGAAACAGGCCTGAAGATCAAACTGGGATTCTGGCATATGCTTGGTGTGCAACCTAAATGCATCCTGAACAAAAAAATCAGTTCAGCTCCCGTGATCAATTCGTTTTCAGTCTACTTTGAAGTCTACTTGTGTAGGTTCCAATTTCTGCTAGGGCTTGTAATACCTTTACAAACCTCAGTGGCCCACGTGACATGGTAAACCAGATTAGGTGATATAGCAGCAAGTGCTCACTCTAAACTTCTTTATTTATTTTATTTGGGGCACCAGGTTATTTCTCTGTAGATCTCCTAACTAGCCTCAGTATAGGATCATCTTGTTTACAAATCTTTCAGAAACTTGTTTTGGGGTCAATATTGGGGCAAAAAAGTTGCCGCTCTTGTAGCCAACAGACCTGTTTTGTCCTTGGTTGCTTGAATGGTATTCACTTCTACTGTGTGGGGATTCATTCATATATATATACACACCCAAACAAATAACAACAACAAAAAAGCAAAACAGAAGAGCCTTAAATCTGTCATTTAGAGCAGGTTTTCACAAAACATTTTTTAGAAGTTAGCAGTTTTGGTCATGAAAACAGGCGCCATCAGCAGCAGTAACAGAACTGCCAAAGTAATAGCAGTTCCTGGCTACAGGACCCATCATCTACCATCTTCCAGCAGTGAGCAGCAAGTGGCCTGTGACATGTGATTGTAGGAGCTACCTGTGTGCAATATTGCTTTCAGCATATTTCTTATTGTGATGGATACTCAGATCCAGGAGAGTATTTTGACCGAGGTGTTCTGTTTATCCTGTTTTGATGACAACTGGGATTAAAAACTAATAAGTAAACCTGCTCTGAAACTGGTAGAAAACTCTTCTCTAAAATCACATCTAAGCACTGGATAATATGCAGTGATATTTCTTGTCTTAAAAAGTTGGTCTCTTCAGAGGAGACAAATACACTTCAAAGTCTTGAAATGTTTGTTAAATGGAGCGGTATTTTTCTGGCCAGCCCTGGTCATGGGTGGTCACACAGATGATCTCTAGGAGACTGACACTGGTAGGCAATTGTTGGCGCAGCTTGTGTGCTGCACACCTAAGCTGCTGACCACAAGGAAAACTTCTCTGCATGTACGTGACCTACCGTGACCCAAGCTGGCACACTGATGCTTAATGGACAATTGATGTCACCCAGCTGCTAGAGCAATTCTCAATCTGGACTTTTTTCTCTGTAGTGTAACTAATGAGCTGCGTCTAGCTTTCTGGTTGTGTAAGGAAGTTTACCCCAACTGCAATTATTACTTTATGAAGAGAAAGTGGATGCCTTAGTCATAAAGTGGCATTTTGTGACCGTGGGTATGATTCATCCGCCCTAACTTCAGCCTTATGAACGTTAAATGTTTGGCTTTCTTCTACAGCTATTGGAGAGCAGTAGTTGAATGTGGTCAGTCATCCTACCTATTCTTTTCCATTTAATAGAGAGCGACCCAAGACCAATGGCTTAGGCTGCCCAAGTGATGTTAGTAGAAACTGCTCTGACAACGTGGTTTGTGAATTAAATCTGATCCCCTGGTCCTGTTCAAACCAGTAGCCAATTCTCCAAAATTAAGCTATTCAGGTTTTCATCCTATTAGCCCACATGCTTAGAAGATTTAGCATTATGCCGCTTGTATAAGCTCTTCACTGTCTTTATTAAACTATTTATCAGAGGCAAATTCATATTTTCTTTTAGGATAAACTGGAGATAATACAATGTGCTTGTTTTAATTTGCAAGGTTAACTGATCTAATTATCTGTGTGTGTTTATTTAAATCCTTTCAAGCACTAGGCGATTGCAGGTGGCTGCTTTGTATTCCACCAACAGGAAATCTCTTAAAATGAGATTATATAGCTCAATGGGTCTTCTTGTATAAAGGATTTTCTAATAATGGATGAATTTATTAAAGACAAAGATAAATAGAGGTTTTATTTACATTAAACAAATTCACAAGGAACTGTTTTTTCCTTAAACTGAGAAGGCCAAGACATCTACTTTTATTATGTTAAAGGATTATCCATATTCTACAAAGATGTTAGACACCAGCATGTTGGGTCAGAGCTTTTGACAGACGTTTCCATTCTTCTGTCAGGCAAGTTTTTTAGCGTTTGTGAGTTAATGTTTTTGCAAAGCCTCTGAATTGTGAAAACTTGGAGACTTCAGTGGTGCAAGAAACAGCATCACAGTACTAAACCTCTGCTTCCCGTTGAATGAGTGCAACATTTGTGCTGTTCTGTTGCTATATGCCTAGTAATTTGAAGAAAAGACACATGCTCCTACAGATGTCTAGATAACATTTAAACAAAATTGAAAGAAGGGATATTTTTTCTCCTCCATTCCTTAGTCACATAGTGATGACAATATCCTCTTCTAGCTTTTACATGGTCTAATGAAACCGCAAGCCTAATGGCTATGTTCTCACCTTATTTTCTTGCCTTCCACACACCTGAGTTCTTCAGTCCTAAAGAGACTCCTACAATAGTTAACCTAGACATTCTACTTACAAAAGCTGTTTTGCTATTTGGTATTTACAACAGGTGGTTGGAAAACAGAATATGATACAGAGATCCAGCTATCCAGCTGATGGAGTTAAGCTGCATGGAGTGCTATCTGGGGCGAAAGGGGGGCTTGTTAGCTCAGGTGTTGCATGAATGTGGACAGACTGCCTCCAGATCAGAGCAGGCTCACATCCATGCCTCTGCCCTGGGATCCCTTGATCTTTCAGCTCTGAGATTAGCTTGAACAGAGCTAGCTTGTGCCTGTCTACCCCTGACATTGTAGAGTCACCCAGGTCTCCAGATTTTGCAGGGCCAGTAAATTTCTTTTGTTTGTGCTGCAGAAGGTTTTCTCCTAGTAACTATACACTGACTCTTAATACTCACCATATTAATGAATTACCATGTTCCTCCTATCAGCTCACAAAGCCACCTTTGCTAAACAGATGAGACTCATTTGCCCAGTTTCCTGAGTGAGCATTAGTTCAGTAGCCCAGCACATGCATCTTACCTTTTGGGAGCTTTGTTCACTTTAGCAGAGCTGATATCTTGCTTCACTTAAGCACCTGACAGTGATAAACAGAAGAGAGACAGGTGCTAATCTCCCTGGGTCAGCCACTCCCTGGGGAAAGAGCTCATTTGATCATAGATATGAGTTGCTGATGGATCATTCTATTGATGCCACATCTTACCATAAAGGGAATTGGCACAAGCCTTTCCCCAGTTTGGGGTGTTTTTAAAGCTTGGCTGGCTGGGGTACTGCAGAATATGCTGTAGTGAACAGTCATTTTTTGGCTAGCATGTAAAACAGCACTGGTTTCAGAGTTGTGTATATGGAAGGGCTTAGTTTTGCTGATCCTGCTTATGCTCCAGACAGTCTTTTATAGGCTGTCAAAACACAGAGCCAAACTCTGAAGTCTTTACTTGGATTATATGTGGTCTTTACTTGAACAGAGCCTGCACTAAGTGAACAAAATCTAAATAAGGCTGTCAAGGCTTTGACCTAGAGTATTTACTCACACAAGTCCCAGTGAGAATTGCAGACTTAATACTACCTTGCAAATGTAAGTGTTTCAGCGCATTCTCCTGTGCTTTGACAAAGTTAATTGTCTAATCTTGACACCAAGTGCCCTGTACTTTTTAAAGAGGTTTATGCATGAGACTAATTATGTGCTGTTAATTTGGCTGCTAGCAGCTTTCTGTTTTTAACATCCATTGGATTCAGGAACCATACAGGGTGGCATTTTCATGTAACTAGTGCAAGGGCTGTGAACTGGATGCTAAAAGACAAAGACAGCAAATACAAGTGGAATACTCTGAAAGAGGAGGAAAGTGTTGATTCCCTCAACCTTTGTCCTGGTGACCAGAAATACCACGATGTGTGAGCCACAAGTGCACTGCATAGAGAAATTTTGCCAGTGTGTAGATGCTGTCTTCATGCAGATAGAGTATACAAGTGAAGATTACCATTTCTGGTAACAATGTGCAAGAAGAGAGTACCTGGGTGTAAGGGAGGCATAGGTTAGGACCAGCTAGTCCCATAAGCATACTTGAAATTTCAGTTGTCTCTAATGCCTCCTTTAAAATTACTGGTATCCTGGCATTTAAGCTTTGAAATGAGGCAGACTTATGAGTTATCTAAATTCTTGAGGATGTGCTAGTCTGTCATAGCTAAGGTGCCTCAAAATCTGAGCAAAGTCCTTGCACAGCTTCTGGGGACTCTCAGTCATATTATTCCCCCTCCCAGTTTTCATCAAACCTTCCAGTGCCTGCAACTGACAGGGAGAAAAGGGGCTTTCCACAGACTGTGCTTTTGTTCTCCCTCTAAAAAGTGCTGTAGAAAGCTAATCAGCTTTGTACCAGAGACCTTTACTGTACTGTTTCCCCAAAGTAGCAATTTCTCAATGATATAATGAAGAAATGACTGGGCACTTACATGAATTTCCTAAATTAAAAGAAAAAAAAAAGGGGAGGGGGGAAACAGTGGTGGGATTAATATGACAGCAATATGTAGGTGGTTGGGGGGGGGATTGTCAGAGGTTCTACTGTGTTAAGATCATGTTTATCATGTCATTCCTATCTTACGTGAAATGTATGTAAAATATTTTAAGACGACATTGAACTAATATAATGCTTCGTGAGTAGAGGAAGGTGGCTGTCTGGATGCTTTTATTTCAAAAGTGTTTAAGTAGATCAAAGCATCTGTAATTGTTTTTGATTAATAGCCACACAAATATACGTTAGGATTTTGCCAGAACAGTCTCTGATTTGTAGTTTGGGAACTGGCAGACCGTGGGCTGTCACATCACGTAACACCAATGGGTTGTTTAATTCTGGGGCTGGGAATGATGAACCCTGATCTTGGGTTTCCAGCTGAAGTTCCCTGGGACTCGAAGTTCAACTTCAACACCAGCGTTGATCTCAGTGCGATGTAGCTCTGAGGCAGTTGGTCTTTGTTACCAACCTCAGACCTTCAGGCAGCAGGCCAAGACCTTTCTGAAATCCAAAACAACCAAAAGAAAGCAGACTCCTCTGCAAAGCGTAAACCAAATTTCTTAGGAGTTCCTCTGACACTGTAGGCCTGATTGTTAAGAGGATCTGTGACTGTAGAGTCTCTGAAATGACTGCTCTTTATATGGCAATTTCCAAGCTGGCATAGAATTCAGGCTGTCAACAGACCTGTTTTGATTAGAAGGAAAAAAAAAAAAAAGAAATCCAGGTGCCATTAGTAAGGTATTAGGCTCCCAGATTGTGGAGAGTGTGAAGAGGATGGGGAACAGGAGGGGGTCACCAAGGTTCCTCCTCAGGCACCTTTTGGAGGCAGAGACTCCTAGGTCCAAGCCTAAACACTGGAAAAGGAAGAGAATGACAGGACAAGGGACTTCTCATGGGGTTCAGCATGAGAGCAGGGAGCTCTGGGCCTCCTTTTCCCCATGTTTAGCCTAAAAGTGCACGCTGATGTGGCAGTGTGGGTGGTGGTAAGGGAAATGTGTACAATAGTGTCTGTGGAGAACCTGATGTTGTTTCCTAGCAGTAGAAATGGAGATAGAAGTCCCGATACATCCTCAGGGACACCTGCTGTAATTATCACACTTGGTTTGACCAAATGGCTTCCAGCAGAGCCTGGAGTCTGACCTGTGACTGGTGTCAAAGCCAGCTCTCAGTCGCAGCAATGTCTTTCCGCATGACCACGATCAAGCCTCTTAGCCTCAAGCCCACACTGAGATTCAGGTTTCCAGCTCCCATGCAATAGAAAATGAAGATCTAAGTAAGTGTTGGGAAAGCAAGAGGAGCAGCACTGACTTCTCTTTCCCCTGGACAGTAGTAGGATAAATACATTACAGAATGTAAAGAGCTTGATACTATGGAAATAAGAACTCTATAAGTTACTTAGTTCATACACATGCAACTCCCAGAGGGCGAACTAGGGTTGTTCTGGTTTTTTAGTATTATTGCTTCAGGCATTATACCTGAAAAGGCCAGATGTACTTAAATCAAGTGTAATGGTGTCACTGCATAGTAATAGTGTTTTATCAGGGGGATGGACTGGTCTGCTTTCTCTCTCAAGAGCGTTTGGAAGAGTATGATGCAGAATGGATTGAAAGGCAGATGGGTTCCTCTCTACTGGAGAATTAACATTTTTATTAAAGTAGCTGGTTGTTGCTTCAGTGGAGGGCCAGTGGTGGCTGCTGCAATCAATAGAACCGTGCTTTTTATGTAAGATTTACTCTTGCTTGTCCCAGTTTTGCCAAGAATGTTCAGCTTGCAATTGATAACAAGCGGTGATGACAAAGTAGCTCGTTTCAATTGAATTTGGTATCATTAAAAATGTTAAAAAAACCCATTGTCTCTTCTACCTTTTTATAGAGAAAAGCTTTTTGATGAGAAAATTTGGTGCTGCCCTAGCAACCCAGCAGGGTGAGAATGACCATCTGTCTCCCTCCTGCCAATGCTGGTCTAGGGTTAGCATGGCTGAATTCAGCAGCTCATAGCACTGTGTTTAGGCTGGCCACCAGACTGGATTGTGGGTATAATTTCCCAAGGCCTGGTACATCCCATGCGCTGACCTGTGCAGCAGCCTTCTTGTACTGCTCAAATTTCCTTCCCAGAAGAAAAAGTCCTTTTATTTTCAAAATAGGAGGAACCCCAAAAATCTTTCCTTGGTTTCAGATGTTCTCCCTCTGTCCACACAGATTTTGTAATTGAAACTTATTTCCTATAATTTTTAAAATGTGAAAAAACACTTTGAAAGAGGAGGCTGATGGTGAGGGGAGAGGATTCCTGATGGTGGGCTGGGCTGTGATACCAGGCAGCTCCTGAGGTAAGCTTACACGATACAGGCTGTGCTTACTGCTGGAATCTGGCTCCTTTTGGCCCTTGCACTTAAGAGTCTGATTTGTAATTAGAAGACTGTCATTATGATAACTTTAAGCTCTGGAAGGTAGCTACTGCCATATATCTCATAATTTTGCATTTTTAAAGTCAGAACACACTAAGTAAATATCCCTCTGGTGCCCGAAATGGGTGATTATCTTCCATTCTGATTTGAAGCAACCCTGATGCAGGGACTAACTTGCTTCAACTTTTGGAGACCGGCCAGCTATTCTGATGCTGACTGGAGCACGATCGTGTTTACTGGGCTTGTCTTCTGCATTTCAGCTTGTTTAATTTCTTTCTTGTTTAATTTCGCCCCTTTCTTGGGCGAGGGGGTGAAATGACTTCTCACTATTCCAGGAAGCAGTATCATCCCCAGCCCATTGTGGTTCAGGTCTGAGTGACACAGCATGGTGGGATCCTGGCAGTAACTTTTAGCATCAAAATAAATGGCTGCAGAATTTAATTTAACTGGGAAGTGTTCCGAGTTGTAGATTTGACTTTTCCTCTCCAATCTGCAGAATTGTTTCTGCATTTACAGCACCTGATATATACCAGGGAGAGCAGTCTGTACAAATTAGCTTCCAACTGTCTTTTACTTTTTACTTTGTCCCACATCCTGCTTTAAAAACATCATTGCACCCAGAATGTGTTTCCATCAGCAGAAACGGTCATTTTAACATCACAGCCAGGCAGAAAGAGATTTCTGTGCTTGCAGGAGTGTCTGGCACTGCCTTCTAGGTGAATCTGTTGGGTTAAGTATCTTCTCAAAGCAGGTGGTCCCTCTTCCAAGAGCTTCCCAGTGAGGGGCTGCAAAAGCAGAATAAGATGAAGGGGGATGGAATGAACTATCCAAAGGTACAAACCATCATGCTACCTGCAGTCGGTACGGAAGCAATGCGTTCTTCAAATGGGCTTAGAAGTGGATGGAGCTGAAGTCTGACAAATGAGCTTGGAGACCCTGCACCACGTGTGGAGAAGGGGAGAAGGCGAGATGAAGCTACTGTAGGCCAAGCTGACAGATGGACTTTGCGCCAGTTGCTAGGCAAAGGCAACTCGTGCCTGAGCCAGCAATCCCCAGCCTCCCCAGCCTCTCCCGAGGAGCTTGAGGATCTGGAGGGCTGGAGATGAAGGTTGCTGCCATTCCATTGTCAAGGAGCAATGCTTTCTTTTGTTTAGAGCATGGTCCCACTTTATTTGTTTCCCCTCCAGCTGCTGGGCATAGGTGGCAAGGTTAACTCCACCATGCATGGAGAGAATTCCTCGCTGCGCCCTGCTTCACATCTTTTATTTTCTTCTGTTATAATTTCAAAACCTCAGCAGCAAACTTCTCCCCCTCCTCTCTCCTTATTCCCCCTCTCTCCTCCTCCCCTTATGCCGGTGGTTTGAGTTTTGTGCTCTGTGGCCTATTAAGGTTCAGTTCCCACCCAGTAAAAATGAGGAACTGGTTCCTGCCATTCCACACAAGGAGTTTTAATGCACTCAGTCACCTGGAAGCCTAAATGCAATAGTTTTGTATCGGTGATAGTTGTGTAACATAAAGCCTTAATAAAGGTTTATAAGGGAAGGGATATGAAATGGAGCATACAGAATTCAGCTCTGTGTGCAGCTCTGTTGGGGAATTAAAACAAGGGAGAATGTGTTTGCAGAGAAGCCCGGAGACCTGTGATGCACAGGAATACCCACCACTGTGGTACCTCCATCCCAGCTATATCACCTCCTCCAGGTGAGAAAAAACTCCCCATCCTCCGGACCCTGCATGAGGGAACTGCAAAGCACTGGCCCGAAGAGCAACAGTTGTGTTAGTTGGGTGGGTTTCCAGGGAGGATGCCTGTGTGACTCGTCATGAAGCTGGAGAACAGTCCTCTGCTGTTCTTGTCTGCAGAATACCTAGGGCAGCACTTCCCTCTGCAGGTTCTCCCCAAACCAGCATATTCAGGGAAGTTGCCCACATGTAGAGTTAGCAGTTAGAGAGGTACTGTCTCTCTCTACACCTTACTCAAGGACTCCCTTGGGATGAAAATTTGGCTTTTGCTTCCACTTCATCTTTTGCTTGACCTGTTGGCTGCGATCCTTGAAAAGCCACTTCTGTCACCTCCTTTTGCTGTCCTACCTCTTTGGGTTGTAAGCTCTTAAAGATGCTGTCTGCCTCTGTGCAGCATCTTGCACAATCTTTCTTCAGTGGTCAGTGCAGCATTTAACACATATATTTAATAGTCTTGTGGGACTCAGATGGGAAATACAGAGCCAGCCTTATACCTATCTCTTGTTCTTTCTCCTCTTTCAGGGATGGTGGGACATGCAGTTATAACTGGCCTGCCTCTATCAACTATACCGTACAACCTTTTTATAAGTTTTCCCATCAAAAGTCTTGAAAGTAGGTGCATGTGAATGCATATAATGGGTTTTGAGGGATGCCCTTTAGCTTCCTTATGGTATGTATACCTGAAGGTTTTTTTTTGTGGTTTTGTTCTTCAGCAAAGTATCAAATCTTTTCCTCTTGGTTTTATTGAAATGCCTCATAAATATGAGCTTTTAAAGGGGTAGAGATGATAGGTTTTTGACATATAGGGGGTTTGTTCCCCCCCCCCCCAGGTCTTTAAACAAATGGAAACAAAAACATGAGAATGTATTTCCTTCTCAGTCAGACTTCTGTTCTTAGTATTTTAAAGTTTATCTTTCTGGAAGACTTAATGGGGGGAAAAGGCACAGAAATTTATTTTGCTGTTTCTGTTGTTTTCTATCTTCTAACCTCTAGACCCATTCCCTGTCCCAGCCACCCCCAAATTCAAATTTCAGTATGGTTTCATTTTTTCTGAAAAGGAGGAGACACAGGTAGCTTACTTGAAAGACAGACAGAAAAGTTTTGATGATTTTGGAGAAGGTTTATTGTCTGATCCTAGGGTTGGTTTATTTTTTCCTCAACATTGTTTTTGCAAACACTTCATAACTTCAGAGATTTAAATTCAGATCTAATTACAACTGCTTTTATTGTCAATTTTTATATACACATTTTCAGGTTTAGATTGCAAAACCAATAAGGTTTAAATATATGTATAATGACTTTTTTTTAACAGGGTGGGGGAAATAAATATCTGAAAACTGTTCATAAGGAACCTCCACTATCTCCAGTCCAGTTCTTAATATTGCAAGAAAAATACAAGAAGAGTTTAACCAAGAAAGACAGTGAACTGTCCTAAGTGATTAGAAATGGTGTTTCTGCAAGGTGTGAACTCCCCATAAATGTATTAAAGGAAACCATAAAGCCTAAAAATGATGAATATTGCAATGAACTTTTTCATTGCTGATCAGGTTAATAGATGAGGTGAAGAGGAAGGCTAGTATGAGGCCTTCTAAAGGTCCTCAGGAGTTATTGCAGAGGACAAAAAGTAGAGAGATGAAATAGAGAAAATAGATATGGATAATAACTGTGCTTCTGAACAGGTGCAGTTTTCTCCTGTGCTGCAAGGTGACAGAGTAATAGCAAGGGATAACTAAATTGGTGTTTCAGTAATTGCAAAGTCTTGGTCCATGCCTTAGCATTCTGCTGCTGTCCTTGGGTTACTCTGATGAGAGGACAAAGTAGTCTTCAATGGATATACTTGTCTAATGATCAAACCCATGAAAAGAACCTAGGGTTTTGTGAATGTTGATAGGTTCCCTCTTGCGCTGTCCATTGCAACCAGCACAGGACAGTTTTAGCTTATTTAGTTTCATTTCTGTAGCTATCTTAAATTACACAACATGTCTTACTGTCTTCTCAGTATTGAAGTCAATGTCCAAAAAAGTTTCAACCATTCATTGACCAATTTTCTCTGATGGACACGTGTCTTTGGCTTACAATAAACAATGCCTCCAAGGCCACCATATTATAGATTGGGATGTATTTTGGTAGAAAGGACGGTGAGCTTAAATACTGTGCCCAAGTTCGCTCCCACTCCTTCAGCAAACTTCCTGTTTTACCTTGAGTAAATCACTTAAGGTTACATTCAGGAGAGTATTTTTGATGTGTAGCTCATATTGAAATCAATATGGATCAATGGCGTTCCTCAGGGGTCGGTACTGGGACCCGTACTGTTCAACATCTTTGTTAGCGACATGGACAGTGGGGTAGAGTGCACCCTCAGCAAGTTTGCTGATGATACCAAGCTGTTTGGCAAGGCAGACACACTGGAGGGGAGGGATGCCATCCAGAGGGACCTGGACAGGCTGGAGAGGTGGGCCCAAACAACCTCATGCAGTTCAACAAGGCCAAGTGCAAGGTCCTACATCTGGGTCGGGGCAATCCCAAGCACAAATACAGGCTGAGTGGAGAATGGCTGGAGAGCAGCCCTGTGGAGAAGGACCTGGGGGTGATGATTGACGAGAACCTCGACATGAGCAAGCAATGTGCGATCGCAGCCCAGAAGGCCAACCGTATCCTGGGCTGCATCAAAAAAAGTGTGGCCAGCAGGTCAAGGGAGGTGATTCTGCCCCTCTACTCCGCTCTCGTGAGACCCCACCTGGAGTACTGCATCCAGCTGTGGAGTCCCCAACATAAGAAGGACATGGACCTGCTGGAGCGTGTCCAGAGGAGGGCCACGAGGATGATCCGAGGGCTGGAGCACCTCCCCTATGAGGAGAGGCTGAGAGAGTTGGGGCTGTTCAGCCTGGAGAAGAGAAGGCTCCGGGGAGATCTTATTGCGGCCTTCCAGTACCTAAAGGGGGCCTACAGGAGAGCTGGGGAAGGACTTTTTACTAGGGTATGTAGTGATAGGACGAGGGGGAATGGCTTTAAGCTGGAAGAGGGCAGGTTTAGATTAAACATTAGGAAGAAGTTTTTCACTTCAAGGGTGGTAAGGCACTGGAACAGGTTGCCCAGAGAAGTTGTTGAAGCCCCGTCCTTGGAGGTGTTCAAGGCCAGGCTGGACGTGGCCTTGGGCAACCTGGTCTAGTGAGAGGTATCCCTGCCTATGGCAGGGGGGTTGGAACTCGATGATCTTCAAGGTCCCTTCCAACCTAAACCATTCTATGATATATGATTCTATGATTCAGTTGTAGATATGAGGTCTAGTTCCCTCTTTGCTTCATTTCCGTGTATGTAAAATGGTGAGAATAGCAACCTCTACATCACAGAGCAGGAGGCAAAATACATTAAATACTGAAAGAAGCTCAAATGCCATGATGATGGGAAGGTACGTAAGTACCAAATTGCAAATGGTTCAGACTCAAATGCCAGCAGGAAGAACAACTTCAGCATTGGAAGTAAGTCATCAGGGTATCTGCAAAGGGGAAAAAAAAAGTGCTAGAAAGAATCCCCTGAACAAATTAAATTTTGAGGCCTAAAGACAAAGGGATAGAGAATTAATTTTTCTACAGATATGAAATGTTCTGAATCAGATAAGTCTTGTCATTAGAAAAGGCACTAAGCAGCAAACATCTGGATAATACCGCCAGCTCCAAGCTTCTCTTGGAACCTCTAAATACATTAAATCCATAAAACTAAATGAAAGTAGCTGCAGTTTTATAGAAATAAAAGGCTCTCATATTAAAAAGCTGAGAGCTTACGAAATGAAAGAAAAAATAATAATAAAATTAAAGGGGGGAGGAGGAGGAGAGAGAGGAGTGGAAGTTAAAAGCACAGGTTCCTATGAAAAGATGATGCAAAAATCTGTTAGTTAATATGTGAGAAGCCTTCAGAGACAAAATAACACACGTTCAGTGCTCAGTAAAAAAGAATAATATTTTTTTTCCTCAAAATATTTTTTGTTTTAAAGAGAGGTTTTAATGTAAAAATGTCATCTTGGAATAAAACTTTTTAGAGCATTGTGCCCTCTGAAATTTTGGGGGAGGCTCAGACGGATTATCCCTTTTCTCATTTTTGCTTCAGTTTTCTGAAATGAAGTATTTTGACTTTTCACTTTGAAATACTATTCTTCCCCCTTTTTAAGTTACAAAAAAAGATAAATCTTTTTTTATCCCTTTTACTTAAACACATCAATGTATAGAAATAGCCAAATGTTTTGTGAGAAATTTTGCTATTTCTTCTTTTTGCGGGAAATGGAAACAAGGTTTCTGTCCAGCAGTAATTCCTCATGTCTTATACATCCTTGAGGTTCTAAGAAGAGAATGAAACTGGAGGTGAGGGAATAGTGCATACAAAAATAACTTTCATTTGTATGCAAACTTGCTTTCATTAGGTTTTTCAGTTCTTCTTTCTTAGATGTATTACAGTAGTGTTTGGAGGCCTGCTGTGTAAACACATGAATTCTGCATTGCTAACATCCTTTTGTGCAAGAGCAAAATAAGGCTGTTGAGCCACATCTGCATGATTTAAGCAGAGCTGTCACTGACACGCTCACTTGTTGTATGTTCACTGGCTTTTGAAGAGTTGTTGAAGGAGATTCACCTTGCCCAACTTCCAGTGTCTGGAAGTCAACTGTCCATGTCCAAGTGGGCTGTCCTAGACCCATTTTATAGCCAGGAAAGGGACAGGCACCTTCAGACACACATTCCCCTGTGCCTGTTGATCTCCACTGCCTATAAAAGAAGTCTAGGTTGACTAATTCAAACTTGAAGTCCCCTTGTCTTTAGTAGATCAAGTTCAGAGCATTGACTGCCACTGTCTCTTTCCTGAACATGTTGAAACCATTCTCACTAGCTGGACGCTTACTGCTGAAGTAGTGCATCGTGATGCTGCTTTTTTGCCAACTATTCAGGAAAATGTATGTGAATCAGATGGATTAAAGCAGTCTTGATGTGCGGTGCTTTAAATACATGGTATTTTCTCCTGTTTGGGTTGGGTTTTTTCATTTTTAAGACATGGGAAGGAAGGAGGGGGGAAGCTTGTTGAACATTTTATTCATAGGAATAATTACTTTTGCAAAGCATTTGAAGGGAAAACAAAGAATTATTTGATTCTGACAGAGGGAAAGGCAAGAGTTTTGCTTTGCCACTTCCTTTCCAGGTCTCTGCTCCAAAGGGTTTTGTCCTTACTATTTAGTATTTTCTCAGCAAGCTGCTACTGAAATAAACAGTCCAAGTAATTTCTTGTTTTTTCCTGAATCAGATCCATTACTGGTTGGGTGGTTGGTTTTTTTTTTTTTTCCTCGTTTTGAATGTTTTCTAATGCTATTCCAATGAAAGGCAGAATTTATTCAGAAGTGCTGTGAGACATCAGTGAATGCATATTAAACCTGCTGCCCTTAAGCAGAGAGTATGGACTTATAGTTAAAACAGACCTAAGTTCCCTTCCTGGCTTGATACAAGATGATGGGTGAAACAGGTAACATCCTTCTCCCATCAGTCCTCTTACTTGAATAATAACAATAAAAGCTCAAATGTTACCACTGATGATTTCATGTACCAGACTTATTGACATTAATGATGCCTTATATATGTTAAAAAATAATTATGATAATGCTTTGAGATCTTAGGCTGAATGCTAGTTCTCAGCAAAACAAAGTACTTTACGTGTCAGCATTCTTTAAATTCCTGTACCATTTTACTCTTGCCTTGTTCTGATGTGTCAGGCCTGTGGAGCAATACCATTTCCCAGCTCTTTTGCCTTGGCAGGAAGACACAAAGGCCAGGGAAAGTTGTGAGATTTATTCTAATTTTCCTTAGAACCTCTCTCTTGGTACGCTGAAATTCCAAGAGGGAAAACGTTCCCATCCAGGAAGGCAAAGCTTGTCAGATGTTACCATGACAACCTGAGTGTAATTAAGGCCCGCTTCAGCTGCTAACAGCTGTGTGAATTTTATCTGTCTTGAAGATTTTATATATACTTACATAGACAAATATATATCTGTATGCAAGCATACTGTGAGGATATCTGCATTTATCTAGCCATATGTAAACCCACACCTAAATTGCTGCCCTGATGTACGTCCATATTAATTGAGTTGGAAATGGCAATTTGCAAAGCCCTTGCTGTTCTGAAGGATGCTGAAGCACCAAAGCTTCTCTACTGCCTTTCCCTTCACAACCACCCATTCTAATGAAGTGTGGAAAAAAACATCCAGAGCCAGAAAAGGAACCCCTGCTCCAGGGTTAGTTTCCAACATCTTTTCAGGTTACTATTAGAGACTGTAATTTTCCTTCCTATTAAGGAGGAAATAGGAGCTGTTTTCTAGCATTAAATGTCTTTTGCAAACCCATCAAGTTCTGAAATAAGTCACTTAAACTTTAGGTAACTCTTTCTGTCTTCCTGCAGGCAGCCATCCTCACACACACATTGCTCCCAGATTCAGAATAGCATGTACTGTGGTGGGTCTTGACACAGTGCTCCTTGGAGTGTCACCTCTTCAGGCTGGATGTGGTCCTTCTGCATCTCAGAGCAAAATCAGTGTTGCTCTGCCTGGTAAAGAACCAGATTCCTTGGTGCAGTGGACAGGAGCACTCATAAATTGCTGCAGATAGTCAGCTCACTGGACAGGGAATGGGAGATGGGTGAATGGATACCCAGACCACTGAAAATATAGGTGCCTGTATGTGGTTGATGTCCCTTTGTAGTCAACAGGAGAGGACCCTTTTGAGAACTATTCAGAGCAGATATGTTCACTGTCAGCTTTGAAATCACTCTTTTGAGCTGTTTTTATTCTGCCTATGCAAGAAGTTGCATTGGGTATACTTGGGTGGCATGAAGACCTTTCATTGTCTCCATGTGGGTTACAGAATTATCACTTAACAAACAATGCTTTGGTTTAGTTGGTTGTGCTGAAAGTAAACGTTTGCTGCAAGTTTGACTCTTAAAGAATGTGGGGGACTTTTGAGATACCACATGTAACTTCTCTGAAGCTGTGAATATACTACACTCCCATACAAGTTTAGCTACACATCATTACTAGCAAAGGAGTTTAACTCTTCATGGAGCCAGTAGTAATGCAGTAAAGCATGGAAAACATCATAATTAATATGGTTCTTATATGATATCTCTATAAAGTGCCATATATGATACTAGATTTGGGGGAAACCAATGCTCAAGGGCTTAAGGCTCCCATTCCTGGAAAAAGAAGAAAGATGAGGAGGAAAAACTGAAGAACTGCTCTTGGGAAAGATGATTCACAAAGTAAATGCAGTGTAATCACAGAATGGTCAGGGTTGGAAGGGACCTCTGGAGATCATCTAGTCCAACCCCTCTGCCACAGCAGGGACACCTACAGCAGGTTGCACAGGAAGGCATCCAGTCGGGTTTTGAATGTCTCCAGTGTGGGAGACTCCACAACCTCTCTGGGCAGCCTGTTCCAGTGCTCTGCCACCCTCAGAGTAAAGAAGTTCCTCCTCATGTTAAGATGGAACTTCCTGTGTTCAAGTTTGTGCCCGTTACCTCTGGTCCTATCACTGGGCACCACTGAAAAAAGACTCTTCTCATCTACCTGGCACCCTCCCCTTAAGTATTTATAAGTATTGATAAGATCCCCCCTGAGTCTTCTTTTTTCTAGACTAAAAAGACCCAAGTCCCTCAGCCTTTCCTCATAAGAAAGATGCTCCAAAACCCTAATCATATTTATAGCTCTTTGCTGTGTGGAGAGATTCTTAAATGAAAAAAGGCATGGTTTGGTTCTGGTGAGCAACCCAGGGTTTGAACTAAGCACCCAGAGTGAGGGAGAAAAGATCTAAGTAAGCAAGAAAGGTGACATCACCCTGCCCGGGAGAAGAGTTAAACAGAGGCGCGTGAACAGAGGGTCTTAGCCAATCGGGTTGGGGGGCGTTGTACATGAACAGGGGAGCTGGACCAATCATAGCGTTGTTGAATATGCATGCTTTGCTGCGAGTCTATATATACTCTGCTAAAATATGCAATAAACGAGAACGATCATACTCACATTGAGATCACGTCGTTACTCCGGTTCCAATCCCACTCCGACATCTGGTAGCAGAGGATGTCAACTGTAACCCTTCAGCAGGACTGAGGTCTCCGAGACTGCGGTAAGCAGCTAGAGGAGGGGAGTGGGAAACACGGCTGGAAGGAGTGCTGCTCGGGAGCATAGACTACGGCAGACACGGTTCGAGGTGGCCTCTCTCCTTCCAGGTTTAAAAAGGTGAAGTTGCTATCATGGAGCTTGAAGCAACAGCAACGCTGCTCGCAAGTATCCTCTCTAAGAGAGGGATTGAGGCAGCGCCGAAACAGCTGATTAAGCTGATTAAGTTGGGACAATGGTGGGGGCATTTTAAAGATATGCATATGATGTTTTCCCCCATGGAGTGGCGATCTTTCGGTGATACAATGTGGGAAAAAACGATAACCGGGAGCGAGAAAGAGGAGAAAGAGATAAAGGCTGTTTGCGAGTTCTGGCGCACAGTGTTATCTTTCAAGGCCATGAAGGCGGAGAGGGAGGTAGCCTGTGCCGCCGCTCAAGTGCTGAGTCCGGAGAGCACTGAAACGAAACCTGGTGCGTGGGCACGGTTCTTCGGGCAGCCGGCGGTGAAAGGGATGACTGGAGGTACGTGTAAAACTGTTGCCGAGGTCCGCGCGGGCGCCGACCCTGCTCCGGCGACACAAAGGGCGGAAGTCGCCGCTCCCGAGCCGAGGCAGCCGACTGAACAAAAGGCGGAAGTGGCGCCTCAGGAGACCCGAGAGGGGGTGCGGTCGCAGTCGCCGTCGCAGCCAGGAGGAGAAACCTGACGACCTATGCCTTCGGCTCCTCCTCTGCCCCCCTCCACTGACTCATCTGATCCTTCAGCACCACCTGTTGACGACTGCCAGGATCAATCACACGAGAATACAGCACGAAAATTCGCCCGCAGAAGACAGACTTGACAACTGAACTGAGGACATTGACAGACGTACAGACTTTACTAGGAGACATCCAATGGGTGCGCAACTGCATTGGCATTTCGAACACCGCAATTGCACCATTAACGGAACTGTTACGAGGATGACAACCAGCCGACATCGTCACACTGTCCACAACACAGCGAACCGCATTGCAACAAATTCTACAGAAACTACAAGAGGCGTGGTCAGCCCAGCATATCTTGGAGTTGCCAATTTCTCTGTTAATTTGGAATACTGTTGAATCGCCGTATGTGGTTATTTGTCAGTGGCAAACAGGAAAGGGGGAAATTCTCCCCCGCCCCACCTGTGCCACTGACAAATCATCAGGTGACATGTTTAAGATTTTAGAATGGGTCTTTTTAAGAGTACAACCCAAGTCTAGCATTCAAACAAGACCGGAGGCAATAGGGGAGTTAATCAGGAAGGGCAGAACAAGAATCATAGAGATTAGTGGAACGGAACCTGATGATGTCAGTATTCCAGTGAATGGTGCCGATTTAGAATGGTGGTTGCGTAACTCAACTTCCATCCAAGAAGCATTAATAGGCTATAATGGTCGTATACATTCGCAACAACCAAAAGGGAAAATGTGGCAAGTGTTAAAACGAAATCAGTGGATGACAAAAACAAAAGTCAGGCGAGAACCACTGGCTGATGGTCTCACAGTGTATACAGACGCTGGAAAGCGGCTTTGCCCTGCGGTGTGTGTCTGGCAGGATAAAGGACAATGGCGCCAGCACATACTGGAGGGGCAGCCACAAGACTCCCTTCAAACATTGGAACTTACTGCGGTAGTCTGGGTACTAACCAACTGGCTAACAGCCCCCTTAAATGTAGTAACAGACTCCCTGTATGTGGCTGGGGTAGTGCCGCGACTAGAAGATGCCCTCCTTAGGGAAACAACCAACCCAAGGTTGGGAAAATTATTTATCCAGCTGAGGTCCACTCTGGGTCAACGAACTGCGTCTTGTTGTATCATCCATATTCGCAGCCATCAGTTGGATTTAGGTTTAGGATTGGGTAATCAAATTGTCGATAACCTAGTCAGTAGAGTGCGACATTTACCTCCAATTGACAAATTTCAACAAGCCAGACAAAGTCATGACAACTTCCATCAAAATGCTAAAGGGTTAAAAAGATAATTTGGATTAAACGAAAATGAAGCACGCTCTATTATACAAGCATGCCCTACATATATTAGTCAAAGGGTGAGAACTTTTCTACTGAGATGGGGAATTAAACACATAACGGGAATACCCCACTCACCAACCGGGCAAGGCTTGGTTGAGCGAACCCATCAAGTGCTAAAAGATAATTTAAATAAGCAAAAGGGTGAAGACACAGATGCACAACAGCGATTACAGAGAGTATTGTTTACGCTAAATTACTTGTGTCTTATGGGCGATCAAGAGGAACCGCCAGTAGTGATACACCATCAAAACATTAAGCTGAATAGTACCACTACCCTGCCTAAATTTATGGTACATTATAAAGACCCAACCACCGGAGCATGGGTGGGACCAGTGCCAGTCATTTTTAATGGTCGAGGGTACATGTGTGTCTCTACAGGAAGAGGCCCAGTGTGGGTCCCGAGCAGAGTGATAAAACCAGCATTGGAAAGACGACGGACAGACCGTGACCAAGAGATGTCGCAACTAAATGGGCCCAAAGAATCTTAAGAGCTTGCTAATACATAGTTGCATCCTTCTTTTGGATGCAGAAACAGCAGGGCTTGATCACCCCTGCAGTTTCAAAGGAATGTCTGGGTGGCTTTGGCAAATATGACCGGTCAAGATTCCATCTGCCTATCCACAGCATCACCCGAGAATCCATTTTCCACCTGTCTAGTTGGTCTTCCGTCTGACCAATGGCCTTCCAACTTACAAACGCAATCCCTAGGTAATGGCTCTGCAACTCTTGCTGATAGCCGGGATGGATGGGCTGCATATCTGCCACCCCTCCATGCCGAGCCGCAAGAGCTAGAACTTGTAGGATCACTCATGATAGATAGCTGTGTGTACTACACAAACAATTTTTGCCTTGGTTTTGTTTGCACCAGGAGTAGCAGCAGCACACGCTTTAACCACGCTTAATAAATTAGGATATTGGCTTGCTAAACAATCTAACGCTACACTGCAGAATAAGGCTGCCATAGATTTTTGTTATTAGCGCATGTCATGGGTGTGAAGACTTTTGACGGGATGTGTTATATGAACCTCTCAGACCACTCCAAATCAGTACACCAAAGCATCAGAGAATTGTATCAAGGAATGCAAAAGCTGAGAAAAGATGATGAATGGGGATGGTTGAATCAAATACTATCAGACTGGGGAATCAAAAGTTGAATAGCCATGATTGTGAAAACTGGCTTGCTTATATTGCTCATTGTAGTTGTTATAATCTCAGTTGTATTATGTATCTTCTCTTGTCTACAGCGCATGCGCATGGAAATTGTGCACCAAGCCTGGGTTGATCAAAAAGAAGAAGGGGGAATTGTGGAGAGATTCTTAAACGAAAAAAGGCATGGTTTGGTTCTGTTGAGCAACCCAGGGTTTGAACTAAGCACCCAGACTGAGGGAGAAAAGATCTAAGTAAACAAGAAAGGTGACATCACCCTGCCCGGGAGAAAAGTTAAACAGAGGCACGTGAACAGAGGGTCTTAGCCAATCGGGTTGGGGGGCGTTGTACGTGAACAGGGGAGCTGGACCAATCATAGCGTTGTTGAATATGCATGCTTTGCTGCGAGTCTATATATACTCTGCTAAAATATGCAATAAACGAGGACGATCATACTCACATTGAGATCGCGTCGTTACTCCGGTTCCAATCCCACTCTGACATTGCTGGACCCTCTCCAGCGGTTCCCTGTCCTTCTTGAACCAGGGAGCCCAGAACTGTACACGATACTCCAGATGCGGCCTCACCAGGGCAGAGTAGAGGGGGAGGATGACCTCCCTCGACCTGTTGGCCACACTCTTCTTGATGCACCCCAGGATGCCATTGGCCTTCTTGGCCACCAGGGCACATTGCAGGCTCATGGTCATCCTGTTGTCCACCAGGACTCCCAGGTCCCTTTCCACACAGCTTCTCTCCAGGAGGTCAGCCCCCAACCTGTACTGATGCATGGGGTTATTCCTCCCCAGATGCAGTACCCTACACTTGCCCTTGCTGAATTTCATAAGGTTTTTTTCTGCCCAACTCTCCAGCCTGTCCAGGTCATGCTGTACGGTGGCACAGCCTTCCAGCGTGTCAGTCACCCCTCCCAGTTTTGTGTCATCAGCAAACTTGCTGATGGTACACTCTATCCCTTCATCCAGGTCATTGACGAATATATTGAACAGGACTGGACCCAGTACTGACCCCTGAGGGACACCACTTGTTACTGGCCTCCAACTGGACTCTGCACCACTAACCACAACCCTCTGAGCTCTATTTGTCAACCACTGTTCAATCCACCCCACTGTCCCTTCATCTAACCCACACTTCCTAAGCTTGCCTGTGAGGATGGTGTGGGAGACAGTGTCGAAAGCCTTGCTGAAGTCAAGGTAGACAACATCCACTGCCCTCCCCTCATCCACCCATCCAGTCACACCATCGTAGAAGGCTATCAGATTAGTCAGACATGACTTCCTCTTTGTGAATCCATGTTGACCACACCCAATAACCTTCTTTTCCCCTAAATGCTTAGAGATGACATCCAGGATGAGCTGTTCCATCATCTTTCCAGGGATGGAGGTGAGGCTGACTGTCCTGTAGTTTCCCGGGTCCTCCTTCTTGCCCTTTCTGAATACTGGAGTGACATCGGCTTTCCTCCAGTCCTCAGGCACCTCCCCTGTTCTCCAGGACCTTTCAAATATGATGGAGAGTGGCCCAGCAATGACTTCCGCCAGCTCCCTCAGCACTTGCGGGTGCATCCCATCAGGCCCCATGGACTTGTGAATATCCAGTTTACCTAAGAGATCCCTAACTTGTTCTTCTTTGACCAGGGGAAAGTCATGCTTCCTCCAGACTTTCTCTGTTACCCGCAAAGCCTGGGACTCCTGAGAGCTGGCCCGAGCAGTGAAGACAGAAGCAAAGAAGGCATTCAGCAACTCCGCCTTCTCTGCATCATCTGTCACCACAGCACCCGTCTCGTTCAACAGCCAGTCCACATTTTCCCTAGTTTTCCTTTTGCCTCCTATATACTATATAAGAAACCCTTCCTATTGGCCTTGACATCCCTCACCATGTTCAATTCCAAGGAGGACTTGGCTTTCCTTGTTTCTTCCCTGCATACCCTGACAGCATTCTTATACTCATCCCAAGCCATCAGCCCCTTCTTCCACATACTGTAAACTCCCTTCTTCCACCTGAGCTTTTTCAGAAGTTCCCTGCTCATCCATGCAGGTCTCCTGCTTCCCTTGCCTGATTTCTTGTTCTTAGGGATGCACCTATCCTGAGCTTGGAGGAAGTGGTGCTTAAATACCAGCCAGCTCTCTTGAGCCCCCTTACCCTCTGGAGCCTTCTCCCATGGGTTTTCTCCCAGCAATTCCTTGAAGAGCTCAAAGTTAGCCCTCCTGAAGTTTAAGGTTTCAACCTTACTTGTCATTTTGTGCATACTGCACTTAATCCTGAACTCTGTCTTCTCATGATCACAAATGAAGACGACGATGTTATTCAAAAGACACTAAGCTGTGGACACATCCTCTAAGAGCTAGACTTTGTTTTTAATGGCCTCTAAGTTTGCACCTGCCATAAATCATACAAATGTGGATGTCCAGAGAGTGTTTGGCTGGCCTTTGGGGTTTTTTTATTTGAAAGTATAATAATCTGTGCTGGTGAATACAGCTGTGTTCTCCTGTTCTTTCCCTTTGTGTGTATAAAATTACAGGTGCCAGGAGACCCTGTGAACTTTCTGTTTTGGGAAGGAATCTCATTGTGATCTGAGTTTTTGGGAATGCAAAATTTCCCCAGAGTAAGTGAATGGGGTTATGTCTCTGAACACTTTTTGCCTGAGGGATGGGGTAGATGGAGGCTGCAGGCGGAGAAACCAGCAGTATGTGATTATGTCCATAAGGTCCCATGTCTAAAGCATGGTTCTCAGAGGTCAGATAACTCTCTGCAGCTCTGTTTCTGACTGCCTGGCTGCTGAAAGGCATCGCTTTGCCTGAAATTTATTATTTCAATCCTGCGTTCTCTACTAGTCTCCTTGGTCATAATGTTCCTGTTTCCACTATAAGCGATCATGTCGGGCAACCCCATTCTTTTGATTAAAAGATGCTTAATAGTCAACTGAGAATGTGTTTTGTCTGTGTGTATACATGTGCATACACCCACTGGCATATGTAACTTGGTACATGTTCAGGCTCGTATACAATACTGTATGCATCTTGGGTTCAGATATCCTACACTGAGCACTGATAGGAGTTTAGCTAAAGCTACAAGGTAAATTTGGGAATGATGTGCCACGAGTTAGCCTGAATCCAGAGAAACTAAAACCACCTGAATGCCATGCTGTACCTTTAGCAATGGTCTAAAGGATTCCTCGGAGAAAAATATGTTCAGCACTTCGTGGTATTTGTGTGAGGGAAGTAATGTTCAGGGAGAGGGGCGAGATGAAGATTTTGAAAAAAAAATAAATGGAATTTCCTGGAGTCATTTAAGAAAAAAAAAAAAAAGCAGAATGGTGGGAAGATTGGGGTGACAGGGAAATGGAAATCTTTGTGGGGGGTGGAGCTCGCTGTTAGAGGGATTTATTTTGTTTGTGTTTTAAGGAGCTCTATGAAGGATCAAAACATACTCCCCCCTAAAAAAAAAACAACCCACACCAAAAAAACCCATACCAAAACAAAACAAACAAAAAACCCAACCAAAAACAGATTATGAAAACTGTTTTTTTTTTGTTGAAATAATTCCAAACTCAAGATGTCAAAGAATAATTTTCAGGTCCAGCTCTTACATGTGAATAGCCCCAATTCCTAATTTTAAGTTGGCATATGCTTTATCAGACTGTAAAATCCATCTCTGAATGGAAGCAGAAGAAAGAATAAACTGTTAATTGGGATTATAAAATACCAAGATTAGCTTCCTATATAGCTGCGATGCCTCGAGTCATTTACTTGGGACTGTGATATACCCAGTTATATCCAAGTTTATTTTGTCTTGATATATATTATGCACTTAAATCCCTCACTGATGGTTTTATAGCTGTGAACTGTAAAGCGAATACCCTCAGAGGAAAACATCAGCACTGCTACTTTTTGTGTGCAATTTTTGGTTTTGTGCTGCCCTTCTCCTACCCCGCGAGAGATGATGCCATTGGGAAGGTATTTGGCTGGCAGTTTGTGTGGGGAGCCAGAAGAAGGTGAGGATGGGATGTGCAAGGGATAGGGAGGTCAAATATTTACAGAACTAGGTCACATTTTCCAAGCTCAACTTCTGGTTAGCAATCACAAAGGAAAAACTCATTCCTTCAGAAACCAGGATGTGCCCTGAATAAGGAGGAGTCAGTAAGAAAATGAAAAACATGCTTGTCACAAAGGATCTACTTGGGACTGGGAGATTCAGCAGTTTAAATGTGCCTTTGGACTATAAATAGACCCAAAACCCTATCTACCAGTCAAACAGACTCCAGTCCTTTTTAACATAAGATTTGCTTTAATTATGAAACCATATTATCATTTATCATCACACTCTAATCCCTAACCATACACCTTCTTAGCCTCTCTTGTCCGGTAACTTTACTTAGCCTATCTTAACTGATATAAATCTACATCTACATATCAAACACATTCATGAACCTCTGTCAAAAACAAAACAAAACAAACACCCCTGCCCCCCTCAAGTACAGGCTTAAGCTCATAGCCCTGTGTCTGTGTCTTTAATACTCAGCCTTATTTATGCTGCTGCAGCTATAGCTCACCAAAGGTGCCTCCATCCCACAATAAGGGACAGTCTCCCTACCAGTCTTGCACGCTAGCCCATAAATCTCTTTTTTCAGTGTGTAGGTGTTTGGTGTCACAGTGCTTTATGCATCTCAGTTGCTGCTGAAGCTGCCTGAGGTCTGCCGCGATGGATCAGGGTTTTGATGTTGGTTTGCCTGTCTGTACATTTCACTAATTAGAATAACAAAACTGGTAGCAAATCTTCAGGCATAAGCCATGCATTGCATCAAATAAAAACATCAAAACCGAAGTCTCTCCTGGTTTCTCTCCTTTCCATTTGATCTCTTACTCCATGGGATGGTGTAACCGTTTCCCTAAGTCCTTCTCCTAATTACTGCATTCCTTCTTTCTCTGTGAGCTTCCTTGCAGCCTCAATTCTCTCCTGACATTTTATTTGCTTGCCCTTTCTTTCACTGCTAGGGGACACCACTACTCTAATAGGGGAAAACAAGTATTTGCTAGGCTTACGTACTCTGACAGAAATGTGAGCATATGATTTGTAACTAAATTTGTCTTCTTGTTTAATTTGATGCTGACTTTTTAAATTTTTTTAAAAGGGCCAATTTTTGCAGCATTTCTTCCAAAGGATAGATAAGATAGATAAGTATTATTATCTTATTTGTATGTGGGGTAATTGAGACATAAGAGTTTGACTTAAAGGAGCTCGTATGTTCTATTGGAAAAACCCTAAGCCACCGAGCAAGTAGGCTTACATCTTAGGTCATTGACAAAACATGACTGGATGCAATTTGGATAAAAATCCCTGAATATGAATTTTGACAGAGCTTGAATTCAGTGTGCATCTAAACTCACTTCTCATATTTAACTGATGCAGAAATATAAAATACTTGGAGGAAGACAGAGTCACTGCCCTAAATTTCTTCTTAGGCAGTTTAGTATGTGCAAAACAGAAAGCAGAGGGAGACGTCTCTCCCTAAAGATAATTCTATGCGCAGAGTTGGAAAAATGAGATCATGATATCATAGAATCATAGAATGGTTTAGCTTGGAAGGGACCTTGATGATCATCGAGTTCCAACCCCCCTGCCATAGGCAGGGACACCTCCCACTAGACCAGGTTGCCCAAGGTCCCATCCAGCCTGGCCTTAAACAACTCCAGGGACAGGGCCTCAACAACTTCTCTGGGCAACCTGTTCCAGTGCCTTACCACCCTCACAGTGAAAAATTTCTTCCTAATGTTTAATCTAAACCTGCCCTCTTCCAGTTTGAAGACATTCCCCCTCATCCTGTCACATGCCCTTGCAAAAAGTCCCTCCCCAGCTCTCCTGTAGGCCCCCTTTAGGTACTGGAAGGCCGCAATAAGGTCTCCCCGGAGCCTTCTCTTCTCCAGGCTGAACAACCCCAACTCTCTCAGCCTCTCCTCATAGGAGAGGTGCTCCAGCCCTCAGATCATCTTTGTAGCCCTCCTCTGGACCCGCTCCAACAGGTCCAAAGAATAGCATGTTCATAGAATGGTTTAGGTTGGAAGGGACCTTGAAGATCATGGAGTTCCAACCCCCCCTGCCACAGGCAGGGATACCTCCCACTAGACCAGGTTGCCCAAGGCCACATCCAGCCTGGCCTTGAACACCACCAGGGATGGGGCTTCAACAACCTCTCTGGGCAACCTGTTCCAGTGCCTCACCACCCTTAAAGTGAAAAACTTCTTCCTAATGTTTAATCTAAACCTGCCCTCTTCCAGCTTAAAGCCGTTCCCCCTCGTCCTATCACTACATGCCCTAGTAAAAAGTCCTTCCCCAGCTCTCCTGTAGGCCCCCTTTAGGTACCAGAAGGCCGCAATAAGATCTCCCTGGAGCCTTCTCTTCTCCAGGCTGAACAGCCCCAACTCTCTCAGCCTCTCCTCATAGGAGAGGTGCTCCAGCCCTCTGATCATCCTTGTGGCTCTCCTCTGGACGCGCTCCAGCAGGTCCATGTCCTTCTTATGTTGGGGACTCCACAGCTGGATGCAGTATTCCAGGTGGGGTCTCACGAGAGCGGAGTAGAGGGGCAGAATCACCTCCCTTGACCTGCTGGCCACACTTCTTTTGATGCAGCCCAGGATACGGTTGGCCTTCTGGGCTGCGATCGCACACTGCTTGCTCATGTTGAGCTTCTCATCAATCAGCACCCCCAGGTCCTTCTCCACAGGGCTGCTCTCCAGCCATTCCCCGCCGAGCCTGTATTTGTGCTTGGGATTGCCCTGACCCAGATGTAGGACCTTGCACTTGGCCTTGTTGAACTGCATGAGGTTGGCTTGGGCCCACCTCTCCAGCCTGTCCAGGTCCCTCTGGATGGTATCCCTCCCCTCCAGCGTGTCTGCCTCGCCAAACAGCTTGGTATCATCAGCAAACTTGCTGAGGGTGCACTCTACCCCACTGTCCATGTCGCTAACAAAGATGTTGAACAGTACGGGTCCCAGTACCGACCCCTGAGGAATGCCACTCGTCACTGCTCTCCACTTGGACACCGAGCCGTTGACCGCAACCCTTTGAGTGCGACCATCCAGCCAGTTCTTTATCCACCGAGTGGTCCATTTATCGAATCCATGTCTCTTCAATTTAGAGACCAGGATATCGTGTGGGACAGTGTCAAACGCTTTGCACAAGTCCAGGTAGATGACATCAGCAGATCTTCCCTTGTCCACTGCCACTGTAACCCCTTCATAGAAGGCCACCAAATTTGTCAGGCATGACTTGCCCTTGGTGAAGCCATGTTGGCTCTCGCCAATCACCTCCTTGTTTTCTGTGTGCCTCAGCAGAGTTTCCAGGAGGATCTGCTCCATGATCTTGATGGGCACAGAGGTGAGACTGACTGGCCTGTAGTTCCCCGGGTCTTCCTTATTTCCCTTTTTGAAAATAGGGGTTATGTTTCCCCTTTTCCAGTCGGCAGGAACCTCGCCAGACTGCCACGACTTCTCAAATATGATGGCTAGTGGCTTCGCGACTTGATCTGCCAGTTCCCTCAGGACCCACGGATGTATCTCATCAGGTCCCATGGACTTGTGCACCTTCAGGTTCCTCAGGTGTTCTCTCACTTTATCTTCATCTACAGTGGGCAGTGCTCCGTTTTCCCAATCCTCTCCTTTGCAATCTGCGTCTTGGGCAGTGTGGCTGCTGTCCTTGTCAGTGAAGACTGAGGCAAAAAAGTCATTGAGTACCTCAGCTCTGTCGCTGTCCCGTGTGACCAGTTCTTGCATATCCTTCCGGAGAGGGCCTACATTTTCCCTAGTCTTTCTTTTCTCGCTGATATACCTATAGAAGGATTTTTTGTTTGTCTTAATGTCCCTGGCCAGATTTAGTTCTAGCTGGGCTTTAGCTTGTCTAACCCGCTCTCTAGCTGCTCGAACGATTCCTCTGTAATCCTCCCAGGCTACCCAGCCCTGTCTCCACTCCCTGTAGGCCTCCTTTTTTCTTTTGGTCACTTCCAGGAGCTCCTTGTTCATCCACGCAGGCCTCCTGGCTTTTCTGCCTGCCTTCCTCTTTGTAGGAATGCATTGCTGCTGTGCTTGGAGGAGGTGGTCCTTGAATAGAATCATAGAATCATAGAATCATAGAATGGTTTAGGTTGGAAGGGACCTTGAAGATCATCGAGTTCCAACCCCCCTGCTACAGGCAGGGATACCTCTCACTAGACCAGGTTGCCCAAGGCCACGTCCAGCCTGGCCTTGAACACCTCCAGGGATGGGGCTTCAACAACCTCTCTGGGCAACCTGTTCCAGTGCCTCACCACCCTTAAAGTGAAAAACTTCTTCCTAATGTTTAATCTAAACCTGCCCTGTTCCAGCTTAAAGCCGTTCCCCCTCGTCCTATCACTACATGCCCTAGTAAAAAGTCCTTCCCCAGCTCTCCTGTAGGCCCCCTTTAGGTACTGGAAGGCCGCAATAAGATCTCCCCGGAGCCTTCTCTTCTCCAGGCTGAACAGCCCCAACTCTCTCAGCCTCTCCTCATAGGAGAGGTGCTCCAGCCCAATATATTAACCAACTTTCTTGGACCCCTCTTCCTTCCAGCGCTTCATCCCACGGCACCATACCAAGCAGATTCTTCAAGAGGCCAAAGTCGGCTCTCCTGAAGTCCGGGGTCATCAGCCTGCTGCGCACCTTCTTCGTTGCCTTGAGGATTTCAAACTCAACCATTTCGTGGTCACTGCAGCCCAGGCTACCCTTGAGTTTGACCCTGTCAACCAGCCCCTCCTTGTTGGTAAGAACAAGGTCCAGCAAGGCTCCTCTCCTCGTCGTCTCCTCAATCACTTGGAGAAGGAAGTTGTCCTCAATGCAATCCAGGAACCTCCTGGATTGCCTGTGCCTGGCTGTGTTATCCTTCCAACTGATGTCAGGGTGGTTGAAGTCACCCATGAGAACCAAGGTCTGTGAACGTGATGCCGCCCTTATCTGTCTATAGAGGGCTTCATCCACTTGGTCTTCCTGGTCGGGTGGCCTGTAGCATACCCCCACTGTAACGTCCCCTGCTCCCGATTTCCCTGTAATCTTGACCCATAGGCTCTCAGTTGGCTCGGTATCCTCCCCCAGGTTGAGCTCCATACATTCCAGCTGCTCATCAACATATAAGGCAACACCGCCTCCTCGTTTCCCTTGCCTGTCTCTCCTGAAGAGCCTGTACCCTTTCATGCCGATGCTCCAGTCATAGGAGTCGTCCCACCAAGTTTCTACGATGCCAATGAGATCGTAGCCTTGGGGCGTGTACACGTCTCTAATTCCTCCTGCTTGTTCCCCATGCTCCGCGCATTTGTGAAGAGGCACTTCAGCCGTGTCTTCGTTGCGGCCGATTTGGTTGGAGCAGCTGTAATTCCTTTGTCCTGTACTAACAGTGCCTCCCGATTGACTCCCGTTGGTCCAGGTCCATGTCCTTCTTATGTTGGGGACTCCAGAGCTGGATGCAGTACTCCAGGTGGGGTCTCACGAGAGCGGAGTAGAGGGGCAGAATCACCTCCCTTGACCTGCTGGCCACACTTCTTTTGATGCAGCCCAGGATATGGTTGGCCTCCTGGGCTGCGATCACACATTGCTGGCTCATGTTGAGCTTCTCGTGAGTCAGCACACCCAGGTCCTTCTCCACAGGGCTGCTCTCCAGCCATTCTCTGGCCAGCCTGTATTTGTGCTTGGGATTGCCCCAGCCCAGCTGCAGGACCTTGCACTTGGCCTCGTTGAACTTCATGAGGTTGGCTTGGGCCCACCTCTCCAGCCTGTCCAGGTCCCTCTGAATGGCATCCCTCCCCTCCAGCGTGTCCGCCTCGCCAAACAGCTTGGTATCATCAGCAAACTTGCTGAGGGTGCATTCAATCCCACTGTCCATGTCACCAACAAAGATGTTGAACAGTACAGGTCCCAGTACCGACCCCTGAGGAACGCCACTCATCACTGGTCTCCACTTGGACATGGAGCCGTTGACTGCAACTCTTTGAGTGCGACTGTCCAGCCAGTTCTTTATCCACCCAGTGGTCCATCTGTCAAATCCATGTCAAAATCATGTGGGACAGTGTCAAATGCTTTGCACAAGTCCAGGTAGATGACACTGGTTGCTCTTTCCTTGTCCACTGCCGCTGTAACCCCTTCATAGAAGGCCACCAAATATAAAGAGACTACTTCCATACTGATGTAATTTCCTTATGCCTTTCTAATATAATTGTTTATTTTGCTTAGATTAATGCAAAAATAGAAAGAGTGCACTGAATACTTCAGATGATACATAATACACACCTTATTTTTCCAGCTTGAATTATATTGTGACACGCGGTGGGGAAAAATATTAACCAACTCAGTGGGATTCAACACCTAGTGTGCAGGCATGAATATAATCCCCTACACACCCCTATATGTGATGACCCTAAATTCAGACCATCAATATTTTGTCTTTTTTTCCTCCTCATTTAATCTCTCTTTTGTTTTTATTTTGTATATGAGTTTATGCTCTTACCAATGCAAACTGGGATGGAAAATCTCATGATAGACATCATCCCCGTCATCATCTCCTTTTTGCTGACTCAGGTAGTTCAGAGAAGCATCTCAAACACTGGGATGTTTCTGAATCTGAACTCTCAGCCTTTTGTGCCTCCCTTTTCAGTCTCATTGCTCTGCTTTCACAATATTTGTTTGCTTGGCATCCCCTACCTTCAGAGGCATTTCTTTTTAAATCTCCCTGTCCAATGGTACTGATGTACCTATTTTCCTTTCCTCCTTCCTCTCCCTGCCTTTATTTGTGAATACTTGGAGCTGCTGTTGGGGGAGTGACTTGTACCAGGGCAAACTACATTTAATTTAAGTCACTCCTTACACCTACAGAGCTACCTTCCCGCTGTTCAGCATATGTTATGTGTCCCCTCTCCACACCTGGTCCATCCGCCTTGGCAATTTAATTCAAGTTGCGCAGTGTCATGCTTAGAGTCTCCAGTTTAGTCTCAAGTGTCAGCCAAGATGGCTGCTGTCATATTCACTTAAACATCCCATGTAGATGAGCCCTTCACATGACAGAAGAAGGGATTTGGTGGGTCAAAATCAGCACAGGGCAGGAGATGCAGCATTTCCTATTTCTAACTGAGCTATCCTGACATTTCTGACCGGGCTTCACATGCCGCAAAGGACTGACTGCAACATGCGCTTTCATGATGAGTGTCTCTCTCTTTTTAATGAATTATTTCTCTTCAAAGAAGTTGTGGGCTTTTGGTATATTGACACACGGTACTTGTGCCCATGTAGAGCTCTGTCCTGCAAATTTTGGAGAATGCTTTATTCAAAATATCTGGAAGCAAAGCAAAAGCCCCCAAAGATTGCAGGCCCTATAAACAAAGCAGTAGGAACCAGAAAAGGCAAAATGTGAAGTCTTAGTGCATCTGACAATATGTGGCAGGATGCCTGTTCTTGCACTCCTTTGGTTAAATCAACCAAAACTTAATACCTAGAAGGTGGAGAAAAGAAGGGCCAGGGCAGGGGGGAAGACAGAGGATGAAGGTGGATGGGGAACAGGGGGAAAGAAAGAAAGAAAAAGAAAAATCAATCAAAGCTGAGTGAGATTTTGTTTGCTAAGTTTCCAGCTGCTTCTCAGAGTGAATTTTTATGGCCAAGTTATAAACCTTTGAAAATAGGAGTTTCTAATGGAAATGCTGACAGACCCTTTATATGGTGACATTAACTCTGGCTGCTCTGCGATTGTCCTTGCCTGCTTTTACTTATTTATTTTCCTCTCTTTGTCCTTAAGGTCCTGTCACACTTACTGTGATCCTGGTGAGGAAGCAAAGGGAGTGAGGTCAAAATCCCTTAGAAAGAGGAACTCTTTCTAAGCGGATGAAGCAGGTTGGGGAAGGGTGGTTTAACTGTGGGGGGACAGAACTGCTGAAAATTAATGCCCACCCCCCAAGCTTGCTGTGATGCAAAGCAGTGCTCAAGCTCTCCATAAGTCTTGCTTTAGCTTTCTTCTCTCTCTCTTTTTTTTCTTTTACCCTACCTCCAGTAGCTAAACGTCTTGTGAATGGTGTTCCTCCTAGCAGCTAATTAATGAGGTAATTTTTTAAGCTAGTAAAAAAAGTTTGCTTAAGAGGAGGGAAAAAAAAGATGTGAATTGTATGTAGACTTTTCTGTATTTTGTGTGTGTTTCAAACATTCAGGTCTCTTTCTCAGCTGAAACGAAAGCGGTCTTAGAGGGGAAAAACAGTCTGGGCTTTGCTGATTGCACTTCTCCATCAGCAAGCTGTATACACCAGTCCGTTAGAGGCTATGAGGAACTGGGATGTCACATTTGTAGGAGAGGTTTCCTACAAACTTCAGGTCTTATGTGACTTTCTTTCATGCAAAGGCACTTCCCTGCTGTGGTAGATGGGACCTAGGCTGGTCCCAGAGTGAGAGACAAAAGTGTCCGGTTGAAGGATGAGCACATGTAGCATCTCTAAGCATCCTCACTGAGAAAAGTTATGACACCATCTCCCAGGAGATGATGGATACTTCTCTCCCAAGGAAAGGGAGGCAGCGTGTTTGCCTTGTGGGAATGACCCTTCAAAATCTATGTGTCTGAACTTCAGGGTTTGTGCCCTAACTGGAGCTGTATGCACCTGCAGAGCATTTGGCCATCACTGGCTTTAATAGATCTCAGTCATGCCTCCCTGCACTCCCCAGAAGGTGGAAGTCAAATACATGCTGCATGCTTCAGTGCTCCTCAAACACGTTTAGCATCTTAACTTTATTTCTTGGTTTCCATTTTGATGGTACACAAAGGGTTTGATGTTTTCATTGTTATACACAGCAGCTTAATTTTTTCCTTGTAGCCTCTGGGCTGTTGCACCACTGTTACGAGATCCCTCCTAGGAACAGCAGGGCAGAAATGTTCTTTATTATGTGCTTGAATTTACTTCCCCCCGCCCAGTTTCTTTTGCCTCTCTGGTTTTAATTAGCCTTGCTTTCGCAATTAGCATCCTGGTCTGCTGCAGTGAGGCCAAAGGAGGGAACCAGAAAGGCAGGTAGCACTACCTAGTCTCAGGTAGTGATATGGAAACTATCATCACATTTGGATCCCTTGAAATCTGTCCCTAGGTGGTAATGCTTCATGAATAGCACTGAGCAAGCAAAAAGAAGAAAGGCGGGGGGAAGAGAAGATTAAAAGCAAAACCTTTTGGCTTGTCCCCCAGCACAATCATCTTGGCATTTTCAATAAACTAAAAAAAATATTAATTTGGGTCTCAACAAATTCATTACTTGAGACTTAAAGATTTTTTAAAGACATTTGCTAAAAGCAGCAGACTGCTGTTCAGTGCATCACATAATGCGATACCTTAATCCTCTCTAGCCTGGCACTGGCTTTGGATGAAGGGAGTCTGGATTCACCTCCCTGCTGGCCCCTCTCTTGCTCATGTCCAGGAAATAGTGAGGCACAGGTGTTGCAGCATGATCCTGTAGTCCCCTTACCCAGCAGGCTGCCCAGACCACTGGCTCTACTGGTCCCCGACTATCCTGCCATAATGAGCCACAGCAGGTCACAGCCAGGGGAAAGAGGGCCTGGATCAGGCTTGTTGCCTGGAGTGAAGAGTAGGGAAAGACAGTGATGGTGACTTCCAGCAAGTGATCATCAGTCCAGCTTTCCTTTCTCTGCCTAGCCTACACTCCCTGCCTGTAACAATATAGCTTTCTCAGGAAAAGGAAGAACTGGGGACAGATCTTCAGTCACAAAGTCTTTGATCCTAGTGCAACTTAGCAGGAATCAAAGCTACTGGTTGTTGCTTTTCAGAAAAGAATTGTGGGCAGAATTATATACGTGCATGTTTGTATTCAGATTGGGTATGTTTGTGTGTGTGTGCTACTTCTAGATCAATACCATCTTGAAAGAGTATCCCTTTCTAGAGAATATTTTTGGTCTGATACAACCAATATGTACTGATTGGCACAACCAGTGGTGAAAATGGCTTTGATCAGGATAGAAAATCTACCTAAATAAGGACAAATTAACATTGCAGAGAACATTTTTTCTACTGGTGTTCCTGGGCAGTCTAAACTATCAGGGATTAAGGTTTTTTTCTCTGTCCCTCTCCCTGTCTCTGCTCATTTTGCTAGCTGTGATCATGCATCCTTAATTCCATTTAGATTTCTTTCCTCTGAGAAGATGAGACATTAAACAGCATTACTGGAAATAAAAAAAAATAAATGAAGCCAATAGGTAAAGTACCTGGAGATCTAACAGTTTACTGAAGAAATTAATAATTACAACAATATGAAACTCATTGCTTTGCCTAGCCCACCAAGAAATTAACAAGTCTTTTCCCCTCTAAATATAATCTTATTTTGATCTGTCAGGAATATACTTTTGTTGCTCTTGCAATATCGTTTTCAATGCAGGGAGGGAAAAAAAGATTCTACTTAATGTAATGGATTTTGAATCTAAATCTTTGATCACATCATTCTCTGCTGGGATTCTTTTTTTCCTTCATGTTAATTTTAACAGTTTATTTTTCCCTCTTCCCACTAGGATGGCATAGTTTTAGTCACACTTCCAGAACAGCTCTGTGCTAGACCCTGGATTCAGCCCTGGAAGGGTTATTATTTATAGCGATGTTTCTCAGGAAACTTGCTTACCAAGGTTGCTCTAGTCAAGATTGTTTAGAAAACTCCACTGGGATACTTGTAAGGGACACCTTGGGTCTAATGTACTAGCGTTTAATGGACAAATCTATTTAGGTCCCTGTGTTAATATAAAACTGTTTTGTTAGTTGTGAAGCAGGTACAAAGCACTACTAATAACAACTGTGAAACAGAGCTAATTTGGGCATCAGTGACCACCTGAATACTGGAAATTCAGGACACTTTTAAAGCTTCTCTGTTCTTGATGAGTAAAATTGGATTGATGTACGTTTCATTATTAGAACAGAAATGCAGCTTCCCATGAAATTTCTTTTTTCCCTTCTTTGAAAGCAAAAATTACAAAAATTTAACCTGCTTTGAAAGCCAAAATTACATTTTGCTTGGTCACTCGCCGAGACGAACAGCTCCGGTGCAGGCATGTTCGCAGCGGAGCCGGCCGATCACAGCGAAAAGGGGCTTTTTCTGAGCTTTTTTGAGCCAGGGAAGCGCCAGGGCGGCACAGGGACCTGCAGGGCGCCGGCAGCTCGCGCGAGGGCAGCTGACGGGGAAGGGGCGGGACCAGCAGCAACGGCACCTCCTCCACTCCCAATAAGAGGCAGCCCGAGGGGGCACAATAACCAGAGTGGGCACAGCACTTTGCAGGGAAGGGTATTGCCAGTTCAAGAGGTGGGCTCACCTGGTGAGAGGAGCTCAGCCATGGTCTCTACCCAGCAGAAAGCTACGTCCTCTGCACTTGCCAGAGCAGATGTAGCAACAGATGGTGCTCCCTCGGGAGCATACAGGCATTCAGGTCGCAGGCTGCAGGGAGTGTCACAGCCTGGCACGGCTAGCGAGTGGTAGTGGTGAAGACAGGTGTGTGAGGTGTGAGCAGATAGATGATCTGCTCAGCCTGGTGGCAGAGCTCAGAGATGAAATTGAAAGACTAAAGAGTATCAGAGAGTGTGAGAAAGAAATTGACTGGTGGACCCATGCTTTGAGCTCCCTGAGAGACTGGGCCAGTCACCAGAAATAAAACAAGATCATAGGGATCTCATCTCCTCACCCTGCAGGGCTGAAGGCAGTGGCCTACCAGAAAATGGTGAATGGAGGCAAGTCTGTGCTAGGACCAGCAAGCAAACCCACTCCTTGCCCACCTCCCCTCTCCAGGTGCCTCTGTACAACAGATATGAGGCCCTGGGCATGGCAGACCAGTCAAAGGACAATGAGACTGACGGTCCAAATACACCAGAGGAGTTGCCAGGACCGGAAAGGCCTACCCCCTGTATTATGGCCACCTCTATAAGGAAGAAAAGGAGGATTGTAGTTGTGGGTGACTCAGTTCTGAGGGGGACAGAGGGTCCAATATGTAGCGCAGACCTCACTCTTAGGGAAGTCTGCTGCCTCCCTGGGGCAGGGGTTAGGGACATCACAAAGAAACTCCCTAGCCTGGTGCGGCCCTCGGATTACTACTCACTGCTTCTGTTCCATGTGGGGGCGATAGAAGTGCAAATCAGAGTGCAAGGATTATTAAAACAGATATCAGGGCCTTGGGACAGCTAGTACGGGAATCGAGAACACAGGTTATTTTTTCTTCCCTACTTCCGGTTAGGGGCAATGACATTGAAAGACACAGATGAGCTCAGTCTGTTAATATGTGGCTCTGTGGCTGGTGTCACCGCCAGAATTTTGGGGTTTTTTTGACAATGGAATGGCCCATATGGCACCAGTCTTTGCTCAAGAGTTAGCGGGGCTCATTGACAGGGCTTTAAACTAGACTCGATGGGGGAAGGGGGTATTATCAGGCTTGACTGCGACAAGCCAAGGGATGATGCACCAAGGAAAGAGGAACAGGGTGCTAGCGAGGGCCTGCAGCCGTTTGCTCCAAAATGTGCTGGCTACACTGCAGCACACTCAAAGTCTTATGTAGATGAGCCAGGAGCTCCTGGGGCAACAGGAGCCAATGGGGAGGCACCATTAATACACTGCAAAGGAATTGCAATCACTCCAGCCAAGTCAGCCTCAATGAGGACAAGGCTGAAATGTCTCTATGCAAATGAACGTAGCATGGGGAGCAAACAGGAGGAGCTAGAGATGTGTGCATGCCTCCAAGGCTACGATCTCATTGGCATCGTGGAAATGTGGTGGGATGACTCCTATGACTGGAGTGTTGGCATGGAAGGTTACAGGGTCTTCAGGAGAGACAGGCAGGGGAAACGAGGAGGCGGTGTTGCCCTGTATGTCAACGACCAGCTGGAGTGCATGGAGCTTGGCCTAGGGATGGATGAAGAGCTGACTGAGAGCCTATGGGTCAGGATTAAAGGGAAATCAGGAGCGGGGGACATTACAGTGGGGGTCTGCTACAGACCACCCGACCAAGAAGACCAAGCGGACGAGGCCCTCTATAGACAGATAGGAGCGGCATCACATTCACAGACCCTGGTCCTCATGGGGGACTTCAACCACCCTGACATCTGTTGGAAGGGTAACACAGCAGGGCATAGGCAATCCAGGAGGTTCTTGGATTGTATTGATGACAACTTCCTTCTCCAAGTGGTAGAGGAGCCAACAAGGAGAGGAGCCATGCTGGACCTTGTCCTTACCAACAAGGAAGGCTGGTTGACAGTGTCAAACTCAAGGGTAGACTGGGCTGTAGTGACCATGAAATGGTCGAGTTTGAAATCCTCCAGGCAGTGAGGAAGGTACGCAGCAAACTGACCACCCTGGACTTTAGGAGAGCTGACTTTGGCCTCTTGAAGAATCTGCTTGGTATGGTGCCGTGGGATGAAGCGCTGGAGGGAAGAAGGGCTCAAGAAAGTTGGTTAATATTTAAGGATCACCTCCTTCAAGCCCAGGAGTAATGCATCCCTACAAAGAGGAAGGCAGGCAGAAAAGCCAGGAGGCCTGCATGGATGAACAAGGAGCTCCTGGACATGCTCAAAAGTAAAAAGGAGGCCTATAGGGGGTGGAAACAGGGGCGGGTAGCCTGGGAGGAATACAGAGAAATCGTTCGAGCAGCCAGGGATCAGGTTAGGCAAGCTAAAGCCCAGATTGAATTAAATCTGGCCAGGGACATCAAGACAAACAAAAAAAATCCTTCTATAGGTATGTCAGTGAGAATAGAAAGACTAGGGAAAATGTGGGCCCTCTCCGGAAGGATACGCAAGAACTGGTTACCCGGGACAGAGACAGAGCTGAGGTACTCAACAACTTTTTTGCCTTAGTCTTCACTGGCAAAGACTGCAGCCACACTACCCATGATGCAGAAAGGCAAAGGCGAGGACTGGGAAAATGAAGAACCGCCCAGTGCAAGTGAAGACCAAGTACGAGACCACCTGAGGAACCTGAATGTGCACAAGTCCATGGGACCTGATGAGATACATCCGTGGGTCCTGAGGGAACTGGCAGATGAAGTTGCTAAGCCACTATCCATCATATTTGAGAAGTCGTGGCAGTCTGGTGAGGTTCCTGCTGACTGGAAAAGGGGAAACATAACCCCTATTTTCAGAAAGGGAAAAAAGGAAGACCCGGGGAAATACAGGCCAGTGAGTCTCACCTCTGTGCCCGACAAGATCATGAAGCAGATCCTCCTGGAAACTCTGCTAAGGCACATGGAAAAAGAGGAGGTGATTGGTAGCAGCCAGCATGGCTTCACCAAGGGCAAGTCATGCCTGACAAATTTGGTGGCCTTTTACGAGGGGGTTACAGCGGCAGTGGACAAGGGAAGAGCAACCGATCTCATCTACCTGGACTTGTGCAAAGCATTTGACACTGTCCCACATGATATCCTGGTCTCTAAATTGAAGAGACATGGATTCGATAAATGGACCACTGGGTGGATAAATAACTGGCTGGACAGTCACACTCAAATAGTTGTAGACAACAGCTCGATGTCCAAGTGGAGACCAGTGACGAGTGGTGTTCCTCAGGGATTGGTACTGGGACCCATGCTGTTCAACATCTTTTTTGGTGACATGGACAGTGGGATCGACTGCACCCTCAGCAAGTTTGCCAATGATTGTTGCCAGTTGTTCCTTGAGTTCCCTAACCCCTGAGCTAGAATACAGGGATGGGGAGCAGAATGAAGCCCCTGTAATCCAAAGGGAAATGGTGAGGGACCTGCTTCAGCACCTGGAGGTGCACAAATCTATGGGGCCGGATGGGATCCATCCAAGGGTACTGAAGGAGCTGGCAGAAGTGCTCACCAGGCCACTCTGCATCATTTATGAACAGTCCTGGATAACCGGGGAGGTCCCAGCTGACTGGAGGTTGGCAAATGTGACACCCATCCATAAGAAGGGCCGGAAGGAGGATCCAGGGAACTACAGGCCAGTCAGTCTGACATCGGTGCCTGGGAAGGTCATGGAACAGATCATCCTCAGTGCCATCACACGGCACGTGCAGGAGAACAAGGTGATCAGGCCCAGTCAGAATGGGTTTGTGAAAGGCAGGTCATGCCTGTCAAACCTGATCTCCTTCTATGATGAGGTGACCCGCTTAGTGGATGAAGGAAAAGCTGTGGATGTTGTCTACCTGGACTTTTGCAAGGCTTTTGACACCGTTTCCCATAGCATTCTACTGGAGAAACTGGCTGCTCGTGGCCTGGACAGGTGTACCCTTCACTGGGTAAAAAACTGGTTGGATGGCCGTACCCAGAGAGTGGTGATAAATGGAGTTAAATCCAGTTGGTGTCCAGTGACAAGTGGTGTCCCCCAGGGATCGGTGCTGGGACCGGTTCTCTTTAATATCTTTATTAATGATCTGGATGAGGGGATTGAGTGCACCCTCAGTAAGTTCGCAGACGACACTAAACTGGGGGGGCGTGTTGATCTGCTTGAGGGTAGATTGGCTCTGCAGAGAGATCTGGACAGGCTGGACAGATGGGCTGAGGCCAATGGTATGAGGTTCAACAAGGCCAAGTGTCGGGTCCTGCACTTGGGTCACAACAACCCCATGCAGTGCTACAGACTGGGGGTGGAGTGGCTCGAAAGCTGCCTGGCAGAGAAGGATCTGGGGGTGTTGGTGGACAGCCGGCTGAGTATGAGCCAGCAGTGTGCCCAGGCGGCCAAGAAGGCCAACACCATCCTGGCCTGCATCAGGAATAGTGTAGTGAGCCGGAGTAGGGAAGTAATCATCCCCCTGTACTCGGCACTGGTGAGGCCTCACCTCAAGTACTGTGTTCAGTTTTGTGCCCCTCACTACAAGAAGGACATTGAGGTGCTGGAACGTGTCCAGAGAAGGGCTACCAGGCTGGTGAGGGGTCTGGAGGACAAGCCTTATGAGAAACGACTGAGGGAGCTGGGGTTGTTTAGCCTGGGGAGGAGGAGGCTCAGGGGAGACCTTATCACCCTCTACAACTACCTGAAGGGAGGTTTTAGAGAGATGGGGGCTGACCTCTTCTCCCACGTGGCAAGTGATAGGACAAGAGGAAACGGGTTCAAGTTATGTCAGGGCAGGTTTAGATTGGATATTAGGAAGCATTTTTTCACTCAAAGGGTTATTAAACATTGGAATGGGCTGCCCAGAGAGGTGGTGGATTCACCATCCCTGGAGGTGTTTAAGAAAAGGGTAGATGAGGTGCTTAGGGACATGGTTTAGAAGTGGGTGTTTTTAAATCAGGGTAGGTTAACGGTTGGACTTGATGATCTTAATGGTCCCTTCCAACCTCACTTATTCTATGATTCTATGATTCTATGATACCAAGCTGTGTGGTGAGGTAGACACGCTGGAGGGGATGGATGCCATCCAGAGGGACATGGACAGGCTGGAGAGGTGGGCCCATGCCAACCTCATGCAGTTCAACGAGGCCAAGTGCAAGGTCCTGCAGCTGGGCTGGGGCAATCCCAAGCATAAATACAGGCTGGCTGGAGAGCAGCCCTGTGGAGAAGGACCTGGGTGTGCTGACTCACGAGAAGCTCAACATGAGCCAGCAATGTGTGATCGCAGCCCAGAAGGCCAACCGTATCCTGGGCTGCATCAAAAGAAGTGTGGCCAGCAGGTCAAGGGAGGTGATTCTGCCCCTCTACTCTGCTCTGGTGAGACCCCACCTGGAGTACTGCGTCCATCTCTGGAGCCCCCAACATAGGAAAGGCATGGACCTATTGGAGCGGGTCCAGAGGAGGGCTACAAAGATGATCAGAGGGCTGGAGCCCCTCTCCTATGAGGAGAGGCTGAGAGAGTTGGGGCTGTTCAGCCTGGAGAAGAGAAGGCTCTGGGGAGACCTTATTGCGGCCTTCCAGTACCTAAAGGGGGCCTACAGGAGAGCTGGGGAGGGACTTTTTGCAAGGGCATGTGACAGGATGAGGGGGAATGGCTTCAAACTGGATGAGGGTAGATTTAGAATAGATATTAGGAAGAAATTTTTCACTGTGAGGGTGGTAAGGCACTGGAACAGGTTGCCCAGAGATGTTGTGGAAGCTCCATCCTTGGAGGTGTTTAAGGTCAGGCTGGATGGGGCTTTGAGCAACCTGGTCTAGTGGGAGGTGTCCCTGCCCATGGCTGGGGGGTTGGAACTTGATGATCTTCAAGGTCCCTTCCAACCTAAACCATTTTATGATTCTATGTAGAGCACAATTTGACAGCAGGGAGAATTGTATTCCCTGCTTTTCCCTGACTTCTTTGAGAAGGCTGATCCCAGGCTGGTCTTGTAATTCAAAAGGGTTTGGAGCTTGTGCTAATGTGATAATAGCAATAGTAGTGCTATTAATTTTGTGTTTCAGTCTGCCTTGTCCTGCCATTTCCTGGTTGTAGGACTGTACAGACTTGGCTCCTGCTCTGTAGGGAGAAGGAGATGTCAGTGAGATGCTCTCCCCATCTCATGGTGTTACTCATTTTCCCTAGCAAAGTGCTGTAGTTAGCAGAGGTGCAACAAAAGTAGCGAGTTAAGGGAGATTTCTGAGTTGAAAGAGGTATTTTGTACCTTCAGTGCTGCAGCTCCCAATGTGGGATAAAATCGTCTCAGAGTGCAGCCAGATCCCCAGCTTGCCTTGGTGTGACAGAGAGAAAGGAGGTTACAGAGAGCAGGGAGGAAGAGAAAAGAGATACCCCAACTCATGGCCCGGCCACTTCCTTCCCATCCCCAGCCTCCTGACTTTGTTGCCATCCATCCTACTCCTTTTAAAATCACCTTTCCCAGAACAGGTCACAAAGGCGGTCTTTGTGTCTTTATTTTTCTTCCCACATTGAATGGTGTAGCAGTTCTGGATTTCCCACTTGCAAGAGTAAAACTTCAAATGCTGTAGTTGGTTCTGGCTCAGGATCTGTCCCAAGGGTTCGTTTGTGTTCACTATGGGAGAGGAAGTAATGACCCTATTTGGAGAGAAAGTGGAAAAAAAATATAAAAATTAGGGCCTTTTTCTGAAAAAGAAACCTTTTAGGAGGGTATTAAGTTTTAGAAGGTTTAGTATTTTTCTCTGGGATAACTGATTGAGGGTTTTGGGTAACAGGGAGCTAGAGACTGTTAGGATGTTGATGGTATATATGCAGGTGTTGGATAGCAATGCAGCAAGAAACAACAAAAGGAGCAAAAGTTCAGTTGACCAGTGCATCTCCTGTTTCTGCACTGCTGTGCTTTTAAATCATAGAATCATAGAATGGTTTAGGTTGGAAGGGACCTTGAAGATCATCGAGTTCCAACCCCCCTACCATAGGCAGGGATACCTCCCACTAGACCAGGTTGCCCAAGGCCACGTCCAGCCTGGCCTTGAACACCTCCAGGGACGGGGCTTCAACAACCTCTCTGGGCAACCTGTTCCAGTGCCTCACCACCCTTAAAGTGAAAAACTTCTTCCTAATGTTTAATCTAAACCTGCCCTCTTCCAGCTTAAAGCCGTTCCCCCTCGTCCTATCACTACATGCCCTTGTAAAAAGTCGTTCTCCAAATGATGCATTGCTTTGGTTTTTCTTTCTGGGGTCTGTGGTGGGTAATACCTATTGGTTGTGTGCTGCCCTGGTGCACATCAGTGTAGCTCGCTCTCACCATGACCCTGTGAATATCACTTTCAGTGGCACGGATACATCCTGTTGCTTTTGTCTCTGCAGTACCATGTAGGCTGTCCTGTAACTGACAGGTGCATTTCTCTGGGGATCTATTTATCAACCTGGAATTCCCCTTCCTCTGCTTTAGCAAAATCTGTCGACACGATTAGCACGGGGACTGCTGATTCACCAAGTGGGAAATGAGGAGATTGACAGATTGCTAATGTCAGACATCAGTTCAAGGTAACTGCTGACCCTTGGTCAGGTGTCAGGAAATGAAGCTAAGTGATACCTCGGTTAGTTTACTTTGACAGAAGAAGCAAAAAATGATTATAAACTATATAGAGGTTTAAAAAAAAAATATGGAAAATCGTCCCACCTAGGGACAATTGGTAGCGAGGAATCTCCAGTGTATTATCTCTTTGAAAGTATCTCCATCCATCTTTGTGACTTTTCGCTTAAAACACTAACCTAATCTTAACCTTATCCCTTTCAATTTTCAAGAATTGGAAGAGGATATAAAAAAACCTCACCACCAAAACAACAGAAAGCCTTAATATGAACAGATGGGTAAAAAGTATGTATAAATTACACTGCCAAAAGACCCTACTGATGGCAAGTTGGTATTTCTCTGTCAAAATAATATGAAAGGTGTTTCATTTGTGAGAGAAATTAATTGTTGGCAGTGTGAAAAATCCATACCGTGTACAGTATCCACTGACCCTTTCCTCTGTTGCATTTGATATCGCATATTGATAACGAACAAAAGTGTTGTGGGCTTTTAACAGTGGCTAATGCTAAGCTTTTACTGAGCTGATTACATTTTTCATGATGTCTGCTCTTTACATAAACTAGATGGGACTGGATATATTCTGAAGTCTGACTTAGAAGATGACTGAAGTATCTCCTTAAAACCCACTTTTGTGGATGCATTAATTTTTTTCCTAGCATAGGGTCTTAATAAGTCGTTGGTGCAAATGCCTGGTGAGGAGTTGTCAGCCTGATCCAAACCTCACTGATGTTAGCAGGAATCTTTCTATTACCTTCAGTGGATTTGGATCCAGACCCCATTTTTATTCTTCCCCAAGATGTTTCTGGAAGATCTGAACAGCTCCCTTCATGGTTTGATGACAGTGTCCCAGGAAAAAACCTATTTGGCCCCAATAGATTTTCTTCTTAAAGTTTTTGAAATGTTGCTGGTCTCCTGAGTTGTATTTTGTCTTCCACTTCCACTCTTATCTCCCTGGATACCTGGCACCTATAAAAAGTTACAGCAGAGTCTTCAAACAGCTGTGAATGGCTCATGAAAGCACATGGCTTGGGATTTTCCTTCCCAGCCTGAAACATGAAGGGGCTAGTGAAAAAGATTTCAGAGTGAGTTTCCAACTGAGGACAGTGTTCCTCTCTTAGAGAATGTTACTCCCATCTCATTTTTCGTGTCTCTGGTCATCCATGTATACTCCTGCCTTTTTGCCTTCCTATGCTCCCCATGAATGTGCAGCTCCTAATGGAATCTCAGTTATGGTACTCTCAGAGCAGAAGCTCCCACTGTAAGAGGGGGTAATAGAAAAGAATTCCAACAATACTGCTGTGGTGGCCCTACCATTTGAAGCCAAAACCTGCAAAACATGAGACCTTTGACATTTGTGTCAATGGACGCAGGATTTACCCTTATATTGTACTATATGGCACCTAAATGCTTTTTGATCTATTACTTGAAATCTAGAATTATAAAATTTTAGTTTGTAATGGTGTTTTAGTTCAGAAAGTGCAATAAACCGGTTAAAACAATCTTTTGCATAGACAGCTCCAAAAAGAAGATGAAAGCAAATCTTTAAGAGTCTTTTTGGGCGATTTTCTGCTTTGGTGTCTTCTATGTCAACATTTTGTGAGGTGGGTGGGAAAGGAAAGAAATACACTAGAGGCTTCAGTGTAAATTAAGATGTGCTTTTCAAATCATTAAGGGGAATTGTTAATATTCACAGACACTTCCAGGGGTCAATTCAGCCTACCTAGGATCTGAATTGCCATCTGGCTATGCTAATCTCCATTCATTCATTATATAGTGAAATTAGGGACTAGGCTCCTAATACTAAGGTGCTGTTTCCAATTCTACATTAATATTCTACTCAGATGTAGAAGATTGTACTTTCATTAGAATCATCTAATTTAGAGGGTGTTTTATTTAACGTGTACTGTTGCTTTGTCAAAATGAGTTCTGCTGGTGATGTAGTAATTAAGATTGCAATGTTATGTGTCAATAATTGCTGCAGGCCCCAGTGAAAGGCAGGACCCTCCAGGGTTTAGTGCCTCACAAATGTCCTTTGCCTTTGGGAGCTTTCCAGTCCAGGGAAGGAGCAGAGAGGGATGGCAGAGAAGTGGGGTAACGGAAGGCTTGTTCACAAGTAGCCAGCAGTACAGCTGTGAAGAGAACTAGTGATTCCAGTCTTGTGTCTTTGACTGCTGGTCTCTGATTCACTCCAGCTGAAGTGTCAAGTTAGGAGCTAATCTCCTTCAGTTCACTCTGCAGTCAATGAAATCTCTTGAAGTGTTTCTGAAGGACAGGTTACTTAAGAGTCTGAAGTTAATGAGATAAATTGAACAGTTGGTGCCCCTTTAAGTTGCTGTCAGTTTTGCCCATTGAAATCTCCAACATGTATTTGATGTGCCCACAACAAATACTAAGCAACAGTGATGATTACTTTAGTCTCTCCAATGCCAGTTAGCCAATATAATATAAACCTGTTAGTAGTATGGGTTGTATTTTGGGTTAGGTATGCTATTTTTCTAGCTGGGTGAAGTGCTCCATGCAGAGCCCCATCAATAGCTCTGGAAACCCTACTCAATATTGCAAATTGGATCCTCTGCATTTTCTAAATTGAGGGAGAAATGCTGGAGCTGAGGAAGAGGCTGGCACACCTCTTTTCCCTATTCACCCTGCAGCACTTCTGCAGCTGCACACTGTTGTTTTTCCAAGTAATTTCCAGGAACCCAGACAAATGAGATTATGTGAGCACTACAGTGGCCTCTCTGAAGAGACAATGTGATTAAATGTGTTGATTAGAAATTTGCTGCTCACCTCTGATAGCAGTTGCATGGACCAAAAAAAAGAAGGGCATAGGTGAAAAAAGCTAACTTTTAAGAAGAACTGTAAATACATTTCTGTCAATTTCTTACAAGAATATAGTGTAACTGACAAGTAAAGCAATGACTCAATAAGTTGTCTAGAGAAGTTATTTAATGTATAAAAAACAATTGTATACATTTCCATGTTCTGTATCTATCCCGTGCCTGGACATTGTGGTAGCCACTGTCTACTGTGCTGCTGGCTACAGATGCTTAGGTACATCAGCCATCCTAACCCTGAGCAAATTTTTGACCTTCATCTGTTCTGCCCCACCTAGCAATATGGTCATTCTGGCAAAGTGTAAAGTAGCTTAGTTTTCCCTTAAAGAGGAAGGTCTTTTTTACACTAAAGTTGCATATTTAGTGTTTCATACTGTCTACTGCAGGCACATAGCTTAGGTGTGACAGAGATATGAGATGAACAACTAACGGTCCCTGCAGCATCTGCAGAACACAAGAATTAGATGTCCAACACAGAAGGGCTACTGTCTTTGCAGCATATAAGAGATAGTGGAGTAAGAAGACTGGCTGGTGTGTTTAAAGCTTGTACCTTTGCTCTTATGATGCACAATACTTTGTGTGTTTTCCAGAATTCACAAAATCTAGAAACAGAATCACAGAATGATGGGGGTTGGAAGGGACCTCTGGAGATCATCTAGTCCAACCCCCCTGCCACAGTGGGGACACCTACAGCAGGTTGCACAGGACGGCGTCCAGGCGGGTTTTGAATGTCTCCAGTGTGGGAGAATCCACAACATCTCTGGGCAGCCTGTTCCAGTGCTCTGCCACCCTCAGAGTAAAGACGTTCCTCCTCATGTTAAGATGGAACTTCCTATGTTCAAGTTTGTGCCCGACACCTCTTGTCCTATCACTGGGCACAACTGAAAAAAGACTCTTCCCATCCACCTGGCACCCTCCCTTTAAATATTTATAAGTATTGATAAGATCCCCCCTCAGTCTTCTTTTTTCTAGACTAAAGAGACCCAAGTCCCTGAGCCTTTCCTCATAAGAAAGATGCTCCAATCCCCTAATCATCTTTGTAGCCCTTTGCTGGACCCTCTCCAGCAGTTCCCTGTCCTTCTTGAAGCGGGGAGCCCAGAACTGGACACAGTACTCCAGATGCGGCCTCACCAGGGCAGAGTAGAGGGGGAGGATGACCTCCCTCGACCTGCTGGCCACACTCTTCTTGATGCACCCCAGGATGCCATTGGCCTTCTTGGCCACCAGGGCACATTGCTGGCTCATGGTCATCCTGTTGTCCACCAGGACTCCCAGGTCCCTTTCCACAGAGCTGTTCTCCAGGAGGTCAGCCCCTAATCTGTACCGGTGCATGGGGTTATTCCTCCCCAGATGCAGTACCCTACACTTGCCCTTTTTGAATTTCATCAGGTTTTTTTCTGCCCAACTCTCCAGCCTGTCCAGGTCACGCTGTATGGCGGCACAGCCTTCCAGTGTGTCAGCCACCCCTCCCAGTTTTGTGTCATCAGCAAACTTGCTGATGGTACACTCTATCCCTTCATCCAGGTCATTGACGAATATATTGAACAGGACTGGACCCAGTACTGACCCCTGAGGGACACCACTTGTTACTGGCCTCCAACTAGACTCTGTGCCACTAACCACAACCCTCTGAGCTCTATCTGTCAACCACCCTACTGTCCATTCATCTAACCCACACTTCCTAAGCTTGCCTGTGAGGATGATGTGGGAGACAGTGTCGAAAGCCTTGCTGAAGTCAAGGTAGACAACATCCACTGCCCTCCCCTCATCCACCCATCCAGTCACGCCATTGTGGAAGGCTATCAGATCAGATACATATTTTCAAAGTCCTCTTGGTAAGAGTTTGAAACTGTTTGTATTGCTTAGGTGCTGTGATCTGTTGTGCTTGTGGCTCTGTAAAAATTCAGTAAGAGATAATGTCTGCTCTGAAGCCTTTTCTTTTCTCTTTTTTTTTTTTTTTATGTAGACAAAATCTACAGCAGCATGGAAAGGGAAATTTTTTATACATACTGTGCAGTTCTGGCATTGTCTCATTGTTTTTCCTTCCTGTTTATCTTCTCCTGGTTTTGTATCCTGGACTCAAATTGTAAACTGTTCAGGGATTGTGAGTGTGTTTGCATAGTGGGGTTCCAGAATGATGCAGAGGGCTGGACAATCTACCACATGATGAACAATACATTTCCTCATGCTGTTTACAGAAAACTTGTGATAAATCCAAGATTTTGAATCTTATTTTCTCATGTCCCAGTGATTTAAGTGCAGTTGAACATTTTTGTTAAATCTTAACCTCAACAACAAATGTGGGGGGGCTTAACTAATTTGGGTCAAATTTAATGGTCATTTTGGATAATAAAAAGATGTGAAATGTGATAAAAGGCTGCACTTTGTAGGTGAAAAAATGATTACTTTCTCCCTTTTTAAAAAGTTTATAATTTTCTTTTCCGAAAGGTTCTTTTTCATTTTTTTTAAAAAGGGTTAAAATTACAAGATAACCTGAAAATAAGTCAATACTTTAGATTTCTGGCTGAATCAAAATGAGTAATTTTGTTTCAACAGAAGGGTCTAAAATAATCTTTTTACTTTTTCTTTTTCTTTTTTATTGTCAACTGCTCTTCTTCCCACACTACCTGGTAGACCTCAGCCTGGTGCTAGGGTGTCCATCTTGCAGAATATCATACTTTTTTGGCACTAGGTGGCCCTGTCTCAACAGAAACTTTGCTGTTCAACTACCTGTGAATAAAAGAGTCTGCTCTGGATCAGCAGCTCAGACCATGAGCTTTTGAACAAGAGCAGACTAAGCTTGGTCCCTTGGGCCACTGAATAACTGAGCAGACAGGAGATGTCACAAAAAGTGGCAAAACACAATTTTTGAGGCAGCTGTCATTTTTGTTACACTGCACAGGAAAACAGTGTTTTACTTGAAGATTTTTACCAAGAGAAGACAGGTACAGATAATTTTTATTTCTCCATGAACTGTATTAGAAACTGTTGTTTGCTTCCAATTTCGTGTGAAACACCTATAGACTCAATCCTTCCCCAACGTGTCCCCACTGAAACTGAGAATTAACCTGCCCTCCACAAGTTAAACCCCGTTTGGCATGGCAGGTCTGTACATAGTACTTTGAACTCGCTGTGTATGGCCAGAGGCTCTTTTGTCTTGAAAGGTGCTGAATTTCCATTTTAGGCATACAGAGCCTTTTTAATCCTAGACAGGACTCAGACCTCCTCACTAAAGCAAGGAGGAAAGATGGAAATTCAGCTCCTTTTTAGCTAATTTAATTTAGGGCTACCAAGATGATTAGGGGATTGGAACATCTCTCTTATGAAGAAAGGCTGAGGGACTTGGGTCTTTTTAGTCTAGAAAAAAGAAGACTGAGGGGGGATCTTATCAATACTTATAAATACTTAAGGGGAGGGTGCCAGGTGGATGGGAAGAGTCTTTTTTCAGTGGTGCCCAGTGATAGGACAAGAGGTGTCGGGCACAAACTTGAGCACAGGAAGTTCCATCTTAACATGAGGAGGAACTTCTTTCCTTTGAGGGTGGCAGAGCACTGGAACAGGCTGCCCAGAGAGGTTGTGGATTCTCCCACACTGGAGACATTCAAAACCCGACTGGATGCCGTCCTGTGCAACCTGCTGTAGCTGTCCCTGCTGTGGCAGGGGGGTTGGACTAGATGATCTCCAGAGGTCCCTTCCAACCCTGACCATTCTGTGATTCTGTGATTCTGTGATGCCTTGACTTTTCCTGTTGCTCTCTGTCTGCACTCCTAGAGTTTCACAATGAAGGGCAGGAATGGCCATGGTTGCCTATAATACTGCCAGTGGTTTCAACCAAGGCTCAAGAGCTTCAAAGGTGTTTAGAAAGTATGCCAGACCTAGAAGATCAGTGTGTACCGTAATGAAAGAGGTGGACAAATACACAAGAGAGGGTATAGGAGACAGGAAACTTTGGTGTCAGGATTCAGGAGCTGGCAGTACATGCAGTTTAACCAGTCAGTCAGTATAACCAATTTTTTTTTTGTTTGAACATCCATTTTTTTTGTCCATGGTTTTAATCTATTTGCTTTCTCTATTGTTTATTTTGTTAACCAAGTGAATAAAATGAGAGCCAATATTATTAGTAGTAAGTATGTCAAGAAGCTACATCTTTGAAATCTCCAGAGTACTTTTTGATTCTTTCTTAAGCCTGGATTTCTGAGAACACAAGTTTTAAACTTCTGTATTATAGCTCTATTTTCCACTCTTGCCTTTTTTCAAATTTTTGAACTGAGTGGCCAAGTTGGTCATGCTCTGTCGCACACGCTCTCTCTTTTATTTTTTCCCCTAGAATAAGCCCTCTCAAAGGTATTTGATTTCTGCAAATTTAATGAAAATAGGACTGTGGATAGGGGAGGGAAAGCCTAATTCCCACAGAGTGATAAGCCTGAGTTGAGATTAAGCATATTATTTTGACTCCAGAGAATCCAAACCGGAAGGAAGACTGGGAAAATTAATGTTCATTAGTTCCACCATTTGTGCACCTACTTGCAGAATTCCTAGCAATATCTGCTTCTTCAGAGAGGTAATATTATTTAAATAAAGAATAAATTTTAAAAAGAATGCCTAGGAGAGAGATGAGTAAAAGAACTGTATACTGATTATAGACAGAATCTCCCACTTTTCACCTGGATGTCCAGTTTGGCCTAGCAACATCACAAAGCAGTTTTAAATCAGGACTTTATGCAAGCATTTCTACCAGGGCAGGTCACTGCACCTTTCCTCAAAACTTGCTGGGGCTCCATGAGATGGAGAGCAGAGACAAACAATTTACTGGTACAGAAAAATATTACTAGAGCTTCATATGAAATGCCTTCTTCCTTTTTAAACAAATGAAGGCTCTGTCACTGACTTGAGAGTGGTTGCAAGAGTGTTTCCCACAGGAGCTGACTCTGCAGTGGAGTGCAGCAGCTGTGAGACCAGCACCCAGTAATTCTGCACAGAGGTGTAGGACAGGGGCCCAGGAGCCCATCCAAAGCTGTGAGTGAGGGAATTTGTGGAGACACAATGCACCTACCCATAAAGGGGACAAACTTGTATATATAACATGGACACAGTTCAGTGAGGTCCCATGCACCCAATGTACCCTTCTCAAGCAATCCCCATCCAAAAAAAAAACTTTTCCGTTGGAGTTGTTTGGCCCTCTTGCATCCCAAATCTTCAAACAGAGCAGATCTGCTGATCCAACCTGAGTACAAGATAACCTTCACTGCTGCTGCAGCAAGGCTGCCAGGATATAGCTGCCTTCAACAGAGCCATCTATCCAGCCCTTACTGGTAAATTGGAGCGTGGATCACGTTTTTTCAGACTAATGATGATATAAGGGAGTACGATCCATGGGTTGCCTCTGCAGCAGCTCCAGGCAATCACAGCCTCTGCTATTCAAACAAGAGGGAGGAGGGAAGTTTCCAAAGCTCAGCTAGTTTTTGCCCATCACGAGTGATCTGTCTCCTCCAGTGGCTTTATATGTAATATCAGAGCCAGGTACTGCTGCCACTGAGACTTGGTAAACCTGGTGTAGCACAGTTCAGCTTTCATTTAGTTACTTGGGACTCTCACTGGAATAGCAAAAGGTGGGAAACAGTCTCACATTAGTCTGGATGCCTCTTTGTCCCTCAGGTCTCTGTCCAAGCAATGTAGCATTGGTCTGTCTGGACAGGGAAAAGACGGTATAGGATTTTGTAACTGGTTGAAAGAGAGGGTGCATCACAAATTTGAGCCCCTCTTGTGCTCCTGTTGAAGCAGATGGGAGTTTTGCCTTTGATTTCATGGAGAGCAGAATCAGGACCCTGGTTGACAGAAAATCAACCATTTAAACAAAAAGGAGTAAAATGTAAAGAGGGATTTCTTTTTATCAGTGTTCTTACAACTTGGATGAAAAGTATTCATCTGAATTATGAAACTGAAAGTCACCTTTTCAAAGAGTCCTTTAAATAAGTTTGTGTTTTTCTTTCAAAAGATCATTGCTGAAAGTTAAGAAATCCCCAAAAAACATTAAAATTTATTTACTGAGTTATAGGTGTTAATGTGAAGCATAAAATGAATATTTAATGTACAAGAGCCCTTGCTTAATATATGTGCAATTGATTTTTTTTTTATTATTCTTGTCATACTGATCATTGCTTATTTCACATTGAAATGTGTTTCTGATGAGTAATTCTAAACAGACACTTTTTCTGCAATTAGCATCATTGGACAATCAAAGAGTTTGATCTTAAATAATTTTTGATAATTAATTTGATGTTTTATTGAGTGTTGGCAATGTGATAGATGCACGAGACAAATTCTGCATTGCACGACACCAGGGAAAACTTGGACTAAATGACTTAGTACCAAGAATATTTACCATTCAGAAAAAAACAGGTATCTTTAGAGTAAAAGTCTCTCTAACTAAAGGTTCTTCTGTAATGTACAATTTAGGATTGACTTGCCATCTAATCTATAACAGTGGATTACACTTACCGCTGCATTCAAATATTGAACCTAGTTTGAAGTATTGATTCAGCTGCCTTCAGTCACTGGAAATATGACACTTTATACCAGCTATCTGGTTAGTAATATCTTCATAAAGTGGTATATTTAAAAAATACACACTTAAAAATAGTACTTTAATTTTTCCTTGCTGCTTAAAAAGATCACCATAGTTGTCATTAAATGAAAATAAAGTGCTCTAGCTCTGAAGGACAATGGTTATCATTTCTTCCACTGCAGTCGATTGGGTCAGATGTAGAGTCCTTGTGGAGCTGATACCTTTGTTACAACAAGCATTGTGGACATTGTCATAGTATTTTGATTTTTAAATAATTTTACTCAAGGAAGCTTTGCATAATTGGGCCTATATCCTATTGCTGTGCTAGTTCAGGTTTGGGCTCTCACATTCAAGGGGCTGATCTGTTTAAAAGCTCCTGTGTGTCAAAGCAGAGGAGAGAAATAGAACCGTTAGGAAATATTCGTACAGCGACAATGAGATTTCAAGGCGAAAAAAATACTATCTTAATTTTTGCACTGTGAGATTTTTTTTTGCACCAAGCTGGCATCATGTCTTGCTTCAAGCTTCACTCCATCCTGCCCCACAGAAGATAACCTAGAGGATATTCCATCACTGAAGGGAAAATATCCTGGGGGTGACACTATGCTAATACCAAATAAATAGCAAAATCAAACCCAAACTTGTTAGTGGATAGGTCACCCAGACAACCCTTTTAAGACGACTTCTTGATGCTAGGGGGAAAAGAATATGAATCAACAGGCAGTAGAGAGACCTTGGTGCTGTTGAATGACTCATCCTGGGAGTGACTTGTCTTCATTAGCATAGTGTCACCCGTTTATTTTCCTCTGTGGAGGGAAAGGGTTGCAGTTTCCTCTCTTCTTCACATGACCTTCTTCAAAGTTATTGTAGAAAACCTTTCTGAGGGCCAGCACCAGCTCTTTTGTTTGGGTGCTTTTTTCTTTTTTTTTTTTTAGGGTGACAATAAATGTTATTTGAAAGCAAAAGCTTTGTAGGATGCTTACTCTATTCTATTTAGCTTCCTATATCAGGGCTACATTATGACATTCTAATCAGGTTCTTATATCACACCCATAACTGTTGAATCCAAGTGATTTTTATTTACAGTTTTTTCCCTTCTCTCTTGTGCCCTCCTTCATAAGAAGGGCTATCTGGGAAATTAAATGACTCAGCGAGAAATCCATTTGTATTGTACAGGAAGGGCAAAAGAGATTTGCTCAGTTCCTCACAGAACATGAGGGCAAACCTTCCTTGTAGTTTCCCTCGTCTTCTCTTGTGTTTCTAGCCTGGGAAACAAATACTCTCAGAAATTGCCTTTTCTAACTTAATTCATGTGTTTTCTCTCACATCTGTTTCTAGGATGTTACTTCCAAGATAGGGAGCAGAGGGAGAGGGAGGAAGGCAAGGGGGAGATGATAGAAGAGTAGGATGTAGCCTTGGACAGAACCTGATGAGGTTATCCAGTACATCTTATGCCAAAGAGAGATCAACTGTTCTTTTCTGACTAAAGACTTTGAATGGGAGGTTTTGTTGAATTTTGTGGAGCTGAATTCCTGGCCTGATTATTATCTAATCCCAACACATGAGATCAAAACTGATAGTTCTGAAGATGAGAAATACATATGTGAAGAATAAAGCTTTTAGCTGCATTGATCACTAGCCAATGTGACACCCATCTACAAGAAGGGCCGGAAGGAGGATCCGGGAAACTACAGGCCTGTCAGTTTGACTTTGGTGTCAGGGAAGCTGATGGAGCAGATCATCCTGAGTACCATCACACAGTACGCACAGGACAACCGGATGATCCGGCCTAGTCAGCATGGGTTTATGAAAGGCAGGTCCTGCTTGACTAACGATCTCCTTCTCCAACATGGTCACCCGCTTAGTGGATGAGGGAAAACCTGTGGATGTTGTCTATCTGGACTTTAGTAAAGCCTTTGACACAGTTTCCCACAGCATTCTCCTGGAGAAACTGGCTGCTCATGGCTTGGATAGGCATACACTTCATTGGGTAAAAAACTGGCTGGAAGGCCGGGACCAGAGAGTGGTGGTGAATGGAGTTAATTCCAGTTGGTGCTGAACATGAGCCAGCAGTGTGCCCAGGTGGCCAAGGAGGCCAATGGCATCCTGGCCTGTATCAGAAATAGTGTAGTCAGTAGGACCAAGGAGGTGATTTTGCCCCTGTACTCGGCACTGGTGAGGCCGCATCTTGAATACTGTGTTCATTTTTGGGCCCCTCACCACAAGAAGGACATTGAGGCGCTGGAGCGCGTGCAAAGAAGGGCAACGAAACTGGTGAGGGGACTGGAGAACATGTCTTATGAGGAGCAGCTGAGGGAACTGGGGTTGTTTAGCCTGGAGAAAAGGGGGCTCAGGGGACACCTTATTGCTCTCTCCAACTATCTGAAATGAGGTTGCAGAGAGGTGGGAGTCGACCTGTTCTGTCAACTAACAGGTGATAGAACAAGAGGAAATGGCTTCAAGTTGTGCCAAGGGAAGTTTAGATTGGATATTAGGGAGAATTTCTTTACTGAAACGGTCATTAGGCATTGGAACGCATTACCCAGGTGTCGTGGTTTAGGCCAAATCGGCCACTGGGGACATAGGGGACCCCAGATGGGACCGACAGATGCTCCCCTCTACCCCTCTTCAAAGAGAGAGGCAGAGGAGGGAAAAAGAGACTTATGAGTTTAGAAGGAAGTAAACTACTGTAATGAAATATTAATAATAAAATAAAAGGAAATAATGAGAAATATACAAAACCCTATCAAGCTCCCAGGATGACAATCCCGTCACGGGCTGGCACTGGGGAAGTCCCAGGCTGGACTCAGTGACGGACGGGAACTGGATTCCGGATCTGCATTCAGGATCAGGATCAAAGGCAGACGAACAGACAGAGTCCTCCTCAGACATCGGCCACTGAAGGAAGAGTGCGAGCCGTTTGATCCCTCAGCTTTTATAGTGAGCATGAGGCAGATGGGATGGAATGCCCTGTTGGTCAGTTTTGGGTCACCTGTCCTGTCCGCTCCTCCCCGCAGGTGGGACCCCACTGCGCTTTTCCTCTTCCGACCCTCCAACGGGGCAAGTAACAAAGTTGTTTGGCCTTGGGTGTTATAGCAATAAGTATAAGCAAAAGCCTCTCTGCATACCATGCCTGGGTATCAGCTATAAACACAGGTCTTATCACTCTGAGAGAGTGAACATTGTCTGCAAAATATGCTGTTAATTTCAGTAGTTAGAAGAGGCCCAACTAAGAAGCGAAGTTACTGAACAAAATTGGTCCTGATTTACCTCAAACCAGGGCACTCCACCCCTTATTCCATACCATTTGCATCTTGTTCAGATTACGATTACTTTTTATCTATCCAATCTATACACACACAGATATATATATATATATATATATATATGGATACATGCAGGTCACTCATCTACGATTTAGCTTTATATCCAAAAGTTTAAGTCCATTTAGTTCATGACTGCAGGATCTCATCTCAGGGCAGGAAAGATGGTACGAAATTCATTGTGGTTTGTGCCCGTGGGTAGCATGTTCATCTTGAAGAGCTTGCTGGATGCCACTTGATGAAGCTAGCTCAGGTTTCATCACCACTGTGTTATCCTGAAAAACACTTATTGAACACTGTTAGTATTATGGAGCGATCAGCATCATACAGCTCAGGATTGAGTATTCTCACCAAGGGTTAAATTCCCTTGGGGTACACATGGAACTTCTCCATCCTTCAGCATCACCCACCAAGTACATCCAGGTCCTTGAGCAAAAACAGTCCCACGAATGGGTTTGCTTTTGCCTGAAGGAGAATAAACCCAGACAGTTTTCCCTAACATATTCCTTTCATACACCACAGGGACTGTGTCCCCTTCTACAGTATGTAAAAGGTCTGATTGAGCAGGACCAGCCGAATTGATGGATCCCCTGGTGTTAACTAACCAGGTAGCTTGTTCTAAATGCTTGTCCCAATTTTTAAAGGTTCCACCCCCTATTGCTTTTAGGGTGGTTTTTAACAGTCCATTTTTTCGCTCAATCTTTCCAGAAGCTGGTGCATGATAGGGAATATGATATATCCATTCAATGCCATGTTCTTTTGCCCAATTACTTATAAGATTGTTTTTAAAATGAGTCCCATTGTCTGACTCAATTCTTTCTGGAGTGCCATGTCGCCACAAGACTTGCTTTTCAAGGCCCAGGATGGTATTCCGGGCAGTGGCATGGGGTACGGCATAGGTTTCCAACCATCCGGTGCTTGCTTCCACCATTGTAAGCACATAGCGCTTACCCTGGCGAGTTTGAGGGAGTGTGATGTAGTCAACTTGCCAGGCCTCCCCATATTTATATCTCAGCCATCTTCCCCCGTACCACAAAGGTTTTAACCATTTAGCTTGCTTGATTTCGGCGCATGTTTCACAGTCGTGGATAACGTGCGTGATAGCGTCCATGGTTAAATCCACCCCTCGGTCACAGGCCCATTTATAGGTTGCATCCCTGCCTTGATGACCTGAAGTGTCGTGGGCCCACCGAGCTAAGAATAGTTCACCTTTATGTTCCCAGTCCAAGTCTGTCTGGAAAATTTTAGCAGCCTGATCCACTTGCTGATTGTTTCGATGTTCCTCGGTGGCCCGACTCATGGGTACGTGGGCATCTACATGACGTACCTTTACGACTAGGTTCCCTAGCCGGGCAGCAATGTCTTGCCACAGTTGAGCAGCCCAGATGGGTTTACCTCTGCGCTGCCAGTTGCTCTGCTTCCACTGCTGTAACCACCCCCACAGAGCATTTGCCACCATCCCTGAGTCAGTATAGAGATAGAGTATTGGCCACTTTTCTCGTTCGGCAACATCTAACGCCAGCTGGATGGCTTTTACCTCTGCAAATTGACTCGATTCACCTTCTCCTTCAGCAGCTTCTGCGACTCGTCGTGTAGGACTCCACACAGCAGCTTTCCACCTTCGATGCTTTCCTACAATATGACAAGATCCGTCTGTAAACAGAGCATACTCTTTCTCATTATCTGAGAGTTCGTTATATGGTGGAGCTTCCTCAGCACGTGTCACCACCTCCTCTGGTGGCATTCCAAAGTCTTTGCCTTCGGGCCAATTTGTGATCACTTCCTCAATTACTGGACGATTTGGGTTTCCTATTCGAGCTCGCTCTGTGATTAAGGCAACCCACTTACTCCAGGTAGCATCGGTGGCATGATGAGTAGAAGGAACTTTACCCTTGACCATCCAGCCCAGTACTGGTAATCGGGGCGCCAGGAGGAGCTGTGCCTCAGTACCAATTACTTCTGAAGCAGCTCTAACTCCTTCATATGCTGCCAAGATTTCTTTTTCAGATGGAGTATAGTTGGTCTCGGTGCCTTTATACCCTCGACTCCAGAATCCTAGGGGTCGACCTCGAGTCTCCCCTGGTGCTTTCTGCCAAAGGTTCCAGGTAGGGCCATTGTCCCCAGCTGCGGTGTAGAGCACATTTTTAACATCCCGTCATGGACGGACTGGTCCAAGGGCTACTGCGTGCACAATCTCTTGTTTAATTTGCTCAAAGGCTTGTTGTTGCTCAGGGCCCCACATAAACTCATTTTTCTTTCGAGTCACTTCGTAGAGAGGTTTTACAATCTGGCTATAACCTGGAATATGCATCCTCCAGAAACCCACAACACCTAAAAAGGCTTGTGTTTCCTTTTTGTTAGTAGGTGGGGACATAGATGTTATTTTGTTAATCACGTCCATTGGGATTTGGCAATGCCCATCTTGCCACTTAATTCCCAAAAACTGGATGTCTTGTGCAGGTCCCTTGGCCTTACCTCTTTTTATAGCAAAACCTGCTTTCAGAAGATTCTAAATTATTTTCCTACCTTTCTTGAAAACTTCTTCTGCTGTGTTACCCCAAACAATGATGTCATCAATGTATTGTAAGTGTTCTGGAGCTCCACCCTTGTCCAGTGCAGTCTGGATCAGTCCGTGGCAAACAGTAGGGCTGTGTTTCCACCCCTGGGGCAGTCGAGTCCAGGTGTACTGGACACCCCTCCAGGTGAAAGCAAACTGTGGCCTGCACTCTGCTGCTAAAGGAATAGAGAAAAAGGCATTAGCAATGTCAACTGTAGCATACTATTTGGCTGCCTTGGTCTCCAGTTCATACTGAAGTTCTAGCATGTCTGGCACAGCAGCACTCAGTGGTGGTGTGACTTCATTCAGGCCACGGTAGTCTACTGTCAGTCTCCAGCCCCCATCAGACTTTCGCACTGGCCATATAGGGCTGTTAAAGGGTGAGCGAGTTTTGCTGATCACTCCTTGGCTCTCTAGCTGTCAAATCAGGTTATGGATGGGAATTAGGGAGTCTCGGTTGGTGCGATAGTGTCGTCGATGCACCGTGGCAGTAGCAATTGGCACCTGCTGATCTTTAACTCTCAGCAGTCCCACAACAGAAGGGTCATCTGAAAGACCAGGTAAGGCAGACAGCTGTGTAACATCCTCAGTCTCTACAGCTGCTATTCCAAAAGCCCACCGATACCCTTTTGGGTCTTTAAAATACCCTCTCTTGAGATAGTCTATGCCAAGGATGCAAGGAGCATCTGGACCAGTAACAATGGGGTGTTTCTCCCATTTATTCTCAGTTAGGCTCACTTCGGCCTCCAATACAGTCAGTTCTTGAGATCCGCCTGTCACTCCAGAAATAGTGACAGTTTCTGCCCCTTTATGATTCGATGGCAATAGGGTACACTGGGCACCAGTGTCCACCAGGGCTTTATACTTTTGTGGCTCTAATGTGCCAGGCCATCGAATCCACACAGTCCAATAAATTCGGTTGTCCCTCTCCTCCTCCTGGCTGGAGGCAGGGCACCTCTAACGTTGACCATAGTACCTGCAATTAGCAGATGGGTTCCTACCTGGACCGTAGGATCACCTCCCGTAGGTCGGAGCAGCCTTCCTCCTGTAAGAATTCTTTCTTCTATCTGCTTCACTTTGCAACTCAAGCACCCGTGCCTGTAGGGCTTGGATAGGTTCTCCATCCCACTTCCTCATGTCCTATTCATAGTTGCAGAGGCAAAACCACAGGATATCTCGAATCGAGTTTGATTTGTCTTGAGTCGGAGAGTGTTTTTTCTCTTGAGTAGGAGGGCGTTTTTTCTTAGTAGCTGCAACATGGGTCTGTGCAGGGGAAGAACAGATTTTTTCCTCCACCTTGGATAATGTATCAAGCAGTTTCTCGGTGTGCTCAACTATTTTCTTGGTCATTTGCTCCATTGTCTCAGTCATTTTCTCGGTGGCCACAGTCAGCTTTTCCACGGCTGCCACAGAGAAGGGACGAGAGAGACTGTCTTCATACTGTCGTACCTTGTTAACCACTTCATTTACAGCTGGTGTGTCCATATCAGGTCCTCCCCAGACCATTGTTGACAATGTGTGGGAATATGTTGGTGGTGCGCTTTGCACAAACTTTTTTAGCATGGATCATTTGCATGGCATCTCATCAGGATCTACAGTCACTTGCCTGTCACTATAAATCATCTCTCGCACAGCCAATTCTCTCAGGTACTTAATACCTTTTTCCATGTTGGTCCATTTACTTGGATGGCATTCGATATCATCCTTAAAGGGATACCTGCGCTTTATGGCTGACATCAGTCGCCTCCAGAGGCTGAGAGTGCTTGTCTTTCTCCCAATCCCTTCATCGATACCTCCATCCTTGGCCAGGTTTCCCAACTGCTTAGCTTCTCTGCCATCTAAGTCTATGGTATCAGCCCCACTATCCCAGCATCATAGCAACCAGGAGATGAGTGTTTCACCTTCATGACAACTAAAGTCCTTCCTCATATTTCTCAAATCCTTCATAGAGAAGGATTTAGAACTACCTCTACATCCGAGTCCTCCTGTGTTGAGGCTGCCTGAGAAGGACTCTCTCCGTTATCTGTTTTAAAAGGGTTTTTTTCCTTTGTCTGGTCTTGAAGGACTCTCTTCTGGGCCTACCCTAGAAGGACCCTCTCCTGGATCTCCATCAGAACTCTCTGCCAAGCTGTCTGGCTTGAGCTGGTCCTTGTCGTAAGCGACAGGGGAACAAGCTGACTTCTTTTTCTGCTTCCTGGTTACTGGGGCAACTGGTACTGGTTTTGATGGAGTTTGAGTAGCAGCGGCACTCGTTGTTGTGGCTGGAGTAGCTTGTGCTGGGACAGGCGGTGGAGGCACCTGTGTTGTTGCTGGCGGGGGGGGGTGACTGATGGCAGTGCTGTTGCCGCTGCAGGCAGGGGCAGAGGTGCTTATGGCAGGACAGGCGGCGGCAGGGACTGTGTTGTTGCAGTGCGGGGGGCGGCTTGTGCTGGGACAGGCGGGGCCATGGCTTGCGCCGCTGCAGGTCGCAGAGGGGCTGCTGGGGTCTGAGTGGCAGCAGCACACATTACCCTACAGCCACCCCTGCACCGATATTTCACAAGAAACCACCCCTGCAACTCATTCAGGAGCACCAACAACAAAATCACGTTCTTAAGAAAGTAACAATCCTTATCATCACAGCCCAGAAGGTTTCCATGCCCTGGCTCTGATGGTGTCACATTAGTATAATTATCCAAGGGCAAAGTAAACTTTCCCAAGGTAGAACCAAAAGTGTAATTAGTAACAGAATCCATCACGCAATGCCCGAGATATGCAGGTAGAGCCGTTACCCAACTAATCATATTATACACCTGAATTGCGAACCACACCAAAACAGCACATTTAAACCTTTGCATAAAACCACAAAGAGTAAATAAACTTTGCAATGCATTTGGCAGGTTAAACAGAGTTGACTGAATCAAGTGCAAACAAAGCTCTTTAAAGGCGCGATACAACATTTCGTTTAAGAACGACATGATGTAAGGTGTCTGTTCTAATCTCTGGACAAGATGGAATTCAAACTATTCAGGCAATTTATCACAGCTCTGGTTGAGCACTGCTCGTGCCCCACATTGGGTGCCAATTTGCTGTGGTTTAGGCCAAATCGGCCACTGGGGACATAGGGGACCCCAGATGGGACCGACAGATGCTCCCCTCTACCCCTCTTCAAAGAGAGAGGCAGAGGAGGGTAAAAAAAGGTTATGAGTTTAGAAGGAACTAAACTACTTTAATGAATTATTAATAATAAAATAAAAGGAAATAATGAGAAATATACAAAACCATATCAAGCTCCCAGGATGACAATCCTGTCACGGGCTGGCACTGGGGAAGTCCCAGGCTGGACTCAGTGACGGACGGGAACTGGATTCCGGATCTGGATTCAGGATCAGGACCAAAGGCAGACAAAGAGAGAGAGTCCTTCTCAGACGTCGGCCATTGAAGGAAGAGAGCGAGCCGTTTGATCCCTCAGCTTTTATAGTGAGCATGAGGCAGATGGGATGGAATGCCCTGTTGGTCAGTTTTGGGTCACCTGTCCTGTCCACTCCTCCCCGCAGGTGGGACTCCACTGCGCTTTTCCGCTTCCGACCCTCCAATGGGGCAAGTAACAAAGTTGTTTGGCCTTGGGAGTTATAGCAATAACTATAAGCAAGAGCCTCTCTGCATACCATGCCTTGGCATCAGCTATAAACACTGGTCTTATCACTCTGAGAGAGTGAACATTGTCTGCACAATATGCTGTTAATTTCAGTAGTTAGAAGAGGCCCAGCTAAGAAGCAAAGTTTCTGAACAAAATTGGTCCTGTTTTACCTCAGACCAGGACATCTTTCTTATTCAAACTTCTCTCTTTCACCACCTTGTCATGGGCCTGACCACCACGCTGCATGTGCATGGTGCGGTAGAGATCGATCTGGGTCTGAGCAGCAATATACAACTTCTAACCATGTTATCACTGTCAGGTTATCTGAGGAGCAGACACATGGCGCTCAGCACACTACAGACCTGTGCCAATACTACTTTCTGATAGTGATTACAGGCTGTGCTGGGTTTTTTGTTTTGTTTTGTTTTTCAAGGTGCTAAAAGTACGTGCAATTTGAGTTCCCAGTGTTATTTTTTTACTCTTTGTAATATAGCACTTCACATTATCATTCATCTGTAAAAAGCCATTTCTAACAAATGCAGGTCAGGAGTCTGTTTTTCCTTCCCAGCTTCAGCCCACAGGGATTTTCATGATAACATTTTGTTTCAAAGCTGTGTGCTCTGTGGAGAAATGTGATTCAACAGCTGCCCTTCCTGAACTGTGTCCTTAAAGTAGAAGCAAACATTTTATGAAGTCAGGGGTAGAGGGGAGAGGGTTTGTATGTATGTGGATGGGTTTATGTGTATGTATATGTATAAGTGTCACGCATCCAAACAACATTTTGCTCTGTTTCCTCAGCCTGCTTCTGATTTCCAAGTACCATACAAATCTTGGTCTCTGCTCCTTTTTCTGCAGAACCAATCTGTAAACAGCAAGGAGAAGCTATGACACTTTGGTAGCTGGAGACATTGAGAGTTAGGGTGTGAGTGAGGACAGGGGTGAAGCACAACCTATTCTGCAGAAGTCATTTCACATTCCCACACCCCAGTGGACTTCTGCCTGTTTCAATGCCAAGGTCCAACCTGGTCCCTGCCCTGGCAAGACTACATAGGTATGAAGGGGCTGAGGATGGAAAGCAGGTGGCTCCTAGATACACTGAGGTACTACCCAAGTCAAGCAACCTGAGATGTTATTCAGCCAGTTTTCTTTGTCTCTTTGCTGTCTCAGTCCAAATGTATGCTGTCCCTCTTTGTTTGGGTTTGTTGTTGTTTGTTGTTTTTTTTCCTAGCCTCCTCCTTTTCATAGATTTTCCTTGTATGTGGTTTTTTTAAAGCTAATTTGTTTCCTGTGCATCCTCCATCTATCCCCTAGGGAGGAGTTGGACCTTTTCAACCCACAGTCTCCACTTCCCCTCATCATTTGGTGTATGAGTGTGTTTTAGGGTTCTTTTTAATTATCATTATCGTCCTGAAATAACCTACGCACAAAAGCTGCTTTGCATTGCTGAAGGCTGGTATGCAGCAATGCCTGGTCGGCTCCTCTTGAGCTGGGTGGGAGCTCTGTGACTGAACACAGCTCAGCTCCTTACCTCCCTCTCTGCCCTCCACCCACACGCCTGCACCCCAAGGAGACTGCGCAAAGCCTTCCCCTGTTCCTCCACAGCTGATTGAAAACCTTCCTCCATGGATTAAGACACAAAGGTCCTAAGTGAATTACATTTTTCAGTCTCAACTCTTTCCTTCGATGAGAGACTCCAGAGGACAAAAGCCCCTGTACATTTTTTTCATGTGGTTCAGCACAATTGGGGCGTCTTGCTCTGAACAAAAGAGATGTGAGGCTGAAGGGAAATTGCAGGGTTGGTTGTTGGACCCTGTCCTCCAACCTCCCCTCCTGGCTCCCCACCAAGTGCAAACAGATGAGGAGATACTCCAGTAGTAGAAATGGCATGGATTTGTGTGAGAGTCTTTTTTCCTGCACCTTGGCCTGAATGTACAGAGGGGCCAGAACTGCCCTGGCCCCACATGTGTATTCCCTGTCCCTACTGTCACTTGCATTAAAGACGGATGATTTTCACATCATTCCTGCCCTGGCAATGTTAGTCTGATGTGGCTTTCACAGCTTTAGTTGCAAATCCAATTGCTTGATAGGTGGGAATATTTACCCACCCCAAATCTCAACTTTCCTGCCTTCCCCGCCTCCTAGCCCGTGTCACCCAAGTCAGCAAGATCTCTGTCTATAAAAGATACCAAGCAAGCTGCAACTTTGCAGTCTTAGTGAGATTTATGAGCAGGCTTAAATGATAGAGGATTTTTTTTTGTTTTTGTCCTTCTAAGCTTTTATAAACAAATCTTTTCCATGAGTAACTTTGTGGAGAGATTCTTAAATGAAAAAAGGCATGGTTTGGTTCTGGTGAGCAACCCAGGGTTTGAACTAAGCACCCAGAGTGAGGGAGAAAAGATCTAAGTAAACAAGAAAGGTGACATCACCCTGCCCGGGAGAAAAGTTAAACAGAGGCGCGTGAACAGAGGGTCTTAGCCAATCGGGTTGGGGGGCGTTGTACATGAACAGGGGAGCTGGACCAATCATAGCGTTGTTGACTATGCATGCTTTGCTGCGAGCCTATATATACTCTGCTAAAATATGCAATAAAGGAGGACGATCATACTCACATTGAGATCGCGTCGTTACTCCGGTTCCAATCCCACTCTGACATCTGGTAGCAGAGGATGTCAACAGTAACCCTTCAGCACGACTGAATTCTCCGAGACTGCGGTAAGCAGCGAGAGGAGGGGAGTGGGAAACACGGCTGGAAGGAGTGCTGCTCGGGAGCATAGACTACAGCAGACACGGTTCGAGGTGGCCTCTCGCCTTCCAGGTTTAAAAAGGTGAAGTTGCTATCATGGAGCTTGAAGCACCAGCGATGCTGCTCGCAAGTATCCTCTCTAAGAGAGGGATTGAGGCAGCGCTGCAACAGTGGATTAAGCTGATTAAGTTGGGACAACGTAGGGGGCATTTTAAAGATATGCATATGATGTTTTCCCCCATGGAGTGGCGATCTTTCGGTGATACAATGTGGGAAAAAACGATAACCGGGAGCGAGAAAGAGGAGAAAGAGATAAAGGCTGTTTGCGAGTTCTGGCGCACAGTGTTATCTTTCAAGGCCATGAAGGCGGAGAGGGAGGTAGCCTGTGCCGCCGCTCAAGTGCTGAGTCCGGAGAGCATTGAAACGAAACCTGGTGCGTGGGCACGGTTCTTCGGGCAGCCGGCGGTGAAAGGGATGACTGGAGGTACGTGTAAAACTGTTGCCGAGGTCCGCGCGGGCGCCGACCCTGCTCCGGCGACACAAAGGGCGGAAGTCACCGCTCCCGAGCCGAGGCAGCCGACTGAACAAAACGTGGAAGTGGCGCCTCAGGAGACCCGAGAGGGGGTGCGGTCGCAGTCGCCGTTGCAGCCAGGAGGAGAAACCTGACGACCTATGCCTTCGGCTCCTCCTCTGCCCCCCCCTCCCACTGACTCATCTGATCCTTCAACACCACCTGTTGATGACTGCCAGGATCAATCACACGAGAATACAGATAAAGTGTTAAGAAGAGTGCTGCAATGTCTTGATGATGGTCTATTTCAGACATGAAAATTCGCCCGCAGAAGACAGACTTGACAACTCAACTGAGGACATTGACAGACGTACAGACTTTACTAGGAGACATCCAATGGGTGCGCAACTGCATTGGTATTTTGAACACCGCAATTGCACCATTAACGGAACTGTTACGAGGACGACAAAGAGCCGATATCGTCATACTGTCCACAACACAGCGAGCCGCATTGCAACAAATTCTACAGAAACTACAAGAGGCATGGTCAGCCCGGCGTATCCTTGAGTTGCCAATTTCTCTGTTAATTTGGAATACTGTTGAATCGCCGTATGCGGTTATTTGTCAGTGGCAAACAGGAAAGGGGGAAATTCTCCCCTGCCCCACCTGTGCCACTGACAAATCATCAGGAGACATGTTTAAGATTTTAGAATGGGTCTTTTTAAGAGTACAACCCAAGTCTAGCATTCAAACAAGACCGGAGGCAATAGGGGAGTTAATCAGGAAGGGCAGAACAAGAATCATAGAGATTAGTGGAACGGAACCTGATGATGTCAGTATTCCAGTGAATGGTGCCGATTTAGAATGGTGGTTGCGTAACTCAACTCCCATCCAAGAAGCATTAATAGGCTATAATGGTCGTATACATTCGCAACAACCAAAAGGGAAAATGTGGCAAGTGTTAAAACGAAATCAGTGGATGACAAAAACAAAAGTCAGGCGAGAACCACTGGCTGATGGTCTCACAGTGTATACAGACGCTGGAAAGCGGCTTTGCCCTGCGGTGTGTGTCTGGCAGGATAAAGGACGATGGTGCCAGCACATACTGGAGGGGCAGCCACAAGACTCCCTTCAAACATTGGAACTTACTGCGGTAGTCTGGGCACTAACGAACTGGCTAACAGCCCCCTTAAATGTAGTAACAGACTCCCTGTATGTGGCTGGGGTAGTGCCGCGACTAGAAGATGCCCTCCTTAGGGAAACAACCAACCCAAGGTTGGGAAAATTATTTATCCAGCTGAGATCCACTTTGGGTCAACAAACTGCGTCTTGTTGTATCATCCATATTCGCAGCCATCAGTTGGATTTAGGTTTAGGATTGGGTAATCAAATTGCCAATAACCTGGTCAGTGTAGTGCGACATTTACCTCCAATTGACAAATTTCAGCAAGCCAGGCAAAGTCATGACAACTTCCATCAAAATGCTAAAGGGTTAAAAAGGCAATTTGGATTAACCGAAAATGAAGCACGCTCTATTATACAAGCATGCCCTAGGTGTGGGAATCATGGACCGGGAGTGGGACTAGGGGTGAACCCGAAAGGGTTAAAGGCACTGGAAGTATGGCAAATGGATGTAACACACATTACAGAATTTGGCCGATTGAAATATGTACATGTTACAATTGATACTTTTTCAAAAATGATATGGGCTACGGCACTACCAGGGGAAAAGGCGCATCATGTATGCAAGCATTTACTTGCATGCTTTGCCGTGTTAGGAGTGCCCGAACAGATTAAAACAGACAACGAGAACTTTTCTACTGAGATGGGGAATTAAACACATAACAGGAATACCCCACTCACCAACCGGGCAAGGCTTGGTTGAGCGAACCCATCAAGTGCTAAAAGATTATCTAAATAAGCAAAAGGGTGAAGACACAGATGCACAACAGCGATTACAGAGAGTATTGTTTACGCTAAATTACTTGTGTCTTATGGGCGATCAAGAGGAACCGCCAGTAGTGATACACCATCAAAACATTAAGCTGAATAGTACCACTACCCTGCCTAAATTTATGGTACATTATAAAGACCCAACCACCGGAGCATGGGTGGGACCAGTGCCAGTCATTTTTAATGGTCGAGGGTACATGTGTGTCTCTACAGGAAGAGGCCCAGTGTGGGTCCCGAGCAGAGTGATAAAACCAGCATTGGAAAGACGACGGACAGACCGTGACCAAGAGATGTCGCAACTAAATGGGCCCAAAGAATCTTAAGAGCTTGCTAATACATAGTTGCATCCTTCTTTTGGATGCAGAAACAGCAGGGCTTGATCACCCCTGCAGTTTCAAAGGAATGTCTGGGTGGCTTTGGCAAATATGACCGGTCAAGATTCCATCTGCCTATCCACAGCATCACCCGAGAATCCATTTTCCACCTGTCTAGTTGGTCTTCCGTCTGACCAATGGCCTTCCAACTTACAAACGCAATCCCTAGGTAATGGCTCTGCAACTCTTGCTGATAGCCGGGATGGATGGGCTGCATATCTGCCACCCCTCCATGCCGAGCCGCAAGAGCTAGAACTTGTAGGATCACTCATGATAGATAGCTGTGTGTACTACACAAACAATTTTTGCCTTGGTTTTGTTTGCACCAGGAGTAGCAGCAGCACACGCTTTAACCACGCTTAATAAATTAGGATATTGGCTTGCTAAACAATCTAACGCTACACTGCAGAATAAGGCTGCCATAGATTTTTGTTATTAGCGCATGTCATGGGTGTGAAGACTTTTGACGGGATGTGTTATATGAACCTCTCAGACCACTCCAAATCAGTACACCAAAGCATCAGAGAATTGTATCAAGGAATGCAAAAGCTGAGAAAAGATGATGAATGGGGATGGTTGAATCAAATACTATCAGACTGGGGAATCAAAAGTTGAATAGCCATGATTGTGAAAACTGGCTTGCTTATATTGCTCATTGTAGTTGTTATAATCTCAGTTGTATTATGTATCTTCTCTTGTCTACAGCGCATGCGCATGGAAATTGTGCACCAAGCCTGGGTTGCTCAAAAAGAAGAAGGGGGAATTGTGGAGAGATTCTTAAATGAAAAAAGGCATGGTTTGGTTCTGGTGAGCAACCCAGGGTTTGAACTAAGCACCCAGAGTGAGGGAGAAAAGATCTAAGTAAACAAGAAAGGTGACATCACCCTGCCCGGGAGAAAAGTTAAACAGAGGCGCGTGAACAGAGGGTCTTAGCCAATCGGGTTGGGGGGCGTTGTATGTGAACAAGGGAGCTGGACCAATCATAGCATTGTTGAATATGCATGCTTTGCTGCGAGTCTATATATACTCTGCTAAAATATGCAATAAGGGAGGACGATCATACTCACATTGAGATCGCGTCGTTACTCCGGTTCTAATCCCACTCCGACATAGCTTTGTTTTCCTGAGGTCCATGTCAAGCCAGCTCAGCTGATACAGAGACCTTGCCTGTCTTTCACAGCCTCTTGAATTTTAATGAGAATTGTGGAAAACTGAGAGGTGAATTTCAGTTTTGGAACCATGGAATAAAACTTGCAAACAACTTTCAAGACTTTTATCTCCTTTTTTTGGTCAACATGAGAGAGAACTGGAATATTAGAGAATAATAATGCAGGTGTGGGGAGACCAAGTGTGAGACAAAACTTCGACAAAAAATTGAAAAAATAAGCAGCCAGATCTTGATCAGTTTTGGCTGGAATAGGACTGTAGAAGGTTGAGCATTATTTCTTTTACCGTTGACTTCCTCCTGTGACTGTAGCAAATACTTCTTTCTCTGAGCAAAGCAGGCAGTGTGATGTGTATTTTTGTTTGCATGTGAATGTTAATCTGTGTACCACCTTGTGTGACTGCAGGATATGTGGGGCAGAAGTTGAGGGCATTGGTTGTGACTGCATGAGAAGATTTATGTCACACAGAGTAATTAATCATGTCCCTTTTTAACCCCTCTTAGTAGACAGAATGGGTCATATTGTCATGACTGGTCCCTTTCTCTGACAACTACAGTGACTTGGTGGCATCCTCCTATGCTACCTAACCGTTAACCATAAACCATTTGCTATTCAATACATTAGTATCCTCTTTATAATCTGTCTGTTCCCCTCTCTGACTTTCCTTGAAAGGACAATGTCAAATTAAAAATCAAATATTTACTCTTGCATGTGGAGACAAATCCTTTCTGTGTTACTTATAACGCTTCAGATTATGAAATTGGACATGATTTCAATCCTCTAATTGACCTGTCATCATTTAGACTATTTACTTTAGTTCTTGTGGTGCTCCCAGCTTGGGCAGTGAAATTGGAAGGAGGATGGGGGAAGAGAGATTTTGTTCATAAGTTAGATGCCTTTAGTCTTTTCATGGCAGTAGAAGCATTTATATCAGGTGATAGCACTGAAAGGAACAACCTTACACCATCAGGTACCCGCTGTGAGTAAGCATGATGTAGAATCACCTCCCTAAAAACGTTATCTTGTTTCTCTGGTCTCTCATTAAAGAACTACAAAGTATAATTTAAGGAAATTTTTCATTTAAGTACTATCCTTGCAAACCTGGCTGGTAAGGTTTCATATTGACTCTTGATGTACACCGTACTGTGAGAGAAATGCTGTTTGGTAGTAAAGATGTGAGTCATGTGCCCTGAAAGCTTCAGTTGCGGTAGCAGTGAAGTCAATTGGAAGATCTCTGTTGATTTCAGTGTTATCTTTCTAGTTTTATACTGACCTATGTTACCGGGTAATTCTGCTAATCCAAAGAATGCCAGGATGTTACTAATTGGAGACTGTCCCTCTGTGATAGATATTGGAAGGCCCTCCATTTTCAGTCATCACTGCTGGAGGACGGCCTTATGTTGATGTGCTTCAAAAGTGTGATATGGAAACTACCATTTTTCTACCTTCTGAAAACCAAGTTCTAGTAAACATACCCAAGTCCCTTTGAGAGATCTTGTCTTAGGTTTTACACCAAATCATTTTTACTTGACTTGAAACTTAAACTCTCCTGCTGAAATTTTTTGGGGAGAGACTGAGAAGGACAGAGTAAATAAAAAATAAACCCCTGCATCCTTTCCAAAGGTTTGGGAGGTGAAAGCCATTTCCTATGAAACAAAACCAGCAAGTTGCAGCAGGCATGTTGGTATGGGGCCCAGGGTGCTTGGTGACTATGCACATCATTTATAACACTATCTGCAGATTGTGCTGTTGAATGATGAACATGGACAGACTCATGCCAGCCTTCTGGGAGATCCAAGATGCTCTTGGGATGCTGCAACCTTTTCCTTTCCTTAGGGTTGGACATTGCTACTTGTTATAATGGACAGGTGGCTACATTTGCATCACTCACACATATGACAGCCATTGCTTTGGTCAACACTAAGGACTGGTTGATTGCCACCCTGAGCTGACACAGTCTGATCTGGAAGACCAGGAATGCAGCTAGGGGTGCACCTTGCCTGCATTAGGGTTGTGATCAGTGGCACAGAGTCTAGTTGGAGGCCTGTAAATAGCGGTGTTCCCCAGGGGTCAGTACTGGGTCCAGTCTTGCTCAACATATTCATCAGCAACCTGGATGAGGGGACAGAGTGTACCCTCAGCAAGTTTGCTGATGATACAAAACTGGGAGGAGTGGCTGACACACTGGAAGGCTGTGCCACCATACAGCGAGACCTGGACAGGCTAGAGTGTTGGGCGGAGAGGAACCTTATGAAGTTCAACAAGGGCAAGTGTAGGGTACTGCATCTGGGGAGGAATAACCCCATGCACTGGTACAGATTAGGGGCTGACATGCTGGAAAGCAGCTCTGCAGAGAGGGACCTGGGAGTCCTGGTGGACAACAGGATGACCATGAGCCAGCAATGTGCCCTTGTGGCCAAGAAGGCCAATGGCATCCTGGGGTGCATCAAGAAGAGTGTGGCCAGCAGGTCGAGGGAGGTCATCCTCCCCCTCTACTCTGCCCTGGTGAGGCCGCATCTGGAGTACTGTGTCCAGTTCTGGGCTCCCCGGTTCAAGAAGGACAGGGAACTACTGGAGAGAGTCCAGCAGAGGGCTACAAAGAAGATCAAGGGAATGGAGCACCTCTCTTATGAGGAAAGGCTGAGAGACCTGGGTCTGTTTAGCCTGGAGAAGACTGAAAGGGGATCTTATCTATGCTTATAAATATCTAAAGGGCAGGTGTCAAGAGGATGAGGCCAGACTCTTTTCAGTGGTGCCCAGCAACAGGACAAGGGGCAACGGGCACAAGCTGGAACACAGGAAATTCCATCTCAACATGAGAAAAATCTTCTTTATTTTGAGTGTGACAGAGCACTGGAACAGGCTGCCCAGAGAGGTTGTGGAGTCTCCTTCTCTGGAGATATTCAAAACCTGCCTGGATGTGTCCCTGTGCAACCTGCTGTAGGTAACCCTGCTTTGGCAGGGGGGTTGGACTAGATGATCTCCGAAGGTCCCTTCCAACCTCTACAATTCTGTGATTCTGTGTGATCAGGCAAAGATGAGCTACTTACAGCTTGCTCCAGTGTACTATAGGAGAAATTCAGATAACAACTAGTCCTGGCCTGGAGCTATGTAGCTTGCATTCTTCTGTCACTGTACACATAGGGTTTAAGCACAGCTTAAAGCTTAATCACAATATATTTCATTGCCAGTAGTTACTGTTAAAATGACTGGTTTTACCTTCTGCCTTATGACTGTTGATCGCTAGGCTGTGCTTTGCACATGATAAGGAAGAAGTAATGACTGTCATTTCAATTGCTTGTACTGGATATCGTGAAGATTTTAGTATGTTCTCTTTTCTTTCTAGTGTTTTTTTTCAAAGGCAGTGGGGTGACAAAATTCATATGTGACCATCACTGCCCATGGCAGTAAATCAGTGATGGAGCCTTGATTACAATCCAGCTCTTCAAATTTGTTGCCTGGTTCTCTAACCAGCTGACAGACAGAGGTGTATTAGCTGCAAGCATGAGATCGGACAGTGTGGGTATTACTTGTATCTTTGCTCCTACTTTGGTTGATGGCCTTGATTGAGTCCATGAGCTCATCTGTTCCTGTATCTCACTGTTGGAGAATAAAACCTGCCATCTGCATGTTTTGTTGTAGCACGCTTTATATCCTAGTGACCAAACTCCTCAAAACATTTAAAAGTCTTGCTCCTGCAACTTCAGTGGTGGGAACCTAAGAAGATTTTGGGGGAAGATGTCTTCATTTGACTGATCTTTTTAATCACTTTTTCACCGATCACGTCTTACCCAACCAGATTCTGAGACTGCCTCCTTGGCTATTTGGGTACAAAGTTGGTGTGTCAAAAGAGGAGCTTTGCAGGGGAGAGATTCACGGTTAAAAGGAAGACAAGTGGCTTTTGTCAAATGGATTTCTGAAATGGAAAGCATCATTTTGTTTCACTATGAATGTGCAGAGAGGATAAAGATAAGGAGGATGATTGAAGGGGAGAGAAAACAGTTAAAAATTGCAATCAGTATATAACGGGCACCACCAGCTGAAAAGTTAAGTGACAGAGCCTTATTCACTCATATGAATTAATAATTGATTCAGTAACAAATAACTAATGTTGCAGTAGTCATGGTGAATAAGATAATAAATGTGCCCTGTCCAGGGAATGCCATGTTGTTAGAATTCAGCTGAAATTATTCATAAATGTGCTACTTTTCCTCATCTCCAACTACTGCTAGTTTAGCTTTTCTTTTTAATCTTCCTAAGCTGTCACAGTAGATGGTGGAGCTAGTCACATTCTATATACAGTGGAATATTAAGGGGAACTGTGGAGACATTATATCAAATTTCAATAGATAATAGACAAAAATTGAGAAACAAAGTACTTCCATCCCTTTTTGCACTCCTTGTCTAGCTTAATTAATAAATAAAATAGAAACCTAAAGGCTATTTAATAGCATTCACATGTGACCCCTGCAGATTTTCTGCCCCCTCCCTCTCTTTCTGCTTGCGCATGAGGCCTCAGAGTTGGGTGGGATACGGAAGTTGCTCCATGGACTTCTGTAGCCTTTTGATAAGAAGTGTATGCTCCTGTCTGAAGGGGCTCCAAGGTATCTGGCCTGTAGAAAGGATTCACAGCCCCTGCACACCATTCTGAAAGGCCACCATAGGTCCTTATGTATGTAATATGTATGTATGTGGCTGCTCATGGCTTGGACAGGCATACACTTTGCTGGGTAAAAAACTGGCTGGAAGGCCGGGCCCAGAGAGTGGTGGTGAATGGAGTTAATTCCAGTTGGTGGCCAGTCACGAGTGGTGTCCCTCAGGGCTCAGTACTGGGGCCAGTCCTGTTTAACATCTTTACCGATGATCTGGATGAGGGGATTGAGTGCACCCTCAGTAAGTTTGCAGGTGACACCAAGCTGGGTGGAAGTGTTGATCTGCCTGAGGGCAGGGAGGCTCTGCAGAGGGATTTAGACAGACGAGACCAATGGACCAAGGCAAACTGTATGAGTTTCAATTAGGCTAAATGCTGGATCTTACACTTTGGCCACAACAACCCCATGCAATGCTACAGGCTTGGGGAGGAGTGGCTGGAAAGCTGCTCAGCAGAGAGGGACCTGGGGGTGTTGATTGATAGCCAGCTGAACATGAGTCAGCAGTGTGCCCAGGTGGCCAAGAAGGCCAATGGCATCCTGGCCTGTATCAGAAATAGTGTAGCCAGTAGGACCAGGGAGGTGATTTTGCCCCTGTACTCGGCACTGGTGAGGCCGCATCTTGAGTACTGTGTTCATTTTTGGGCCCCTCACCACAAGAAGGACATTGAGGCGCTGGAGCGTGTCCAGAGAAGGGCAACAAAACTGGTGAGGGGACTGGAGCACATGTCTTATGAGGAGCAGCTGAGGGAACTGGGGTTGTTTAGCCTAGAGAAAAGGAGGCTCAGGGGACACCTTATTGCTCTCTCCAAATATCTGAAATGAGGTTGCAGAGAGGTGGGAGTCAACCTGTTCTGTCAAGTAACAGGTGAGAGAACAAGAGGAAATGGCTTCAAGTTGTGCCAAGGGAAGTTTAGATTGGATATTAGGAAGAATTTCTTTACTGAAATTATCATCAGGCATTGGAACGCGTTACCCAGGGCAGTGGTGGAGTCCCCATCCCTGGAGGCATTTAAGGGTCATGTAGATACAGTGCTTAGGGACATGGTTTAGTGGTGGGCTTGTCAGTGTTAGGTTAATGATTGGACTAGATGATCTTACAGGTCTTTTCCAATCTAGGAGATTCTGTGATTCTGTAAACCATACATCACCAGGACACCTGGGTGATGGGGGACAGCAAGCGAGGGCTTGTGGTGGTATCTGAGGCATCAGGAAAAGGGTATTAGGGATGGAGAATCGCTCTGAGCCATAAAGGAGAAGGTGAGACAGATGGAGCAGGTCTGCAGAAGATGAAAAGTGCTTAAGAGTGTCATAACTTAGATGATGTGAACAACAAAATTTTTCTAGCTTATCGGGGAAAGTGACACCAAGAATTAACACCTGTGAAAGAAAAACAGACAAAAATGATCATACAATCATAGAATCATAGAATGGTTTAGTTTTGAAGGAACCTTAAAGATCATCAAGTTCCGACCCCCCTGCCATGGGCAGGGACACCTCCCACGAGACCAGGTTGCTCAAAGCCCCATCCAGCCTGGCCTTAAACACCTCCAGGGATGGAGCTTCCACAACTTCTCTGGGCAACCTGTTCCAGTGCCTTACCACCCTTAAAGTGAAAAACTTCTTCCTAATGTTTAATCTAAACCTGCCCTCTTCCAGCTTAAAGCCATTCCCCCTCATCCTATCACTACATGCCCTAGTAAAAAGTCCTTCCCCAGCTCTCCTGTAGGCCCCCTTTAGGTACTGGAAAGCCACAATAAGGTCTCCCCGGAGCCTTCTCTTCTCCAGGCTGAACAGCCCCAACTCTCTCAGCCTCTCCTCATAGGAGAGGTGCTCCAGCCCTCAGATCATCCTCATGGCCCTCCTCTGGACACGCTCCAGCAGGTCCATGCCTTTCCTATGTTGGGGGCTCCAGAGATGGACGCAGTACTCCAGGTGGGGTCTCACCAGAGTGGAGTAGAGGGGAAGAACCACCTCCCTTGACCTGCTGACCACACCACTTCTGACGCAGCCCAGGATACGGTTGGCTTTCTGGGCTGTGATCACACATTGCTGGCTCATGTTGAGCTTCTCATCAATCAGCACCCCCAGGTCCTTCTCCACAGGGCTGCTCTCCAGCCATTCTCCGCCAAACCTGTATTTGTGCTTGGGATTGCCCCGACCCAGCTGTAGGACCTTGCACTTGGCCTTGTTGAACTGCATGAGGTTGGCATGGGCCCACCTCTCCAGCCTGTCCAGGTCCCTCTGGATGGCATCCCTCCCTTCCAGCGTGTCTACCTTGCCACACAGCTTGATATCATTGGCAAACTTGCTGAGGGTGCATTCAATCCCACTGTCCATGTCACCAACAAAGATGTTGAACAGCATGGGTCCCAGTATCGATCCCTGAGGAACACCACTTGTAACTGGTCTCCACTTGGACATTGAGCCTTTGACCACAACTCGAGTGTGACTGTCCAGCCAGTTCCTTATCCACCCAGTGATCCATCTGTCGAATCCATGTCTCTCAAATTTAGAGATGTGATAAGTAAGGTATGCTTTTTTTTGTAACCAGTGAGTGTACTTGAACTTTGTCATTACTTCTAATTGGTGAATTTTTCGTTGCTTGAAGTTTTCAAATCAAGATTTGGATGCCTTCCTAGAAAAGATGTTTTAGCCAAGAGCAAGGTGTTCGGTAAGTGTGTGGAAATTGTGGTGTGTGATATCAAGGAGGCAAGACAGAGAAATCTGGCCTTAAACTCTTTGAACAGAGTCTTTGAATACATTGGAAAATGACAACAGTGCAAAACAAAACCCGTCAGCGTCAGAATGAAAAATACTGGGGAAATTATCAAAGTAGTGAAAGACTGCAAAGAAGGAAGATAGGAAAGACAGTGAAGGACTGAGGGCTAATGGTAAGCAGTCTAAAAGAAAGGATAGGAGGATAATTTGCAGGACAACAGAGGGATAAGTTGTAGTGCATAGGAGATCTCATGTTAAAATGAGGAAAACCTGAGGAATTCACATGCCTACAATGTTTAGAGCTCAGTTTGAATCGCAGTGGACATCTTTGAACAGTAACGTAGGTCAGGAAGTCTTCAGTCCTGTTGTGTTCAGGTTCTTGGTAGAAAGACAAGCATGTCCCTCTGAGCCAGACAGATGACTAGGGCTGAGCTACAGACCAGAGACATCACCAGAGGACTGCTCAGTACTCTAGCAATACTGTGCTGAGAAAGTGAAGGGAGCACAGGAGAAATAACTGAGCTCTTTTGAAACTGATTTCAGCTCTCCCTTGTTAGACAGGCATACTTTTCTCATCTATAGCAATTCCATCCAAAGATCTCAAAGCTTGTTGCAAATTTCTCTTTCCATGCTCCCCCCAAAAATGAGTAGTCTTGATTTTCACAGAATCACAGAATCACAGAATCTCCTAGTCCTCACCAGTGCCGAGTACAGGGCACCTCCTGCTGAGATGTAGTTTGCACCAGGAGCCTCTTGCTACCGTGCAGCAGCATAGCAACCCGTCTCCATTTGGAGACACAGCAGCCAGAATGGGTTTATCTGTGCAGCGTGTGATTTCCCAACCTGGATGCCAGCCAAGATGATGTTTTCAGACTGCTTGCTTTCAAAAAAACACTGCCATGGGGTCCACACTGATCACACAATAAGAGGACCTCCTACCTTCAGCTCCCCTTCCCCGGCTCTCTGGGTGCTAGCAGAAACACTGAAGCCCAGCAGAATGAGCATTACTCCTCCTGTAATCACTGAGGAGAAGACATGCTGTCTCTGCCTCCCGCCCCGGGTTACCTAACCAGCGTGGTGGAAGGAGCAAGGGAGCTGTACGTGCCTCTCTGACTGGGAATGACGAGGCGTAGGGGGCTGGGGTTGGTGCTGCATGGCAAGTTACATGCAGCACGTCTGTCTTCACATTCTCCTCCAAAAAGCTCTGTGTTTACTCACGCTCTTCAGCACGCTGCTTCTCTGTACAAACAAAACACATCTTGCTGGGATGCTGGGGGCTTGGGGATTAGGGTTCACACGTGTGTGTACGTGCCTGTGGAAGGGTATGCATGTATGTATGTGTACAGGCTGCATTAGACAACGCTCTTCTCCCTCCCTCATTGTTTTAGTATAGGATTATGGACATGCTCTGCTGCTGAAGCTATTAGGTCCCTTTAAGTGAAGCCTCAGCTCTTTTCCACGCAGCAAGAGGGACAAATAAAGTGAGAATGGAGCTGGAGGGAAGTGGAGAGGACCAGAGTCCTTGGCTGGCTATTTGCCCTATCCACTCATTCCCTCTTTCTCCTGCTGCCCAGCCCTCCCCCTTCCTCCATACACATACACTCCTTTTATTCTCAGTAAGTTATTAAAAATGTAGACATCAGTGGCTCCTAGGGTCAATGTGTTGTTTTTAAATTTAAACATGAATTTCCATTTCATTGAGCCTTCAGGCCTAATGAGATGTGCTTTGACAGGAGCAACTAGCTGAAAAAGGCATTGTTGAGGAGTGAGCCAATAATATTAACTCACAGCAGAGTGTGCACACACAGCATTGGAGCCATGAGCCTTGATTTGGGGCTATCTGGGGCTCTGGCTACAGCAGGCAGGGATTTCTGCTGCAGGCCCTGCAGTGAAATGTCAAATGCATTTAACCATCTGTGAGCTCCGCTTGCTCAGGCTGGCCCAAGTTGGACAGCCTGAATGGAGTTTCTTTCAGCTGGGATGATAGATGGGGCCAGGAGGGCTCTGGAAGTTGGGCTTGTCAGTTTAGAGGACATCAGCTAAAACAAAGGGAAGAGACTCAGAAGATGTAGGCTTCCATTGACTTACTGCATAACCTGGGCAGATCACTTCACCTTTCAGGGGAGGATCAGGAAGGAGTGTTTGCATAGCCTGGTGTTAGAGGTCCCTGCTTTCCCTGTATGGTCAGTGGAGAGTGTGAAGCTCTCCTAGGGGAAAGCTTTCAGTGCAGAACCTTGGTGATCTTTCCTGTGGAGAACACGATGTGTCCAGCTGAGTTTGTATAAAGCATGTGTGGGAGTATCTGTCTGTATTGCACACTGGGAAGAGGCAGTAACCCCAACTGCTTGTCCACAGGGAAGACCCACTCCTTGTCGATTATAGATGGCCCATCTCACCAGCGCGTTCTGAATGCTGACAAAGGAGCGTAGGATCCTCAGCCTGGCTGTGGCAACAGATAAGTTTGTCATTGCAAATTACATTTTCCCATATTTCTGAAAGAAGGCTCATTTAAGAATATCCATTACAGACAGTACCCCTTACCCCCCAAAAAACTCTGTTCTACTATTGCTAAGCTGTGTAAGACCTCAAAAAGGAAGCAGAGAATTATTCTTAAGTTGTGTCCAAATAATGATTAGTAAAAATGTTCTATCAATTAAAGTTGTATTTGGGAGTAGCTAGGTATTTGACTGTGGCAGATTGAAAGACACGGACTCCAATATGCAGGGTCGAAATCGAAATCCCCTTTATTAAGCAAGCGTGCTCTTTATATACTTTTCTACCAAGGCCAGTGATTTTCCACCTTACTTGTTCACATCATCGCGTACTCTAAAAGATAACATTCCCACCACAGCACCTCCTTATCTAGGGTGTTGCTTCCCACAACTCCCCCATCTGGCAAAGCAGCAGCTGTAGCTGCTCATTCCTCCCATGGCTTATGGCCTATTAGTTCTACCACACTTAACCCGTCTTTTGCCTCAGTCCCCACATTTGACCTAGCTAAGTTTTTATTAAAAGACTTTTTTTTCATGAAAATACTGATTTAGCGTTGATAAATTAAAAGGAAAAGGTGGAGAAGCAAATCAAGTTTTGGCCAAAAAATTATTTTGATTTTCAATGAAAAATTGATGTTTCCTGTAGACTGAATGCAATTTAAATGCTGTTTTTTCAATCCTTCTTTTTCTTTATCTGAGTATATAGGAAAATCAATTTCCCAGCCAGACCTAATCCAGACCCCTGGTGACTAAAAGTCACTCAGAAGGTCTATCTCAGGGGTGATTTGTCGGGCTTCCTGGGTTTTGTTGCTCCAGAATTAAAACGGAGAAGAGTTTTTCTCGTGATTGATAGTTTCTTGGGTTTGCTCCTGCTGAAATCCAGATGCTGATCTCTGTGTGCATTTTTTATAAAATATGAAGAAGAAATGCAGCATGATATTAAATGAAAAGTAAATCAGAGTGATAATTAATAATAAAGGCTGCTGAATATTCTGAATCTTTGAAAAGCATTGCTTCCCCCCCCCCCCCGGATCCAGTGAGCACTCACTCATATGAATAATATTACACACATGAGTAATCCCTTTGAACTCAATGAAACCCAAGTTAAGTATGTACAGAAGGCCCATGCAGGATTGGGACCAGGAGCTTTAGCACTGAGCTAAGGGAAGCTGTAGTATTATGTTTGTACTGTTGCTTAATTGTAAAATAGATGTAAATAGTAAGTCTTTCCTGTTCTAGTTTGTCTGGGCTTGGCTGGAAGAGATACCCTCTTGGTACCTAAACCCTTCTGGACTTGTGAATTTCTGGCCTTTAATATGTGATATTTAGCTTTCAGAAAGCAAATAACAACCATTGTACATTTTTTTTACACCTTTCTCCTGAGATTCTTCCAAAGCACTTTTGATGATAACATTAACTGTTGAGACCTGATGACTCCTCTGTTGAGGACAGGCCTTCAGATTTGCTGTTTCTCCTTCTCCCCCTCTCTGAGTCTGTATATATTTTTCACCTGCCTGATGATATTTGGACCTTCCATAAAGCTTCACCTGCTAGAAATTTGTTTATATAAGAAGCTGAGTTTCCATTTCACATCTTTTCTAGAAATAAATTTCTAACCTGTACAGTCTTAAGATTAAGAAAAAAAATTTATAAAAGTCTTATGGTTTTTGAGGGAAGCAATTCAGTATGTCTTAATGTTTGTTTTTGAGAGTACTGGGTGCTCAATTCTCATTTTATAGATAACTGGGTAGATAAAGGGGCAGTCTAATTTAGAGTATTGTGCCCAATATCGCATAAATCATCAGTGTTACAAGCAAGAATAAGAAACCAGGAGTACCAAATCCCTTGCTTTATGTCCTGGCTGACACTTGTAGTAGGAGAGACACGAACCGCAGCAGCAGAGATGGTGTGAGGATTTGCTGCCTTAACACATAGAACATTTTCCATAAGCTGAGTTTCATGAGTCAGCATTTTGGAGGGCAATAACTTACAGTAATAAACAGGGAAAGAACACCAAGTTTGAGTGGGTAAATTTGGTTCTAGAGTGAGTGATGTACTTCATGGTAATCAGGTATAGTTGTGATTTGAACACTTTAAAGCCTGTGAAATATGGTCCCTGTTGGATGATTCCAGCATTTTTTTTCCTGTCTTTTATTTTCAGGGTTTTTTTTTTTCCTCTTTCCCCCTCCCCTTTCCTCTAGCTTTAGCTGCCTTTAAGGACAGGTACCTCAGTAGGGTATTCTGCATTGCCACTACAGAAAAAGAGAATAGGGAGTGCAACGTGGAGAGGAAGAATACAAATTTCCCCATTCACTGTTGATTTTTGTGAGTTGCAGAGGGAAGCTGCTGTGGCCTCTATATGGAGGCTGTAGGTGGGGAAGAGGGGGAAAATGATAAACCAGATTCAGTAACAGCAGTTCCATTTAAATGTTTTCCCATCCCCATGTCTTTCTGCTCAGTGGAGTCTTGGAGCGGATTCAGGCTTTTCATGATCACAGAGAATTGGAAGCTTAGATCTCTGACCTTTTTAAAATCAATTTTGAGTCTCATCTTTCAGAGATTTAAACAAAATATTTTGACCTAAAGGGGCATTGTTTTATGCTTTCTGATAGAGGGGATAAGAAAGACTGAGAGGAAGGAGGGCAGAAACAAAGATTATCTGAAATGGGACTTACTGATTATGGTGGTAATTTTGCAAGCGGGAGAGACCTGTAAAGGATGCAAGCTGCTGCTTTAAACCTGTAGCAGGAAATGAGGCAAGATTTGAGGTACAGACAGAACCACTGCTGAGATAATACTGCTTTCCTTTCTATAGTCAAACTCAGTGTTAGAGGAAAAGGATCCTCCTGACTCATAATTGCCACCATAATCAACTGCTTTTATTGCTTTCATATTTAGACCCTGAAGAAATGTCTCAAATAATAGCAGAACCTCAGAGATGGACAAGTTGTGTGATCCTACCATTGGGCATGGTGGGAGCTGAGACCACTCAACATCTTTGCTTGAAATCTTCATTCTTGATGTTGATTTTTTTTTCTTGCAGTCCTTTCAACTTGAACATTAGTAGTATATATGAAAAAGATTCCCCAACCCCCCCACCCCAAGCCTTCTTTACTTTCCTTCTCTCTCATTTTTCTTTCAAATATGTCTGTTTCTGTTCGGAGCAGATTTTGTGTTGCTTTTTGGCAAACAGATAGGATTAAATTCTTCATACCCCTTCCTTTCCCTACTGACCCACCCAAATATTGACCCACTCAAAGAATTAAAAATGGATATACCCTGATAGGGAATCCTCCGTAGTTGGGAACATTGGAAGGGGATGTGTCCTTTCCCTGCCCACTCAGACCTTCGTGATAAGGAAATGTGCTATCATTGGAATTTCATCTCTGCTCTTCCTCTTCAATAGGAAACTTCAGTGTGTGTAGAAAGAGGAGACATCTGACACACCAGACACATAAGGGGGAGGAAGGGTTTGCTCCTCAGCAAAGCCATGTGTGAAGGGCTCACCCCAGACTGCAGAAGAGGCTGGAGCTCTGCTCCCTCTTGCTCTCACTTGCCCAACTGCTGTAGCCTGTAACACATGTGAGTGCATTCAGTAAACACTCAGACTAGCTCCAATTGGAGTGGTCTTTTGGAAGGAATGGAGTGAGGCAAACTTTCATTTTGCTTGGATTTGAGCAATGGTTTTGGTCTTTTTTCCAAAGAAAACACAGCTTATTCAGTCATACAGTCCACCTACATCTGTTTGTTCACCTGCTTCCACACTACCCCCCATTTCCGTCTACACTCCCCTATGATATTTTTGAACCTATCAATTGGTTTCAGCCACGTTTAAAAAAAACTGAAGGTTTTGATGATAATTGCAATTCCACTAGTTGTGCAAAAATTGACAGAGCAAAGGGATACAAATGCATTTCCCTGCTGAGGAGGGTGGTGGGCAGAGTTCAGCCAGGGCAGCAGCTGTCCAATCTGCACCCACATAGCAGCAACTGGCATGCATGGTACCCTACATTAGCTACAGAGCTCACAGTCTTTTGGACATGGTGGAACTTATGGAAGAGGCTGGATTATTGAGATGGGAGAGCATGGGAGGCCTAAGATACAAATCTGTAGCAAGCCAAGCTTCATTAGTTTGGCTTCATACTTTGAGAAAGCAATTATTATTTCCAAAGATTTCACAGTATATGGAAGATGTGCCACTTAGCTTAGAAAAAATGCCATGTCCCTGAAAAATACCAGTATCATTGAAAGACCCAGGATATGTACAGTCAGTCCTGAGTGTATTGAGGCAAACAGAGGAAAAGTTAGCTAGGCTCCAGCAAAGCGACAACTTTGGGATAGTTTGGAGTAAAGACATTAAGATCTAAATATAAGGCAGAAGTTGCTCTATTGAAAAGAAGAAATCTCCAAGCAATAATCAAAATGTGGAACTAGTTGTTGCAGGACATTGTGAAGATCAAAAAGTATTCCTGAAGTGGGAGGTTTAAATAAATAAATAAATAAGAGTAATAGGCAAATTCGTACTAGGTAAATTTCTAGAGAAGGAATCTGTGGTGACTCAGGTACAATTACCCACATAACCTATTTCTGAGAAATTTCCATAATTGCTGATATCCAGAGGATAAGAGGCTCTGGCTAGGAGGGATTGACTTGTGCTCTTTCTTATCCTTCATCCATAAACATCTCCTGATTACTGTCTGAAATAGGTGCTGGGCTTGAGGAATAATTAGTTGGGTCTAGCACTGCTGTTTTCATTATTTCATCCTCATTTGTTGGATATTCTGAGTGCTACTAAGGCGAGTGAAGCTTGAACCAGGATTCATTGGGAAGGAGCCATGGACAGATTGACAAAGCTGCTGTGGGATGAGAAACTGGTAATTGTAGCAATTTATTCAAGGGGGAAGCCATTAACCCTTTTGCAGAGATTAAAAATAATGCCATAGGGTATTTTGAAGTATGCGGAAATTTTCCTCCTGGTGACATACTTTCCTTTGGGTCTGATCTGAAAAGCTGTGCATTCTCCCAGGGGCTTAGCTTCAAATAATAGAGAATCATGCAGGGAAAAAAGCTGCTTTCCCACTTCATAAAAGCAGGACAACTTTCCACCAGGGAGCCACCAAGCAGGGTCCCTGCAGGACCTGCAAAGGTGTGTTTAAAACAAAAGTGAAGCAGGTTAAGAGACAACTGCAGTGATTAGATCCAAGGGGCTAAGTGTTCCCTGTGTATAATAATCTGATGATTGCAACAGTGACATCAGCAGAGTTTTGCTGATTTATTCTGTCTGTGGTTCCACCCAGTCTTTTCTTTGTGAAGACAAGAAAAACTTAGTAATAAGGTATTCTCACATCATAAAATATTTCAGTACTGTAAAGCTATCTGAAAATCTCAAAGTATTTGGAAAATATGGAGTATTTTGCTTAAGAAAGGCAAAAATATGCAACTTGATGAGAACAGTAGCAGATTTCCTTAGGGTTTGATGGCAATTGTAGTCTTCAGTGTAATGTAGGCTGTTAAGATTTTGGGGAGAGAGTGGAAATTGTTACTTCCCTAGTGTGTGAGGGGGGAAACTGAGGCAAGGAAGGTTGAAAAGACCTCCTGGAAGAAGCCTGTGGTGAACTTCTGAGCTTGCCTTTAAAAAAAAAAAAAAAAGCTTTTACTTTGTTTAGTGTCTCCTCTATCAGTGTTGTGGCTAAATATATTTTTCTTTCCAAATTCAAGATTAAATTGTTTTGATAACAACTCAGTGAGGGTGAATTACCGCTTGCTGCACACAGTGATGAGGAATTACCAAGTAACTGCTCAGTGGTATCCTGAGAGGCTTTGCATCACTGAAAGGAAAGGTTTCACCCATTGTATTGCTTTTGTGCAGGATGGTGGGCATAGCTCCCTATAAGCTTTGAACTGATGCCTCCCTTGAAATCCAATGGTCCCAACCCATAGCTTTTCCAGGTACCATTAATTATCAGGATGACTTTTGTTCCTGTGGTGCAGCATACTTCATCCTACCCTTCAGAACATAGTGCTGGTGTGAAAAGTGTAGATATTGCCTAGACAAGATGAAGGAAGGGTAGTAAACCCTGTACCAGACAGCATAGATTGTATGACCTAATATGAACAGTTTTTCCTTCATTGTAGGATGGATAGATATACCTGCTATGAGAGTCTGTGTTGGTCAGATGTCTGATAGGAAGAATAGAGGCTGGCTTATCTCCATTGCTGTCCTTCTGAGCAACAACTTCTGCTTGACTGCAGTGGACCTAGTGTTCTCTCTGGTTCCAACATCCAAGGCACAAAAAGTGCACTCTGCCCTTGCAGGCAGGAGCAGGAGATATGATTTTCCCCATTAAGGTTCTGGAGTCTGGATAACTGTTTTACCCTGGGATGGCCAATCAGTCAGTAAGATATCTTTTCTTCCACAGCTGCCCATGAAGGTGGTGGGGGAAAAGGAGAGAACAGTAGAGAGTAAGGCTCTTCCAGCTCCCTGTCTTTTCCTTGCATTCCCCAGATACCACCCAAGGCTTCTCGATGTAGCCACTGGGACATATGCAGAGGGACAGTGAGGGGTCCAGGCACAGAGGGGGCTGCCCAGAGCTCCCCCAGAGCATGTCAGATGAGCCACGTCTTTTCTTGTCCCAGTCTTAGATTCAAATACAGCTTGTTCATGGAGAGCGGGACATTCCAGCAAGGCTGTGGTGCTGGGGCAGAGGGGATTTTGACAACAGTACTTTTTTGGGGGTTAAACTGAAAAACAAGCCAGTAGTGTGGGACACTGGAGTTTGAAACAGGAGCTCATCATGAACACAGAATGAAAGCAGATGACAGTTACTTTTATCTATTTGTCTTCATTTCATTGGATTCCCCCTTCACCCACTCCCACCCTTCTCCCATCCCTTTCTTTTGGGTGAACAGCAGTTTTTGAACAATCTGTTAGTAGTTGCCAGCTCAGCTCCCTTGCTTTTGAGCCATATTTATAACTCGTTTCCTGATTTCTTACAAAAGACTTCTGCTGCCTTTGAGTTTTACAGAGGGATCTCCCTTTTCTGCAAGAAAAGGAGGAAGAAACACAGGTAAGCTGTTCGCTCAAAATCTGGAAGAGCAAAGAGCTTCCCCTCACCTTGTTGCTCTCACTGGCCTTTTTCCCAGCTCTCACTCAAATTGAAATAATTTTTTTTCTGTCTGTCCATCCCTTCTTGCTCTATATATCAGCTTTACATCACAGATAGATAATTATTATCGAGAAAATCCTAGTACAGTGCACTAGTTGGAAGGGATCTTGAAAGAGCATCTGTTCAGCTGCAAGGCAGGACCTTGCTTGTATCTAATTGATGGATAATTAGAATCCAGCAGTCTATGAGTGGATTGTGCCCATTAGTGGAGTGAGCCTTGAGACTCAAGAGAGCACAGTGCACAGTGGGCTTCTCCGCTGGCTGTTGTAATATGGAGGCTTTTATCCACCCCGACACAAATGCTGGAGCAGCAGTTCCCAAAGGACAGGTTTTGGGACTGCAGCTAAGGAGAGCATCAGTGGAAATGTGTGGGAACTTCTGATCTAAAGAGCAGCGTGAACTGTGGGCGTAAGCCCATGATGACACCCTGGGAGAGGGCAGAAACATGCAGACCCCAAAAGGGACCTGGCCATCCCTATCAATGGGAAATTTAACCCAGCTGCAGAAATAAACCATCCTTTGTGCTATGGCATGTGTTTCTGAATGCATCTGAACCCCTATAAGGCCCCCATTTGGGCCAAGGAGGAAGAGAGAGATGCAGAGAAACATAGGTCTTTCATTCTCCTTTCACCCGACCCTCTCTTATACATGTGATTTACCTCCAAAAATTTCTATGGAGGGAAGATCTGGCTTTTTAGGAGCTGAGTCCCAAAGACAATAAATGGCTTAATATTATCACACAGTGACTGAGACATGGAAAGAAGCCAGGTGTCCTGACTTTCCCCAACTTTTCATGCTTTTCACCCTGTTCTCCCCATTTCTGCAAAGTGGTTATGCAGTCAACTGCCACACTTTATACTCACTGGATCCAGCTTTTAAATTTGGGCCTGGCTGGTATTCCTCTTGAGTCCCTGCAATTTGCAGTCCCTCCTCTCCACATTTAATTGTGTTTGTAAATAACCAGTATATCTTTTGGTGGAAAAATAAAAGTGCAAAGGATCTGTTACAGGATAGTTCTGTAAACTAAATCTTTCTGCTGCAAATAAGGGATAGAGGGGAGGAGTCCTTTGGTGTTTTATTTCCTGAACAATTAAAAAGCTCTCATACAGCTGTAAATGAAACTCCAGTAACCATAGTCAGCTGCCACCATGCAGAAATCATTTATTTTCAGGCTGCCCAAAACCGTCCTTTTGCACATCTCTGCCATTTATTGACACTAAGCCAAAACAAGAGTTGGAGTGTGTGTGGAGGGGGTGGCAGATGGCTGTTTGCTCTGTGCCTTGTCTGTACAGCACCCAGCACAGAGATTTTCTGATTCAAAAGGAAGATTTTGAGGATGTTGCAATGGTAAAAATATACAATTATGTGTTGGGTGGTAGGTCATTACTGTGCTGACTGCATTTGTGCTTTAAGAAGCCAGAGAAAAGCCAGTATATCCTAATAGCTAAGAAAGGATTTGCATGCCTGGCTGGGGATCTCAGTGCTTTATCTGCTCTAGTGAACCAAGCTCCAACTCCCTAAAATGCAGAGAATGCAGTCACTCAGGACCTTTTCCTTTGTCATTGAATTGCACAGTTCTGGACCAAAAGGAAATTTAAGGGGAGAAGGGAGGAACAGAGCCTAGGTCCTGTTGTTCCCTAAGATAGCATACTCATTAGTTCCTATTCCTAACACTGGATCACCTTTTTTTTGATTGAGTCAGATGTTGATGAAAATATTATGTTCTCAGTTACATCAATGTTTTCAGCTTTTGATTATTAACATAGAAAACACTTTTTTCCAGCCAGTATTTTGTGGCTGAAAACAGGAAAAAGTAATGGGAGAGAAAAAAAAATACCCATGACTGTTATGAGGCTAGGACATCTTTATTTTCACATGGAGTTTCAGAGCATCATTTCCTGTCAGCTAAATATCATGATGGAGGAACCAGCCTCCAGGATACCTGCCCCATGCACTATGGAGGGATCCTTGCACAGTGTCAGTAGCAAGTTTGCAATACATACAATGGAAAGTGGCTCATCCTATTTTTTCCATTTCAGCATCTTCTCACCAGTAAGATGTGGGCAAATTGGAGGGAGTTCAGACAAGAGCCACAAAAATGATGAAGGGCCTGTGAAGAGTTGACTTATGAGGAGAGATTAAAAGAACCAAATATGTGTAGCTTGGCTAAGGGATGACTGAGGGGAGGAAGGGAAGGTGATATTTATCTCCATATATTTGCAAGGATGTAAATTCCAAGGCAGGAGATGAACTGCTTATGATGGTACAAAGGGAGATTTACTAGAAGTTGTAGTGGGAAATTAAGCAATGGGAATTTTCAGCTGAATGTCAGGAGAATTTTGTTAAGGGTAAGATAACGATGATACATATTTATATAGCATTTTGATAGTGAGAAGGGGCAAATGGTAGCAAGCTGAATCCTGCATCCAATGATTCTAGGTAATAGGGAAGGATTACTTTCTACCCTGCCTTGCTATTTGAGAAAAGACTTAGTACAGAGATGGGAAAGTTCTCCCTCCAATATGAGAAGTAGAGATGGGTAAAAATCCTTCTCTAAGTGTAACTGGCTTTGGTACTCTAGCAGCAGTTTGGTTAGACCTTGACCACATTGCCTGGTCAAGTGTTGCATAAGCCAATTGTTGGTCATCTATTGCTGATATTTCTAAAGAAAAACAAATTGGTAGAACTTTTTCCTAGGCAGCTCAAGCACAAGATGTGGCTCTCTTCTCGTGGCAGGGGTTTATATTCAGAATAACACTGGAAAACTTGCCACTTAGTAAAGAAACCGAAGCCAGCATCTCTGCTTTCCAGCCTGAGATCGATTCACTACACAGCTCTATATTAGTGCTTGCTGAATTTAACAGGAATTTTCCAATACCAGCCCAAGGAAAAACATCTTAGTAGGGTGGTGGAAAGCTAGTAGTTGAGGACCTTGGAGCCTGGGGTGAGAATGCCACTATTCTGGTGAGAATACCAGAATGTGCTTTGCAAGGGACAATCCCATACAAGTCTTGTAGGAGTACATAGGATGGGAAGCACTGGTGTCTTCTGTCTCTCATATCAATTACAGTGACCCTCATCTGATGCTCACCAAACCCACATTGGAGTCTTTCACTTGACTTTGTCAAGTAATGGGGAATTCCAAAGATCTTCTGATCTTTACGCACTCTGCCAGAGAAATATTTTACACGACTCAAGATGAAAGCAGGGTGGGTTTCTCTTTATCTTTTTTCTTACTTACTTTTTTTTTTTATGCAGTGTTCAGTGTCTGGGACAAAAAAAAGGTATTGTCAGATGTGTAAATGCAAATGTAATAAGCGCTTAAAAAAAATCCCTTCAAATCAATGCAAAAATATTCTACCATGGAGTCATTTTGATTTAAAAAAAAAAGGGGGGGAGGAGAAGGTTGCCTGAAATAAGCAAAATTTCAAGATAATGGGAATCTCATTCATTATTTAATCCACTCCTTTTCTGAAATGTACAAAAAATGGAATCTAATATGGCATATGTATGTTGTTGTCTTAGCGAAAAGACAGGGGCAAAGGCCTGAAATTTCACTTCATATATTAAATCCTACTGCAGGCTTTGAGCGAGATTAATAACTCTAGTAAGCTAGAAAATCCCAATATATATTTTTTCTAGCTCCATGCATGATGCGGCTTGATTCATAAGCAGCTCTACCGCTGGGCTTTATTAAATACAAATAAAATATCTCTTCTATTGCAAAAGCCCACAAGGTGACAGAAAGAGGAGAAGCAACTGTCCTTGCTAGTTAAAAAGTATTTTCTTTGGCTTCTTCCTTCTTACCTCAGCCCCAAAGTCCCAGGTCCCTAGAATATTTATACAGACATAACCCTGTGCATAGAAACCAGGGGGATAGACTGAAAGGAAAGAATTTGTTCCCAATCACTGGGGCATGCTTGTGAAAAAGACGCTGCAGTATTCCTACCCCCAAGTGGACACGACTCATTTTTATGCCCGCTCAGGAGAAGAGTTTCAGCAGCCCAGTGTGCTCCCTTACAGGCTGGGCCAGCTGGTTTGTGGCTGATTTAAGTGCGCTACCTAATGACTCGCTGGCAGCTCTGCCACAAAACCCGGGCTGGTGCTTGCTTTTCCAGGCAACGTGTCTGGCTTGAAAAGCAAGAATAATGTCAGGGAACTCAAAATCACCAGGCTGGTTTAAAAACATGAGATCGAAACTGGGAAGTACAGGAGAGAGACTATATATTTTTAAGGTTGCTTTGCGAGCCTTTCCTTGTACATTCAGTGACAGTAAAACAAAGGATTTAGGAGAAAAAAGAAAATAAAAATTACACTGACAGCATAGATCCTGCCTAAAAATTGCAGCACTAGTTTTGGAAATCAACCTTATTTTGGACAACACTGAAACACATGCTGTACATCCAGCTAAGGATGTGCTTAAATGCTACTGAGGTCGATACAGTACAAATATGTAGGAGATGGATCCTGCTCTGGAGAGGTTAGGATCAAAGTAGGCAAGTGATGTAGTGGAGAAAGGTATCATCTGTTCTGTAATGGGCAAACAGAGCTGACCTGACTAGAGCATGGGAGAGGATACCAGTTTAAGCACTTTGGGGGAAGATGATGCCCTCTTAAGGTCTGATTCAAGCCATCACTTGATATTTCTAAAGTAAATAGAAGAATTATATCTTATTTAACTTATTTCTCTGGAGAAAATGGAGCTTTAAGTGTACTGGAACACGATAAAATAACCTCCCCAATGTAATTTCCCAACTATTTTTTTTCTTTTTTGGTTTTGCTTTTTTAAAAATCATGAATCGCCAAAGAAGATTTTTTTGTTTTGTTTTGTTTTAATTAAAGGAAGAAGAAAAATGGGGACTTAAGCTGGTGCTGCAGGTTATCAGATATCTGGCAGTGAAATAAGAAAGTAGTGGGTTTTATTGCTGCTGTTGTTTTTAGGGGGGGGATGTGTGTAGTTATTTTTAAATCCACATTAGTTACTTGATGGAATTTCTACTCACTCCTGGCACAAACCCAAAGATTCCAGTCCTGACTGCACTGAGCTGATGGAAGCAGTGTCCAAAGGGACCAAGGATGAGGACATGGTGCAGGAGGAGGGATAGTTTTCTGTCTTTGTCTGCAAGGCGTGTGTCATGTTTCTGGTTGGTGGATGCCCATGAAACTGCTCTGGAGTCACTGCAGCATCCCTGCTGTGCTGTGAGCAACAAATGAGAAGTGGATAACCTGAAGGGGTTTGAGGCTGACATGGGCTACTCCAGTCCTTCTTCATAGTTGGGCCAGTCCTCAGGACTGTTGGTGGTAATTTATTACAGCGTGCATTACCATGAGAGGGGAAGGTCTTATTTGAAGGTAAAAGACCTAGAGTACTTAGAGCTTACCACATACAAAATGAAAAGATGGTCCTTGACCCGAACTGCTCAGAGATGTGAACGTCTGAGAGAGGCCACAGCAAACAGATGGAGGGAGAGCAAGGTAATAGAGAGCAGATTATGATTTGGTTGGGAAGTTGCAGCGATAGCACACCAGCTGCCTCGTGTTGAGTGGTTTGGAAGTGTCACTACAAAGGTGAGTTTCAAGGAGGGATGGTGGGGCGGACTCTGTAGTAGATGCCTCTGATGTTGGCAGGACTTTCACATCCCTGGTACACAAAGGTCTGGACAGTAGAAACAGCTGACATAGCTTTGGGGATAAGCCAACACTACCATGCTGTTAGGATGTTTATCTGAAACAACCTTCGCAAAAGGCTCTCCCATGCCTACCTCAATATTAAGGATGCAGAGGCATTTGAGGACAGAAGGCACCATTTCTCCTGACCTTCTAGATATAACAGAGGCCACGGGATTATGGTGCACCAGGCCCCCATCACTTGGGCTGAATCACAGCAGCTCTCTCAGAAAGGCATGCAATCCTAATAAAGAGCCTTTAAGGGAGCTGGTGTCTCACTTTTATAGGGCCTGTTGGTGGTTGCACAGCATGTGAAATATAGTGAGTATATATTCTTGTATTGTTTTTTGATTGTTAAACGGGTATAAGGGCCTTTCTGAAAAGCTCAGGGTTTTTGAGCACAATCATGTGTACTGCAGTGGCAGCAACTGAAGGCTAATTTGAAAAATTTATGCTGGACACTGAGCTGAGATGTGCCCTTTAAATGATGGTCAGTGACCCAGGAAGAATTTCCTGAGTGCAGGAGGACCTCGGTGGAATTGTTTCATGTCTGCAAGTGTGTGGCTAAGCAGTTTAAATGGAAATAGTACTCAGGGTATATTGCTTTCCTTTGGCTTGCATTTAAAGCGCTTATCCTGTGCTTCAAACACTCATGATTTTACACAAACTTTAGTTCAACAGAAGCATTTCCAAACTTTAAAAATAAAAAGTCATTAAAATTCTAAATCCTTATTTTAATTTATGTTTTTGTCCTCTTTGTGCCCCAAATGCCATGTTACCTCCTCCTCTTTCATTTCCCTTGTATACTCCCCTACATTCAAAGGGTCCACAGATGTAAAAGTTGACTGGGAGCATAAGCAATGAGATTTTAGCTGAAGTAATAGGATTCAGGAGCTGGGTTTTGTCTGTGCCACAGAGTTGCTTGAGGAGCCTGGAATAGGACATGAGAACTTTATGAAAAGGAGGAGTTAGGGAGAGGGGTGGTATTTGGTTTCACAAATTCATTAGCTATCTTGTCTAGCTATATGCTAGTGAATGGGAGGGAGTGTGTGACACACCAGAGTCCTGATCATTTTTGGACACTCTAAATGGAACTGGAAAATAAAAATTAACTATAAATTATAGGAAAGATTAAATTATCCCCAGAAATGATGAAATTAACTGAGCCTGACATTGTCAACATTCTTCTAAACTTCCCCCATCCATTTAAACCCCTTTTCTCTGTTGAGATCATGTCTGTCTAGTTTGTAAGCTCTGAGTATGCAATCCAAACCCACACTGTTTCAGGCACTGCTAAGAAATTGTGCCAGGACTAGTACAGAAAATTGATTAGTCTGTTTTCTCTGTTCCAACTTAAGAGAAGAGTGAAGCAGTAAATAGCGTTAATGCTGAAAAGTGAATTAGATTTCTAACACTTTCTGCTTTAATAGTTTTTTTCTATTTGCTAATAGCCCAGATAATAGCAACTGCCCTTCAATAACGTGATTTTGCTTGTATCTTTCTTCTGATAGCATCTTTTTAAAACATGTTACAGCTCATTCATGAAATAATTATCAGTTCTGTGCTTGTTTGTTTCTTCAGGCAAGCTAAGTATATCCTTGTTAACACTGACTGTCAGGCATTGTGTACCTGCAGGCTGTGCTTAGCTCCCTCCTTTTAAGGGCCTCTCAGTCAACTAAAATTGCAGATACAAGTTTCAGGTGCTTTGAAACAGGGCTTTCAAATCCAAATGCCAATTTCACACTTTGTTGGAAAGCAGAGCTGCACGGGACCAGTGGTGCCGGCTGCTCTTTCCGTGTGCTGGCTGAACTGCAGGCAGAAACAGGAGTGTCCCTTGAATGCTGAGGATGCTGAGCCAGATTGGAGTCTGAGCTCTACAAGGAGGATTATTTTGGCATCACCTGTTCCAAAGCTGCTATCATATTCATCTCATAAATTCCTCCTTAAGCATACTTTTACCCTCCACGCTGTTCTTGTCAATTCTAGTTTTCTTATCTCTTCATTGCTGTATCTGAACACTTTCCAATAGTGTCCTAATCAGCTGGGCTATTATGTCACCTGTAGCTAATTTTCTTTATCATCATCTCCCCAGCAGAGTGAGGTAGTCTTTTGATAGGGTTTCTTTTGTTTCTGCCTTTGCAATCCTTGTGCTGCTCCATGTGAGCATTTGAGGCAGGAGCTTAAATTTGCAACAACAAATTGGTGTGTCCAGAATGCTCCTTTGTTCCTGTGTTTGTTACAAAAGTCTATATTTGTCTTGAAAATTATGGTTCCTGGTTAATTTATCCATATGGAGAAAAAGTCTGTTGGGCCCTCAGAGCTTGTCAAATACAGTCCATAATGTACAGCATTAGGTCTCTTCCACATGATAGTCCATGCCTTTGAGGTATTTCCCATGAGTCCTTTGATGATTAAGTGACAATCCGTGATTTGGGATTGCATAGCAAATTCCTTTTCTTTCATTGTACCAGTCTTCCCAACCCACCCCATCAGTCTGTTTTATCCAAGCATTTCAATGCCTAAATTATTAGCAAACTAGGGCAGGGATCATTTACTTTGGGGTGTCTATTTGTTACTTTTCCCAAGTATTTAATCTCAGATTGGTGACTGTAAAGCTACAGTAATTTGTAATTGCAATTACTGAGTGGTGACAGTTAAATGGTATGTAATAAGAGCCTTTTAGCTACATACCGAGTTTGATCCTAGTTTATCACTGACATTTCATTCAAAGAATAAATCTCATAAAGTTTTAGTTTTGTAGATATAGCCAGCTAGACCAGAAATGTTTGCGGAGAAGTGATACTCAGTTGTTTCTGACATGGTATCCTTGGCAAAATACATGTTTAATTATATGTTCTTTTAATGTATTTGGGTAGTTCAAAGACCTATGAACTTTTTTTTAGCTGCTCTAATTCATTTAAGATAAGTGAATGTAACTTGGAATTGTTACTTATTTGGAACTCAGAATATCCATCTAGTTTTTTTGTTAAATGAAATATCCTAGTTTGATCTTTAAAAAAGAAACTGATGAAATTGACATGGAATAATTATTTCCTAAGTGTGTTCTCAAAACCATTTGGATAGCCAAATTCCTTGTTCTGTGACAGTGTGCAAAGCCTGTACCTAATCCCTGGGTGACAGATCTCACAATTATCTAGGGGGAAAAGATCCCTTGCTGTGTATCCTTGGGAAGGACTCCTCTCCCCTTTGCTGTAAGGACAGTTGTGATTGTTTGGCATTTTGTAAGACTGGCTTACACTCCCAGTGCACACGATTCTCACTTAACAGATTATTTGACTTGCTGGTACTTTTACCCTTTTCGGGTCTGTATCTCTTCCTTTGATTGAAACTTTACTGAATTGGGAAGCAAAGACTGCTGCTGCAGGGATGCTGCAGGGATGCCTGCTTCCCCCATTCCCAAGCAAGCCATCCCTTCCATGTTCTGCAGGGAAGTGAATAGAGCTTGGCAAGGAGATGAGCATGGGAAAAAGTTTCTGGAGTGCAAACGGGATGTTTGATAAATTACTGGTGAGTGTATTATTTGTTGTACTCTAATTGTGATTGGTCCAGACCCTGTTTTTTTCTGAGGTTTTTTCCTTGAGATTAAGCAAAGCATAATAGTGTGATGGAGTTGAAGTTTATAGGGAAAGAGGTTAGAAAATTCATTAAACTTTTCTGTGTTTATCTCACTCTTCTTGCAAGACAGTTTCTTTTAAAGCGAAAGCCAGATACTTGAATGAAAAATGACCCATCTCCTTAGCTCTCCTATCCACCACATCTCATGAAAACTGACCTCTCCATTAGATCAACTGATCAGTGGAGCATAACCCAGGTTTAATGGCCATCAAAGAGAAAAACCACTTTAGTTTCAGCTGCTTTGAAAGGAGTGCATCTGCAGGACTTTGAGCAGACCGATCAGATTTTTTTTTTCTCGTTGTTGTGCCAAGCCTTTGCTAAACTTCAAGTAATGATCTCTCACAGCTGTCCCTTTACTACTGGTTCTTTGTGCTAAAAAAAAGTTACTGGGTGTTTCACAGGAGGTGCTGTCAAAGCCTGGACTTATGTGTATGCATGAGGACTATCACATCACTCTTTTGTGGTACAGATAAGGGATCTATCCTTTCTTCAACCTGCTAAAAGTCTTGCATTTCTTCTCGAGTGTCAGAGGCATCACCTAGCTGAAATACCACAATTTTCTCAAAACATTGTCTTCTGGATATAATTCATTTCCATCACAGAGTGAGTTCTAAAGTTAAATAAGATATTTCACATGCTGTAAAATTTTTTCAGCTATCTCCACGTGCTTCTGCTTCTTTCTGAAATTGATCTTTGCTAATGGGATCCAGTCTTGACCATATGTGAGAACTACAGTAGTACATTAGGGGGTTTGGTTGGTTAGTTTCTTTTTTGGAAGAGCAGAGTTAAATAGTTAGACGTGGATCCAAGAAGAAAGTTTGGGAACCACCAGACTAATATGATATGGCTAGATCAAGCTGATAAGGACTGCATTTTCCTGTGGGGTTTTGATCAGCTTTCCTCATCAGTAATCTGAATATACCCTGACGTAGCTCTCCATGCCAGTGTGAGGTTTCAGTGCAAAGTACTTGTTAATTCACATTAGTCTCCATTCATAAGAGATCCTGGGGGTTTTGATTTTTTTTTCCTTTGTTCCTTCTCCTGTTGCATCTCTTTCAAATGTCCAGTTGTACTCTGCAACTTCTGTGGCTTTGGGACAGGGTACAGATTAAAAAAACCAATTGTTATAATTTGGGACCTAGCATAAATATTCCCCATTCTTGTTTCAGGGATATTTGTGTCTCTCCAGACTCTGATCCAGTGGAACTCATTGCCATATGAGTACAGTCAATGATAATAACTTTTATAGGCTTTAAACACAGAAAAGAAGAGAAAAATGCATGGAGAAACTAGTAAATAAAAGAAGGAAACATTTTAAGACAGAGTAATGCAAAGCTTCCAAATGCATGACTTAAACCAACCTTTTAATGATTAGGCATTAGGAGGAAAGTTTCCATGGGAACATGTTATCTCATCAGTCTCTACTTCAGTGTTCCCTGTGTCCTCAATTGAAACAGCTGGAACTAGCTAATTTATGCCATTTCATTTGTTTTTCATTTTATGAAACTTTTTTCTGTGTGTGTTTCAACTGTAACATCAAAAAGTCAGTCTCTTTCTTTCCTCCTCCTTCTTTCTTGGCCCAATGAATGTTTAATTATTTATATAAGTGGGGTATCTCCAAGAGGAGAGAGAGAGAGAGAGAGAGAGAAAGAGGGAGGCAGTAAAATGGATAGAAATTATTTTAGCTTTGCTAGTGTGGAGTTGATCCCAGTCTTGAAATAAATATCACCCTTTTTGTACTTGATTATTTACCAGTTAGGAAAAAATAAAAAAGAAAAAAGAGAAAAATCATGAACCTCTGATAAATAATTCAGGCTCCTCCATCTGTGAAAATGTTGGATTTGGCCTAATTTTCCTTATAAACAAAGACCATCATCTGCTCCAGAAAATAAAATCTGCAGAATTTAAGTTCTGAAGGGGCATTTTTTATAGAATCATAGAATGGTTTAGGTTGGAAGGGACCTTGAAGATCATCGAGTTCCAACCCCCCTGCCATAGGCAGGGACACCTCCCACTAGACCAAGTTGCCCAAGGCCACGTCCAGCCTGGCCTTGAACACCTCCAGGGACGGGGCTTCAACAACCTCTCTGGGCAACCTGTTCCAGTGCCTTACCACCCTTAAAGTGAAAAACTTCTTCCTAATGTTTAATCTAAACCTGCCCTCTACCAGCTTAAAGCCATTCCCCCTCATCCTATCACTACATGCCCTAGTAAAAAGTCCTTCCCCAGCTCTCCTGTAGGTCCCCTTTAGGTACTGGAAGGCCACAATAAGGTCTCCCCAGAGCCTTCTCTGCCAAGATCCATTATATTTTTATACACACACAATTAAAAAGCCAAATCAGGAAATTATAACAGAAAATGAGGCAAGCTACCTTTCATTCCCGTTTCTGCTAAAATGTCAGCCAGTTAGGGCTATGTTGTTGAAACACAGGTCAACAAGAAAGGAGTTGTTGAGCTTTGCCAGGTTCTGCTATTCAGTGCCTAAATCCCTCTGGCAGCAAATGTTGGATACTGGATACTGACCCGGGAAGGAGACTTCATCATTAAGGGTTGTGATGGAGCTTGAAGAAGGACAAGAAATAACTTTGGTCTTTATCCTGTGTTGCACAGAATGGTCATCTCTTTCAAATTTAAAATCCTTATGATTAATAGTTTTAGCAATTCTGCCTCTTCCCTGGGGATTTTGTCTTCAGAACTGTAGAAAGATGCCTGTGTACAAGTAGATGTTATTATTTGTAGGTCACCTGAAATTAATGAACTCATAGAGAATAACTGCAGCCCTGAGTAGTTTCTCGGACAGAGGTTTCAGGTAGTAAAGGGCTGAGGATTAGGACAGCCTGAGGTTCAGATGAAATGGGACCTCACCGTGGGTCAGTTCATGACCATGAAATGGCTAAAGTCTCATCTTCTGTCTTCTACATCTGAAGTAGAAGTGGGAGGGCAATGGCATGTAGTTGATTTCTCAAGGTTTTAAGAGATTTATATGCTCAAGGGTGGTTAAATGCCAACAGAAAGGCCTGTGGGAAGCTGAATTGGGAATGGAAGGAAGGTGTGCCAGGCTGCAAACCTTAGTGTATATTCTAGGAAATAGTGTTCAGACCTAAATTTATAGACTTCAGAAGGACAGGGAAATTGCAAGGAAGGGAGCCTTGATCCACAACTTAGCAAACTGCAACAAGAAAAAATGGTTGAGGGAACTTTGAGAGGCCTTAGGTAGAAAATGTTGCGTGATGCTGGTAGTCACATCAGACCCCATGGCAGATGCTTCTTCGCATTTGGTTTGTTCCTTTGATTTCACAGAGGTTCAAGGAGAAAAAAAACAAGCCAAATTTTATCACAGCTTGTTTGGCAATTATTGTATTCATGTATGCATGAAATTTCTGATGGGAACTTCTCAGGGAGAGTTTGTGGCTCAATTATCATAATTTCTCTCCTAAAACTCTAATTAACTTAATGGGGGTTGGTGCACAAAACTTGTTTTAATGTAACTTTAAAATTAGTTCAGTCCAATAGAAATTTTCTGAAAGAGGTCCTTCTGAAAAACAAACCAAAAAGTTCATGAGAGCAGAATGGCAGTTTTCCTTCAGCAGTTACAGTGGTGAACTCAGCTTTGCAACATCTGAATCAAATCCAGCTGTCTAGCCCTTTCAGACAGGTGGGAAATCTATCTGACTGTCACACATACATGTGTTTCTACTCAATAGTAAACACAAAAGATGTAGAGGAAGAATTAATCATAAAGTGTTTAGGGAAAAAAAGCTCCAAAACAACAGGCCTTAATGTTTCTCTTCTGATTCAAATAAAAAAAATAGCTACATTATAAAATGAAATAGATGTGGACCCTTGGAGTATATCCAGCTTGCTGGATGCTGCTCATGAGGCTGTGCTGAGCTGTGACATTACTTTGGAGAGAAAAAAAAAATAATCCATGTTACCATCTCTGATGTGCTTTTGATGCCTTTATGAAGTAGCCTTTCCAGTACAGGATGGATACAAGCTGTGATGTCCAAAGGCCAGGCAGTGTTTCCAAGGCTGCTGTGGTTAGATGGAGTAAAGTAGGTGCTGGAAGGCGTGCGCATCTTGTGAGGAACAATGTCAGGGCTGAGATGGATAAAGTGATGCCAAGAAGTGGAGATAGGGAAGGATAAGCAGGATTTTTTGGTGGAGTTCAGCCAGGCCTGCAGTTTTGACAGCACTCCCTAGCCGGCAACTTAGGCTCTGCACTCCCCTCCTGCTCTGTGGAGGTACAGCAAGCACTGTCTGGAGCTGTTGTACCATGAGAGGAAAGTGTTTATATCATATGGGTTAGAGCAACAAACTTGACCGAATTCCCCAAAGGGAAACACACTTTCTGAGGCTTTCAACGCCCTGCTTGGAAGATTTCTTTTTTCTTTCTCTCTTTCCCTCTGCACCAAGGGAAGTTTAGATTGGATATTAGGAAGAATTTTTTCACTGAAAGGGTCATTAGGCATTGGAACGCGTTACCCAGGGCGGTGGTGGAGTCCCCATCCCTGGAGGTATTTAAGGGTCGTGTAGATATAGTGCTTAGGGACATGGTTTAGTGGTGGGCTTGTCAGTGTTAGGTTAATGATTGGACTAGATGATCTTACAGGTCTTTTCCAATCTAGGAGATTCTGTGATTCTGTGATTCTCTTTCCTTCCAATGTTCCTCACAGTGTGAACAACATTTTGAAGAGCATTGCACAGACTGCAGAGAAAAGAATCATAGAATCATAGAATCATAGAAACATTATGGTTGAAAGAGACCTTTAAGATCATTGAGTCCAACCATTAACCTAGCACTGCCAAGTTACTACTAAACCATGTCCCTCAGCACTACATCTACATGTCTTTTAAATACTTCCAGGGATGGCGACTCAACCACTTCCCTGGGCAGCTTGTTCCAATGCTTGACAACCCTTTCAGTGAATAAATTTTTCTTAATATCCAATCTAAACCTCCCTTGGTGCAACTTGAGGCCATTTCCTCTTGTCCTAAGAGGAGAGGCTTTCCTCGGGATCCCCCTTCCACCAGAGCAGAGCAGCTGTGGTTGGATGCCTGCCTTTACCCTTCCCTTGCCAAGCCAAGCATGGTCTTGCAGGGAAGAAAGAAAGAAAATGAAACTCGCTTTTGGGATCAGGGGAGAGAGATGGGAATAACTCTTCTTCGCAGTTATTTCCAGCCTGAGATTAGCAAATTTCTGAGTGATGATGCTCCATTAGGCATTAGGGAATCGGGCTGTCCAGCCCCTCACTGTCAGAAAATCAGCCCTTTTGCAAGGATCAACCTATTTTTATTTCATCAGCAGCCAAATCCTGGGAAACAGCTCTGTGTGTGTGTGTATATATATGTGTGTGTGTGAGATAGTTATAAAAGACCCATCTTTGACCTCCTCACTTTCAGCAGAAGGTTATTGTCTTAAATAGCACATCCAGCTCGCAATTCCCTTTGATGCTCTGAAACTTCAGCTCAGCCACCTGATATAATTTTCATCCCCCTCTCCAACTCCTTATAATCCCTCCTCCCCATCCGCCTTCCCCCAAACATTCAAAGACATTATAGCAGGAACTAATTTTGTCTGGACTATTATTAGATCATGAGATCAGGGCAACATAGAGGTTGTAAAATGTTTCATTCTCTCTGAATGGCCATCGTGCCTCTATCAGGTACCATAACGTTAGGTTTGCTTATTGTGCAGATTGCTTGAGTTGCAAATTGCACATTATCCAGTTTAAACACCTGGCATTTACATTCATTATAACCCCGACACCCCCCCTTTATGGCCTCCCACGATGGCCTTCCAATTGGTCAGAAGCGCAACTGAATATTTTATGATTATGATGAATAATGTGAGGGGCTGTGGAGGGAAGAAAAGAAAAAAAAAGAAAGGAAAAAACAAGAAAGAGACAGAGACAGAGGGAGGGCTTTATAGAGCACTTTGATGCTGCAGAGCATTTTGCCAGAGGAGTGCAGTGATCTCTGTGGCTGGAAAAGGACTCAGCGTAGCTGAATGGAGCTAAACTGGAAAAAATAGATTTCAGAAGGGGATAAAGACATGTCCTGGTTGAAGGAAGGGAAGGATTTAGGAGTCCAGGCACTGAACAAAGTGTTGGAGAGAGGGGTTAGGTTCCTGGTGATGTTTCTTGTTTCTTGATGATTTCAGGCCAATAGCTGCACATATTTCCATGCCTCAGTTTCCCCATAAGAATAGCACCCACTACTCCTCCTCTTCTGTCCCTCTCCAGTTCAGGGCCTTTGCACTGAAACAGTCTCTTCCCCCAGCCCTTCCAGTCCTCACGCTTTCCCCAAGGTAAGGGACTTGGAGACTTGCTGGTATCTTGAGGTAGAGCTAGATGCAGTTTTGGGCGGGTGACTGTAACATCCAAATCAAGAGCTATTATTTCAGTGTCTTCCTGCTTCATTTGCTGGCATGGAGAATGGTCATAGCTTTGAATTAGGAAGCTGCAAACTAAATGTATGAAGCCATTTACCGCACTACTACTTGGGTCTTTGGCTTTTTATTGGCTCCTCCTTTTCTGCTGTCAGTGGCTGCTGGGCCAACTCTATCTCAAGAAGTCACGCTGTATTTTGAACCTGGGTGTTATATAGTCTTATTTATTTCTCATTCAAGGTACTCATGTTCTCCACTACTCTAATGCTGTTACTGCCTCAAGATTGTATTTTCAAGGGGCAGCAGAAGGTGGGGACAGAGTTTCTCTCTAGCTTCTCGACGGGTCATCTTCAAAGCTGAGGAGCCCTGACCTATAATTTTGTACTTTTCTAGGGAAGCTGTAGCTATTATTGCCAAGTGATTTCAGTGGAGCCAGAAATATCAGGGCTTATTTCCATAGGGCTTGTGGTCAGACAGAAAAGTTGAAAAGAACAGGCTCCTCTCTTGTGGGTCCTTTCATTGGCCCCCTACAACTAGAGTTCTGAAAATTGACTCAGGCTTTGCTATGTGCCACCATCTCCCCTCAGGAGGCATGCAGAGATCATTCCAGGATGCTCCAAGCAGGCAAGGAGAAAAAAAAAAAAAGTCTAAATAAGACCCCACGTCTCCAGAGATTGTTTTAATAAATAAATAAATAAATGGGATTGAAAGTTGCCTGATAGAGAGGCAACTGAGAGAGGTTCCGAGATATTTTTAACACCCACTCCTCCCTCCCCTGCTTTTGTTTTGCTTCATCTCTGAGCGGGATCTGCTGGTTGCTGGGTGCTGTTGTGTACATCTCAATCTGGACTAATGACACTTTACTGTGATGGAAAGCTCACGGCAAGGGCAGAGATGGATTTGGCTGTTGCGTTCAGGGCTTGTGTGCATCACAGGGTACCAGCTGGGCAAGGGAGGACGATTTTAAAGGTCAGTTTTGTTACAGCCTCACAATTTAGAAATAATCAAGTGGCATACTGGTAATGAGAGTTTTTAAATGCAGTCTTGGGGGCTATGCAATACCGAGCTGGTTGAATGGCAAACTGCTCTGTGTTGATTTCTGTCACTGCTACGATTCACTTACGATGTGCACTGAGCTCAGGGAAGCCACCTACCCAAATGCTGGGTCCTATCTAAATCCATAAAAAAAAGCAAGTCAGTCTTAGAAGACCCAAGCAGAAAAGACAGGAATATATGCCAAAGACTAGCATGGCATTCAGTATGGACAGAAAAGACATTGCTGGGGAGTCTTCTGCCTAAGCTTTTTAAAGCAACATAGCAGAGAGCAACACTTAGGAGGGCAATGGGATAGATGTGGTCTATTGTCCCATACAAAGAACACCTATTTGTCAGTAGTCTTATACTCTACTGGTATGTAACCTAGGATCTCCCTGTCTAAAAGCATAAATTTTGCTTGATTGCAGTGGAGGATTTATCTTGTTAACAGAACAAGAAGTGGACTTATAAGCCTAGTGGTCGGTCCTCAAAGAGAAGGTGATTGTATCAGCAAGGAAGCCCAGTGCAGTCTTAGATGGTTGTCAGCATATTGTAGCCTTCAAATCTATGCATTGTTTAATTTTTTTTTAAAAAAAAGCCCTTTAATTGAAATATCAGCCACCGATGAAAATATACTCTTTGCCTACCACAGGCACAATGAGACCAATTCAGCAGTACTCTTGACATAACAGTTTCTTATGACAAAGTCCTACAAAACTCAATAGGAATGAAACCATCAGGATTTTATAGAAACAGCTCTGAGAGGGCATATAGTCTATTTGGTAATGTTTTGATCTCATGGATAGATACTATGAGTGTTTCAATACATCCTAAAGATTTTTCTAAGATCACACTCAATTCAATCCTGTAGCTGTTCCTATAGCTGTATATGCATCCAAGTTTCCTCTCTTGTGTATCTGTAGATAGTATGTCTATCTGTTGTACACAATATAACTATGTAAGTGAAAAAGATTAATCCAAATGAGGAGGGGACCTTGTGTCTTCACCAGTGACTTGAAAATTATACTTGTATAATTGAATCTTGCTAGAACTGCTTGACTGAACCAACAGTCTGTTTCTACCTCCAGATAGTGAGTGCTCAGCTTTGGGTGTTACAGAACAAGTGCTAAATTCCACATAAGGAATAATACAGAATAAACAGTTTCTTCTCAAATTTGTTCCTATGTGGTTGACTTATGCCTAGAAGCATGAGGGTTATTTCCCTAGGATTTCTTATTCAAGACAGTGCAACTGTGGATGTTCTCATTATGTGTATAAAAGTCTAATCCTATTTGCAATTACGGTAAGGTCTTGACGTTGGTGGAACCTTGTGGCAATTTGTTGCACTGGGTAATTATGCAGTGTAGTTAAATAAATAAGAATCTTTTATCTGCTTCGAATGCATTCTCTCTTTCAGTTTACTGAAACTCTCCCTCAAACTGGTAATATATGCATATATATTTTATGCAGGAATTTCAGAGAAAGCCTGCTGATCAGGATAATGGTTTCCTGGAAGAACAAAGACTGTGCTTTCTGATCTCAGGAATTTCTTTCTGGGCACCTGTTTCTTCAGATTTTGAGCATATTTGTTTGCCTGAAAACCACATGAAAAAAAAATAGATTTAGGTACACATTCAGTTTATGTAACATGATTCTGGAGTTGCAGGTTGTGATTAAACAAAAAAAAGGGTTTGAAAGAATATGTAAAAAGGGATGCTGCTGGGCAGTGTACCTGGGAACATGATGGATCTTCTGTCAGTAGGGGATCTTCATGTGAAAATTGGATTGTGTTTTAAGATGTGTTTTATCTTAGACAAAATAGAGGGACCTGATGCAGAAATTATTGTGTGAGATTCTATGAGAATGTTTTGTATATGAGGTCAGACTAAAAATCACAGTGTCTCCTTGTATTCCTAGAGTCTCTGAATCTAGAAGAAATGGTGAAAATTTTATTATTACTGTTGTTAATTATTTTGTTAGACCAATTTTATGTTTATCTCTTGTTCCAAGCTGTTGGGTTAGTTTTGTCCCGGTTGTTATTGACTTAGAAATTTATTGGTTGGTTTGTTTGGGTAATATTTTAAATAAAAGTGTTGCAGAAGTTGTTGTTCAAAATAAATTCCCTTTGAACTGAGTAGGATGTTATCAAATTTTAAGTGTTCTATAGAAAATTAGTCAATAAACCTGATGCCATAAAAAAGAAAGTAAGATCTTTTCAGGGGGAGTTTTCACTATTCTTATAGGACATGAGAAACTGGGTGTGAATCTCTCTTGAATTTTACTATGTGGTTCAAAATATTTAGTCTGATAGTTTCCTGGATAAAATCTAAACGTGGTTTTGGAGAAATGAGACAAAGAGAGGGGACAGTGGAAGGAAGCAGAGGGTATGTTGCCCTTTAATGATTATATGCTAGCTTGATGTTTTGTCCTAGGAGCTCCTTTAATTATAATTCAAATTGCAATTTTCCTCTTAATAGTTTTATAGAATAGCTAACTTCAGAGTGCCTTTTGTATGGCTAACATATATGGCAGTATCTCTGACATCAATATCCTCATCCTTTTGAAGTTGCTCTTCCTTAGCTATATTTTCTCCCACTTTATCTGATTTCCCCCTTGGTATCTGCAAGAGGCTAATATTGTGTGAATCTACAGGAACAGCACAAAGTTGCCACTCATAAAATGATTTTCAAACATGAGAAACAGAGCATTCAACTTCCCTGTCCAGAGCTGCATCCTTAAGTTGGCATTGATAAATCTGCTCTTTATTTGGTGTCACAAAAGCCAAGTCCAGACAGATTTCCTGATGCTTCTGGATCTCTCCCTTTCCATCTGCATTGTGGCCAGATCCCTTCCTGCTGTGAACCAAGAAAGGGCTGCACTGCAGGTTTTGGGGACTGGTGCACAGCTTGCAACGTAAACCAGCTCAGGTTGGTGGAGCCATGCCACTTTATGTCGTTTCAGAGTCAGCAGGGAATGGTGGACCCTTGATGGGACTTGCACTTTGGACGGGCTCAGCTCTTTTCTCCCAGACTTTCTTGGCATCCTCTTATTTCCTTCTCCCTTCCAAAAAAATATCCCAAACTACTAGAGTGATGGTCCGTCTCACCCCATCCTCCTCCTTTCCCAACTAGATCATGCTGTGAGTCTGCAAAAATTTAGCAATAATTAGTGCCGACCTCTAGCTGCTCACTGCCTGCTAGGAATCTGGGTTGTCAGCTCCCCCTGTCAGAGGGTTGAGAGGAAATGAAGCATTTGGAGGCACAGAGCCGTGGGAAGGAGGAGGAAAGATGTCCCTGCACTGCAAAGCACATTGCTATTAAAGTGTCAGTTTTTTGGTTTACTGTTGCAGTTTGTGTGAAGAGTTTATGGATCAGCAAATAACAGTAATTATCACAGAGACTTTTCTGCTAAAGTCTAATCTAACCTTTTATAGTTTTGTACCACAGAGCCTCCTTCTCCTCACACCCCCCTCCTTATTTTTAAGACCTTATTGGGTCATTTTATTATTTTATTTTTTTTTATGGCCACTAAATCATCAAAGTTGACATCAGACACCTTCACACAAAAAAAAGGATGCATAGATTAATTGAATGAGGGGGTGGATGGTAGGGTTTTATTAATAATACTAATCTAGAGAGTTTATTGTAGCAAAACCCAGGAACAGATTAACTGTATTAAAAGGAAAGGGGGAGGAGGAGTGAAAAAACTCAGAAATGTTAGCCAAGGTGAGATGTTACCCTCAAATTTAAAGCACTTGAAAATTTATTGAATCACATTCAGGCCCTGCAAATACTAGTCCCAATCCAGAGTCATTCTGTCAAAGGCAATGCCTTTAGTCTCAGTTGGGGATCGGAATGGGAGGGCTTATCCTGAAAGTGGCAGATTGAAGAAAAATTAAAAAATATCATCACCATGACTGCTAGAAGAGATTGAAAAAGTGCCACAATGCAACTTTTTAGCAATTTTTTTTTTTTTTTTAAGGAAAGTGTTTGGGATGGAAGTGTTGTGAACCTTGTTGAGGTGTCTTTTGCTTTTCTTTTGTTGAAATACAATTTTTCAATGAAAATGTTTGAAATGCTTATAAAACATGGTGTGTCATTTCAACAGAGAGATAAAACCTTTCATTATTTTTATTGCTGCTGCCACAGAGTTTACTGTGCAAGTATTATAAAGAGGTCCTGATGGGGTTAAACTCTCACTTTATAATACTTTTTTTCTCCCTCTCTCTGCCCCCTCCCACTCCTCCAGCAGAAAAAAGGGAAGGGGAAGTAGGTCTAGAAACTAATGATCCAAGAGAGCAGGGGTGCATTTTTCTTCCCCCACCCCTTGTGTTTTCCTTCAAAACACTTTAGAACTGTCAGAACAGGATTTTATTTTCTTTGTTCACAACTTCATAATATGGTAAAAATCATCCCCAAAAGGAGTATTTATTTCTGTTTGGAGTATATATACGTATGGTTTTGACAATCTCTTGATTCACAATCTCAGTGTGTTGGTTTGCAGAGAACATGCTAATAATCAGAGCCCCAGTACAGTAAGTGCTATTCAGAAATCTAGGATGAGCTGGGAACTGTTCTAAAGAGCTTTCAAATTCGATGGGGAAGGCTGGAAAAGCTTCATTTCCAGGTGGAAAGTTGAGGCATAATGGGTGAGAAATCTGATCCTTACAGCATGGATGGCACTGACCATCCTAAAGATGGTCAATACACAGCATGTTGTAACTACTTGGAGCTCTTTAGATGTCAGAGTAAACCACAGCCCAGCTCTGCCAATTCTTTGGGACCCTTGAGGCTCTGAACTTTTGGAAAACCATCTCACTCAGTTTCATTTCTGATCACATTTCTAAACAGGCAGTTGATGATTCTAAAGGATGAATGGGGTAGGAATTGGAGTAATATCTTTTGCATGTAGGATTTTTGAGGGTGGTGAGGCACTGGAACAGGTTGCCCAGAGAAGTTGTGGATGCCCCATCCCTGGAGGTGTTCAAGGCCAGGCTGGATGGGGCTTTGAGCAACCTGGTCTAGTGGGAAGTGTCCCTGCCAATAGCAGGGGGGTTGAAACTAGATGATCTTTGAGGTCCCTTCCAACCTAAACCATTCTGTGATTCTATAAAGCTCTTAGAACTTGATTTAGAATAGTAAAATCCTAAATTAACTCAGCTGTGAATCAAACACATGACACAACAGAGACAGGAACTCAATTATTAAACTGTTCTTATCTCAACCCATGAGTTTTCTCACTTTTCCCCTTCCAATCCCCCCCCCCCCCCCCATCCCGCTGCCGAGAGAGTGAGCAAGCGGCTGTCGTGCTTAGTTGGAGGCTGGGGTTAAACCACGACAGCAGCCTGCAGGGTTATGGAAAAGTGCAGGGATTTCTGCTGAAGTTGGCCAAGAGGAATTACATCTTGGGAAATCCAGTAGATTGAGCAGGTCTTTTTTTTCCCATTTTAAAGATCATGATATCTGCTAACATCAAAGAAATCAAAATCACTATTTTTTTTGCAGGGAAAGTGGTTTCTTTGAATGTTGAGATGGGACGGTGGAAAATGAGTGGAAAAAAAAATGGAAAAAACCTGAAAGTCTGAGGACTTTGCCCCAGAAATATTTTTAAATAAGAAAATCTATCACCAAACGGTCCACATCAGCTCTGTTTCTGCCATCTATAAAAAATGGATAACAACTTTTCCAACGTTTGCATGCTTTAATCTGGTCCCTCTTGACAGTAAGTTCTTTGACTTCAGAGGAGCTGCACTAATTTACACCAACAGAAAGTCTGCTTTGGAAATGTTATTGACCTGTTCTCCAACTCTGTGGGTGAAGAACATGCTAAGTTTCCCTGAAATTAGAGATGACGGTGACTAGTTGGCTTGGTAAGAGCAGACTTCTTGTGAGATACCCATCTCTAAGGGAGAAGAGCAAGCTGTTTTGCCACAAGCCCATGCTGTGCATCTAGTGTATAAAACAGGACCTGATAGAGTGAGATGCTTATCAGCTGCAGTGAAAGAAGAGGAAGAGCAGTGGAAGCAGTAGGAAGGAATCTTCACAACAGCTTTAAAGGAAACATGTTTGAAATATAATGAAAGATCTCATTGGGCTGTAAAAAAAAAAAAAAGAGAGAGAGGGAGAGAAAACATCAACCAACCTTGGCTGTTGTATTGTCTTGTTAAGAGTGTGTCACTGAATTTAGCAGAAGGAAGCTTCTCCCACACATCTCCCCTTGCACAAATGCAACTGTCACAACCTCCTGAGCTCTGAAGCACAGCTTTGATCCTGTGCAGCTCTGCCCCAGTTCTGCAACGTCCACGAAGGAGAGGAAAGGGGAATTACCTAGCAGATTTTCCGGGGGAACAAAGGACACTGTTGCCAAGGCAGGGTTAATTGCCACGAAGACAGCACTTCCCCAGCATCTTTCCTTTCTCTGCTAGAAGGGTCCCCCCTCCTTGTGTCCTCCTCCCCTCACTGCATGTGTTGTGTTAATCTAATTTGTTCAGCTCAGTGGCTAAACAAATAACTGCAGACCCGGTGCTTATTCAGATGCATGGCAAAAAGGGGCAGCTCTCCAAAATGTGATTTACTTGGTTATCTGATGATACACAAGTTGTGTAAGAAAGGACAAGGCCTGGGAAGGGAGCAGACAGAGAGCAAGGTGAGATAAAAGAGAAGGGACTCCCTAAGTGCTGACCGATTTTTGACTGTGTCCTGCTGCAGTTGGGCAGATTGGACTGAGCGAAGTTGGTCATTGGAGCGTAATGTGGAAAGGCTGTAGAGGAAATCTGCTTCCAAGGATTTCCACCAAAGTCCCAGCAGTGACTGGCAAAATTGCTAGAGAAAAGGAGAAAGGTTTCCTGGGACCATTGGGTCCCAGAACAAGATCTTATAACAATATCTGCTCCAGGCAAGACCTGGGCTTCTGAACAACTTTGCAAGATGTCTGACCCAATGAGGTGTTTGACCTTTTCAGTTTATTTCCTGACTTAGTAATTCCACTTGTTTTGTTGAATCCTGTTTCCCTCTTTTTATGTGATTTTTGAGTTCTCAGAAATCTTCAGAGATGCTCAGTCTTTCACAGCTAGGTCATTTGGTTGGCCTAAAATTTGAGAATTGCCAATGAAAGGAAAAGGGAATTTCTTCCCATAAAATGTACTTTACCTTGATTTCCAGAGAACATACACTCTTAGATTTAGCTCAAAAAATCAGAAGTAAGCTGTTGGGGCCCAGCGTACACATGGTCCAGTCTATGGCCATATGCCTTCCCCTTTTGTGCATCTTTTCTAAAGCGTTAATGTTGCCTTTTGGATAGAGTAGATTCTTCCCGGGAAGCATGGCAGAGAGAGTACATGGGGGGAGCGCTGGGCATGGAATGGGGCACCTACATGCAAAAGTTGTCTTGCAAGTTGCTGAGCACCTTGAGCATCTGTTGCCAGTGTGGAGTGTGCGGGTAGCTCCTCATCTCTCACAGTCACTTCTTTGTATTTATTTGGTACAAGGATTTTCCAAATGAACATTTCCTCATAGATTCAATAGCATCAGTTCCATTTTCAACCACACTGATGAGCCATAATTGTAACCAGTCCATCCTCAGCATTTAAATAAGTCTCCCAGTATGTTTGTGCTCCCTGGATGCAATGCAATCTCCCTTTTGCAGATGCAAAACCCTGCAAGTAACCTACGCTACAACCTCAGCCTCCCCCACCTGCATTTTCTGTGCATCTGTTTCTTCTTCTAGCAATGCCTGCTTAGCTGTTATGCTAAGAATGTGTATACACTGGGGTCCCAACAGGTGTTACAGCACAGTGCTACTGTATTACTAGCAATAAATAGCAGATCACTACTGCAAAATGCTAAATATGCTTTGTTTCCCTTAGCTTCACTGAGCAGAAGGAACACCTATCAGCTCAGGATTGTTCAGATCTGTAAGCAAGGACTTTCTTAATTTTATGTTAACGTTAAGTCCTCTTCAGTTAAAAATGCTGGCTTGTTAGAAACACTGCACATGCAAGTAAGAGTCACTGCCTCTCTGAGGACTAGCATGTCCGCATAGTTACACATGTCCGCACAGTTACACCAGTCTTACATTTTAACAAGAAGATCAAATGTTGCCAGTGTGGAGTGACTCTGTGTCATTTTTGAGGGACATTAACAAGCTTTTGGCCTTGGGATGGTCATTTTTTAGTGCTTGTGGGTTTTTTTTCCTGCCAGAATGACAGCTGTGCTCTCTAAGACCCTACTTTGGAGCTAACTCTCTTTTCTGGGGGAGGAACCCTGAGATAATACTTCAGAAGTCCTCCCTCCCTTCAGCCCTGTTTCATGTTGTGTTTTCATACTCACCTCTTCCAGTGTTTCTGCAATTATGACAGATTTTGGGAAAACACAAAAACTTCCTCTTGCAAACCTCCTGCTTCCCTTCCTCCTTCGCAGCACGGGATTCTGCTGTCTCTGGCTTCATACAGAGAGTGGTGACCAAAACATCAACATGCTAATCTCAGAGCTCTGGGCCATTTTTCTTACTGTTGCTAAAGAACACAGCCCCACTGGCTGTCCCCTGAAGCTCTTACAGCAAGGAACTGAATTCTGATACTCTCTTTCCCTCTCTTGCCCTTTTTTTTCCTGCCTTATTTTATAATTATATTTACTTGAAATTGAATTTTAAAGGTTCAGTCCCTAAAGGCAGTGAGATGTAATTTCTGGTGGATATTAAAACTGTATAAAACTGTTCATATATCCCCCCATGAAGAACAGCTGGTGCTCAGAGAGGAGGAGAGAGAAAGAGACTGACTCTAACCTTCTTGCCAGCTATGCAAAAAACCCAATAATAATAAATAAAAAATTATTCTTTTCCCTTGAAAAAAATAAAGCTGACGTTACATGAAGCATAAATGTTTGCTGTGTAGATTATGAACAGGTATTCAACCATATACTTTAAAGTAGTGCCATTGATTTCAGTACCGTGACACTGCCTTGTGCTGGTAAAAGTTCTGGCATGGAACAGCTCAAGCTGTTATCGTCTGAGTGTGCAGGCTAAGGGACAACCATGAAAACTGGGGCCTCACTGTACTTTGTTCAGTGGAATCAAAGACCACATTTCTAGCCAGGATCCAGATTCTGATGCCTGTCTTTTTAGTGCATCTTGTTTCTCAAAGAAGTACTGAAACAAAAGGATGCAGATAAAACTGTATTGTGTTAACTTGCATGGATGTGACAATAAAGCCTGAGGATTCACATAGAGCCACAGAGGCAAAATAGACAAGAATATGAAAGACTGGGTACCATTTACAGCTGGAGAACTAGGACACAGATAGATCAGTGGTGGTATTCATTTGATCTACCTTTAGGTCCATAGACTTCCACTTCTCAACTCCCTTCATAGATAATGGAGAGGTAGGAAAGACAGGTGGTGAGTTTTAGGATAAGACTCACGTTGGCCTTGAGCAGATACCTGTGTTTAGTTGGATGAATTGCACTCTAGACTGGTGGAGCTCTTGGTCCAATCCCCAATGGCTGTGAAGAGAGCCATGGATGAGACCTGCACAGGCTGTACACGTTCATTGCTGACAGTTAATTACATTGGCTTATACAGTCAGTGACCTGTTCAGTGTTTCAGAGGAAGAGACAAGAAAGGAGCTCAGGTCTCCTGAATTTAAGTCTTGTGTTTATTCTTCACCCACTTCAACAATGGGGATATTTTTTCTGATTTGGAGCAGTGGATGTAACGTTTATCCTATACAGATGCATAGCTTTGGCTTTTTTCCCCCACTTCTGTTGCTTTCCACCTAAATTAAGGAGATTTAATTTGCAGGCAGGCACTGAGAAAGTAATAGAAAAAGAACAGTGGCCTCAGCAGCCAGGTATCCCATTAGTGTAAGGGCTGAAACATCTCCACTGGCCCTACTGGGCCAGGGGGCCATGAATGTGACTTGGAAAGATTGAATTCCTAGAGGGCTGTGCAGAGGACTACTCACCTGATCAATAATTCATTAGGTACAATTTGTAAATAACTGGGTGGAAAATATCCTTTCTTTTCTTGTAATCACTCCAACTAATCTGCTGATACAGAGAACAGACAGCTTGCCAGGGAATGTTATTTCACATTCCTCACGTGTAGGAGGAAGAGGTCAGGCTTCTTTTTCAAGTCTAACCTTAAAGACTTTGGATGGGTTTTGGTCCAGGAGATGTTGCCTGAGCCATTCGTCTCCAGCTGCAGCCTGATCTCCTTGACAAACTGCTCCCAAATCACTGTCCTAAGTATCATGCATCTTTCTTTATATCTCAGCTCTTAACTCTTGTATAGAGCCCTGTAGATATATCATATTCAACCTGATACAACCATGGGTGAGGTATTAACAGGTGGAAAATTCAAATATGGTGAAGGAACAGTCTGTTTAGTGTAGTGGATGAGGGTGTACTCTGCCACCAATCCACTCTGTGGCCATAGTCACATCTCTTAGCTCCTGTTTCACCTTTCTCTTGCCTCATGTATTTCAGCTACATGTTCTTGGACAGCACAGCTCAGCTACCACTACTCGCATGATAATGAAAACATGATCTGCCCCATATTACCCAGAAATAGTATGAGTTCTTTCCTCCTCCAAATATATATGCATTTCCTGCTTAAAATGTCAATACTCTGTAGAAACCCATCTGTTTTTCTGTGATTTCAATACTGTAGGACAAAAGAGAGGGGGGAAAAAGGAACCTTTTGACTCTCCAGACAACAAGCTCTAGTAGGAAGGTAAGGATGGGGATTTTGTAGCTCAGTGTTGAAGATAAATGCTAAGCTTTTGGCCATTAAGGTGATAGTCCCAATGTAGACCACAGGAGAGCAGTAGGATCTTCTGGGGAAGATGTATTTCCTAATGTTTATGTGGTTACTTTTTGCCACAAAAGATCTATAACAGAGCACAACCCAGGTTTTTGGCATGTCAGTACTTCTGGCCCACCAGTGTTACTTCTTGCCCTGCCTTATAAGGAGGGAGATGATTTAAATTTGTGTGTGGTAGTGTCTTTGTAACGTGACATGGCCACAAACAGCAGCCTGTGACTTCCTTCGTCCCTTCCAAGTCCCCTGGGAGAGCTGGTTTCCTCCTCCATCGCTGAAGTCAGACTGAGAGATGCAAGGCAGTGTGAAATCACAGAATGGTCAGGGTTGGAAGGGACCTCTGGAGATTGTCTAGTCCAACCCCCCTGCCAGAGCAGGGTCACCCACAGCAGGTTGCACAGGATGGCATCCAGGCGGGTTTGGAATGTCTCCAGAGTTATTCCTCCCCAGATCTTGTTTCTCTTTCTCTGCTACCAAACACTAACACTGAACAGTATATAATGTACTTGTGTTTAAATATCTCTGTGTATTTCCATAAACATGAGCAAGTGTATAGTGATACAGATGAGGCAGCGTTTGCCCTTTGGATTCTGATCTCCTGACCTTTTCCATTCCATTGACCTATAAACACATAATATTATTTAATTAGAAATACACAGGGAGAAGACCATTTTCAGCATCAACAATAACACTAACAATATCAACTTGCTTCTTTATTCCCTTTGTTTTCTTGGAGAAGTTAAACTGTAAATTAAGTCTGATTTACCTTTTCTGAGAAATCTTGCCACGATGCAGATCTCACAGTGACCTAAAGCAGCTCACATTGGTTTGAACTCTGCAGCCCCCGGTAGAAAATGTTTGATTACCTTTATTTTGCCAAAAGCTGATCTGTTTATCCTGCAGTTCTTGGGGGTCTCTTGGGCTCCCTCTGGTGGCTTATCTACCACAACGTGAAAGGAAGGAAGGAAAAAACCCACAAATTTACTCGGTGCATTACATCTGGGTGCTGTTTGTGCTGCCGCTGTGGTTTGCATTAATTTCTCTTACTGTTTCCTAGGGCTGTGTCATCTCTCTGCCTAGTGCTTATCAGTTGAAACTCAGTAAGGACATGATCGGCTCAAGATATTTTAATGCCTGGTTAGTGGAAATAACAAACCTAATCCTCAATTCCGCATGGCATTAAAAAATAAAGAAATTAATGTCAACATGTACACAAACATCCAGATGTTTGCATCAGTGCCTGGGGAAATCAGCTGGGTAGTAAAGCTGTAAGGTGGGATTCTAGGTTAGTCTTGCACTACACAATCTCTCACTCACTGCCATTGTCCACAGCAAGATACTCTTGTGGCTCTGAGGTTTAAACCCCAAATGCAGATTGCTATCCAGGTACTCAGAGAAGCTGGGAATTCATCTTGAATAAGCATACAGACAAATATTTTTTTTTTTCCCCTGTGTTTTTATGTTATTTTGCTGAAAGAAATTTTCTGCATGAAAACAAAACCACTATGTTTTATTTGCAGCACAGCTGTTTTGCTTTGTTTGATATTTTTCCTCCCTAGTTCTTAAGTCAGCTTTTTATTTTATTTGTTTGCTTGGTTCACTGTGTGATTTTTTTCTTCTGGCTGGTTTCACATGAACATGCATGCAGCATGGCGAACAAACAAGAAGAATTAGAGATCTGTATGCAGACGCAGGGCCATGATCTCATTTCACTGCAATTATTGATACATGATGGGATAGCTCACGTGACTGGAATGTTGTCATGGAGGGCTATGTTCTCTTTCATAGAATCATAGAATGGTTTAGGTTGGAAGGGACCTTGAAGATCATTGAGTTCCAACCCCCCTGCCATAGGCAGGGACACCTCCCACCAGACCAGGTTGCCCAAGGCCACGTCCAGCCTGGCCTTGAACACCTCCAGGGACAGGGCTTCAACAACCTCTCTGGGCAACCTGTTCCAGTGCCTCACCACCCTTAAAGTGAAAAACTTCTTCCTAATGTTTAATCTAAACCTGCCCTCTTCCAGCTTAAAGCCATTCCCCCTCGTCCTATCACTACATGCCCTAGTAAAAAGTCCTTCCCCAGCTCCCCTGTAGGCCCCCTTTAGGTACTTGAAGGCTGCAATAAGATCTCCCTGGAGCCTTCTCTTCTCCAGGCTGAACAACCCCAACTCTCTCAGCCTCTCCTCATAGGAGAGGTGCTCCAGCCCTTGGATCAGCCTCGTGGCTCTCCTCTGGACATGCTCCAGCAGGTCCATGTCCTTCTAATGTTGGGGACTCCAGAGCTGGATGCAGTACTCCAGGTGGGGTCTCACGAGAGCGGAGTAGAGGGGCAGAATCACCGCTTTTGACCTGCTGGCCACACTTCTTTTGATGCAGCCCAGGATACGGTTGGCCTTCTGGGCTGTGATCGCACATTGCTGGCTCATGTTGAGATTCTCATCAATCAGCACACCCAGGTTCTTCTCCTCAGGGCTGCTCTCCAGCCATTCTCCGCCGAGCCTGTATTTGTGCTTGGGATTGCCCCGACCCAGATGTAGGACCTTGCACTTGGCCTTGTTGAACTGCATGAGGTTGGCTTGGGCCCACCTCTCCAGCCTGTCCAGGTCTCTCTGGATGGCATCCCTCCCCTCTAGCGTGACTGCCTTGCCAAACAGCTTGGTATCATCAGCAAAGTTGCTGAGGGTGCACTCTACCTCACTGTCCATGTTGCTGACAAAGATGTTGAACAGTACAGGTCCCAGTACCGACCCCTGAGGAACGCCACTCATCACTGGTCTCCACTTGGACATGGAGCCGATGACCGCAACCCTTTGAGTGCGACCGTCCAGCCAGTTCTTTATCCACCGAGTGGTCCATTTATCGAATCCATGTCTCTTCAATTTAGAGATCAGGATATCGTGTGGGACAGTGTCAAACGCTTCGCACAAGTCCAAGTAGATGACATCAGTACATCTCCCCTTGTCCAGCGCTGCTGTAACCCCTTCGTAGAAGGCCACCAAATTTGTCAGGCATGACTTGCCCTTGGTGAAGCCATGCTGGCTCTCGCCAATCACCTCCTTGTTTTCTATGTCCCTCAGCAGAGTTTCCAGGAGGATCTGCTCCATGATCTTGCCAGGCACAGAGGGGAGACTGACTGGCCTGTAGTTCCCCAGGTCTTCCTTATTTCCCTTTTTGAAAATAGGGGTTATGTTTCCCCTTTTCCAGTCGGCAGGAACCTCGCCAGACTGCCACGACTTCTCAAATATGATGGCTAGTGGCTTAGCGACTTGATCTGCCAGTTCCCTCAGGACCCGCGGATGTATCTCATCAGGTCCCATGGACTTGTGCACCTTCAGGTTCCTCAGGTGGTCTCGCACTTGATCTTCATCTACAGTGGGTGGTGCTCCATTTTCCCAATCCTCGCCTTTGCAATCTGCGTCTTGGGCAGTGCGGCTGCTGTCCTTGTCCATGAAGACTGAGGCAAAAAAGTCATTGAGTACCTCAGCTCTGTCGCTGTCCCGTGTGACCAGTTCTTGCGTATCCTTCCGGAGAGGGCCTACATTTTCCCTAGTCTTTCTTTTCTCGCTGACATACCTATAGAAGGATTTTTTTTTGTCTTAATGTCCCTGGCCAGATTTAGTTCTAACTATGCTTTAGCTTGTCTAACCCGCTCTCTGGCTGCTCGAACGATTCCTCTGTAATCCTCCCAGGCTACCCGCCCCTGTCTCCACTCCCTCTAGGCCTCCTTTTTTCTTTTGGTCATGTCCAGGAGCTCCTTATTCATCCATGCAGGCCTCCTGGCCATTCTGCCTGCCTTCCTCTTTGTAGGAATGCATTGCTGCTGTGCTTGGAGGAGGTGGTCCTTGAATATTAACCAACTTTCTTGGACCCCTCTTCCCTCCAGCACTTCATCCCATGGCACCATACCAAGCAGATTCTTCAAGAGGCCAAAGTCGGCTCTCCTGAAGTCCAGGGTCATCAGCCTGCTGCGCACCTTCCTCGCTGCCTTGAGGATTTCGAACTTGACCATTTCATGATCACTACAGCCCAGGCTACCCTTCAGTTTGACCCTGTCAACCAGCCTTCCTTGTTGGTAAGAACAAGGTCCAGCATGGCTCCTCTCCTCGTTGGCTCCTCAACCACTTGGAGAAGGAAGTTGTCCTCAATGCAATCCAGGAACCTCCTGGATTGCCTGTGCCTAGCTGTCTTACTCTTCCAACTGATGTCAGGGTGGCTGAAGTCACCCATGAGAACCAAGGTCTGTGAACGTGATGCCGCCCCTATCTGTCTATAGAGGGCTTCATCCACTTGTTCTCCTTGGTCGGGTGGCCTGTAGCATACCCCCACTGTAATGTCCCCTGCTCCCAATTTCCCTGTAATCCTGACCCATAGGCTCTCAGTTGACTCTTTATCCACCCCTAGGTTGAGCTCCATGCATTCCAGCTGCTCGTCCACATATAAGGCAACACCGCCTCCTTGTTTCCCTTGCCTGTCTCTCCTGAAGAGCCTGTACCCTTCCATGCCGACGCTCCAGTCATAGGAGTCGTCCCACCAAGTTTCTACGATGCCGATGAGATCGTAGCCTTGGAGGCGTGTACACATCTCTAGTTCCTCCTGTTTGTTCCCCATGCTCCGCGCATTTGTGTAGAGGCACTTCAGCCATGTCTTCGTTGCGGCCGATTTGGTTGGAGCAGCTGTAATTACTTTGTGCTGCTCTCCAGGCAGCATTCCTTTGCCCTGTGTTAACAGTGCCTCCTCATTGGCTCCCATTGGTCCAGGAGCTCCTAGCTCATCTATGCGAGGCTTTGAGCATGCTGCAGCAGTCAGCACATCTTGGAGCTAATGGCTGCAGGCCCTCACCAGCGCCCTGTTCCCCTTTCCTTGATGCAACATCCCTTGGCTGGTCATGGGCAACCCTGATAATACCCCCTTCCCCCATCAAATCTAGTTTAAAGCCCTGTTAACAAGCCCTGCCAGTTTTGGGGCAAAATCCCTTCTCCCTCTTTGAGTGAGCCAGCCCCCATCTGATGCCAGCAGGCCTGATGCCACATAGGTTGTTCCATTGTTAAAAAACCCAAAATTGTGGTGTTGACACCAGCCACGGAGCCATGTATTAACAGATTGAGCTCATCTGTTCCTTTCAATGTCATTGCCCGCAACAGGAAGTAGGGATGAAAAAAATCAACTGTGCTCCAGATCCCCATAGTGACTGACCCAAGGCCCTGATATCCCTTTTAATCATCCTTGCACTCCGATCTGCACATTCATCGCCCCCCACATGGAACAGGAGCAGTGGATAGTAGTCCGAGGGCTGCACCAGGCTAGGGAGTCTCTTAGTGATGTCCCTAACCCATGCCCCCGGGAGGCAGCAGACTTCCCTGAGAGTGGGGTCTGCCCTACATATTGGGCCCTCAGTGCTGAGTTGCCCACAACTATAGCCCTCCTTTTCTTCCTTGTAGCAGTGGTCTTAACATTGTGAGTGAGCCTTTCCAGTCCTGGCATCTCCTGTGATGTAGTAGGACTGTCAGCCTTGTTGTCCTTCGGCTGTTCTACCATGCCCAGGGCCTCGTACCTGTTGTATAATGGTACTAGGGTAGGGGAGGCGGGCAAGGAAGGGGCTCGCTTGCTGCGCCTACCGCAGACTTGCCTCCATTCACCATTTTTCAGTAGGCCACTGCCTTCCGTCCCTTCAGCCCTACAGGGCAAGGAGATGATATCCCTGTGGTCTTTTTTTAAGTCCGGTGTCTGGCCCGGTCTCTCTTTCAAGGAGCTCAAGGCCTGGGTCCACCAGTCTATTTCTTTCTCACTCTCCCTGATACTCCTTAGTCGCTCAACTTCGTCCCTGAGCTCTGCCACCAGGCTCAGCAGATCATCCACTTGCTCACACCTCACACAGCCATTATTACCACTACCACTTGCTCGTAGAGCAAGGCTGTGGCACTCCCTGCAGCCAGAGGCCTGGGTGCCTGTGTGTTTCCGAGGGAACGCTGTCTGTGTTGCTGCGTCTACTCTGGCAGATCCTGAGGACAAGGCTTTCCGGCAGGTGGAGACCATGCCTGCGCTTCTCTTACCAGGTGAACCCACCTCTGGAAGCGGCAGAAGCAGCAGCACCCTTCTCTGCACGCCCTTCTGCGCAAACCACCGCGCGACACCATAACTGCCCGCTCTAGTCGCTGCACTCCCTAGGGCTGCCTCTTTTGGGAGTGAGGGAGCCGACGTTGCCCTTGGTCCCGCCCCTTCACGTCAGCTGCTCTCGCTCGAGCTGCCGGCGCCCTGCGGGTCCCTGTGCCGCCCTGGCGCTTCCCTGGCTCAAAAACGCTCAGAAAAAGGCCCTTTTTCGCTGAGATCAGCTGGCTCCGCTGCGGACGTGCCTGCACCGGAGCTGCTCGTCTCAGCGAAGCTTTTCTTTAAAAAAGATAGGCCAGAAAGATGAGGTGATGGAATTGCTCTTTCTGTGAGAGAGCAACTGGAATGTATGGAGCTCTCCCTGGGGGCTGATGATGAGCAAGTTGAGAGCTTGTGGGTAAGGATTAAGGGGCAGGGTAACAGGAGAGACACTGTTGTGGGTGTTTATTACAGGCCACCTGATCAGGATGGGGAAGTTGATGAGGCCCCCTACAGACAGGTGAGAACTGCCTCACAATCACAGGCCTTGGTTCTCATGGGGGACTTCAACTACCCTGATATCTGCTGGGAAGGCTACACAGCCCGGCATGTACAGTCCAGGAGGTTCCTCCAGTGCATTGATGATAACTTTTTGACTCAGGTGGTGGAGGAGCCCACAGGGAGGGGTGTACAGCTGGACCTAGTGCTGACAAACAAAGAGGGACTGTTGGAGGATGTTAAGGTTGGGGGCAGACTTGGCTGCAGCGATCATGAGAAGACAGAGTTCAGGATTAAGTACAGTGTGCACAAAATGACAAGTAGGGTTGAAACCTTGCACTTCAGGAGGGCTAACTTTGATCTGTTCAAGGAATTGCTTGTAGAAATCCCATGGGAGTGGGCTCTAGAGGGTAAGGGGGCTCAAGAGAGCTGGCTGATATTTAAGCACCACTTCCTCCAAGCTCAGGATCAGTGCATCCCTAAGAGCAAGAAATCAGGTAAGGGAAGCAGGAGACCTGCATGGCTGATCAGGGATCTTCTGAAAAAGATCAAGTGGAAGAAGGAAGTTTACAGTACGTGAAAGAAGGGACTGACCACTTGGGACGAGTACAAGGATGCTCTCAGAGTATGCAGGGATGAAACAAGGAAAGCTAAGGCAGCCTTGGAATTAAATCTGGCAAGGGATGTCAAGGCCAACAGGAAGGGTTTCTTCAAGTACATCGGAGGTAAAAGGAAAACTAGGGAAAATGTGAGGCTGCTGTTGAATGAGACAGGTGCCATGGTGACAAATGATGCAGAGAAGGCGGAATTGCTGAATGCCTTCTTTGCTTCTGTCTTCACTGCTCGGGCCAGCTCTCGGGAGTCCCAGACTTTGCAGGTAACAGAGAAAGTCTGGAGGAAAGAAGACTTTACCTTGGTTGAAGGTAAACAGGGAGGTGCTTGAGGAGTGGAGGAAAGCCAATGTCACTCTAGTCTTCAAAAAGAAGGAAGACCCAGGAAGCTACAGGCCAGTCAGCCTCACCTCCATCCCTGGAAAGATGATGGAACAGCTTGTTCTGGGCGTCATCTCCAAGCATCTGGAGGAAAAGAAGGTTATCGGAAGTAGTCAACATGGATTCCCCAAGGGGAAGTCATGTCTAACTAATCTGATAGCCTTCTACGATGACATGACTGGATGGGTGGATGAAGGGAGGGCAGTGGATGATGTCTACCTTGACTTCAGCAAGGCTTTTGATACCGTCTCCCACATCATCCTCACAGGCAAGCTTAGGAAGTGTGGGTTAGATGAATGGACAGTGGGGTGGATTGAAAACTGGCTGACAGATAGAGCTCAGAGGGTTGTGATTAGTGGCACAGAGCCTAGTTGGAGGTCTGTAATTAGTGGTGTTCCCCAGGTGTCCGTACTGGGTCCAGTCCTGTTTGATATATTTATCAATGACCTGGATGAAGGGATAGAGTGTACCATCAGCAAGTTTGCTGATGACACAAAACTGGGAGGAGTGGCTGACATGATGGAAGGCTGTGCTACCATACAGCGTGACCTGGACAGGCTGGAGAATTGGGCAGAGAGAAACCTGATGAGGTTCAACAAAGGCAAGTGTAGGGTACTGCATCTGGGGAGGAATAACCCCATGCATCAGTACAGGTTGGGGGCTGACCTCCTGGAGAGAAGCTGTGCGGAAAGGGACCTGGGAGTCCTGGTGGACAACAGGATGACCATGAGCCAGCAATGTGCCCTGGTGGCCAAGAAGGCCAATGGCATCCTGGGGTGCATCAAGAAGAGTGCGGCCAGCAGGTCGAGGGAGGTCATCCTCCCCCTCTACTCTGCCCTGGTGAGGCCGCATCTGGAGTACTGTGTCCAGTTCTGGGCTCCCCGCTTCAAGAAGGACAGGGAACTGCTGGAGAGGGTCCAGCAAAGGGCTACAAAGATGATTAGGGGACTGGAGCACCTTTCTTATGAATATAGGCTGAGGGACTTGGGTCTCTTTAGTCTGGAGAATAGAAGACTGAGGGGGGATCTTATTAACGCTTATAAATACTTAAGGGGAGGGTGTCAGGTAGATGAGAAGAGTCTTTTTTCAGTTGTGCCCAGTGATAGGACTAGAGGTAACGGGCACAAACTGGAGCACAGGAAGTTCCATCTTAACATGAGGAGGAACTTCTTTACTCTGAGGGTGGCAGAGCACTGGAACAGGCTGCCCAGAGATGTTGTGGATTCTCCCACACTGGAGACATTCAAAACCCACCTGGACGCCGTCCTGTGCAACCTGCTGTAGGTGTCCCTGCTGTGGCAGGGGGGTTGGACTAGATGATCTCCAGAGGTCCCTTGCAACCCTGACCATTCTGTGATTCTGTGAAACTGGATGCAGTTTTCTGCCAAACCCATCCTGCATTGTGTGGCGGTGCTCAGATGCTGGAGAACCTGTCTTGAACCTGGATTCAAAGCCAGTTTATTCAGAAAGAGATTAAAATATTCTGGTGATAACTTTTTTTCTTCGGATCTGTGAATGCCAGTTCAGTCTCATCTGTGATAGGATACTTACACATCTCAGAAACTAGGATAAGTTTTCCTGGCGCAGACACAGATACAACAGTAAATCTGTTTGCAGTACAGGGGCAGCCACAGATTCCCTCCATGAGCACAGTGAGTTCTCAAGCTGACTGGAGTAGCTTCATCTGCACCATGGTGATGATCAGGGACCTTCTACTGGTAGTGTTGTCCACAGAAATTTGTAGCACAAAGCAAGCCTTTTCCACTTGCAGTATATGAGTTCCCCACTAGAGTTTCAGGGATGGGTTTTATTGAAACGTCTAAAAGGCAGATGTTTAAATCTGAGCTGATTGTCTCCACATCTTCTGTGGTCAATGGGGGGAGTGAATGGCCTGTCTGTCCTTAAAATAATCATCTTAAATGCTTGGGTCCAATAATTTGAAATTAATTGTCTGTAATGGGATGACTATCTCAAGTTCAGATGGCAAAGGTTTAGATGTCTACAGCAGAGTATCTCAGAGGCGTCCGATGCTTGTATTTAGTAAAAAAAGTGACTCTTTCTTTTTGGTTCAGGATGAAGTGGAAAGTGTAAAATGCATTTTTCATGAAATTTGCTCTGTATTGCTAGAATTTGGCATTATGTGATCCATCCTCTCTTGACAGTATGAGCTGGTAAAATAGCATGTCTTCCTGCATGACAGTGTGGAGGAAGGGACCTGCTCAGAATGCAGCTTCCTCGATGATCCATTTAGCAAGGCTGTGACAACACCTTAAGTGCCGAGGAAGGATAGCAATCTGATATAAGGGACTGTCATACCCCACAGTGGACCATACAGGGGACTTGGGTGTAGGCCCCAGAGTAACTCACCCAGTAACTGACACTTGCAGCACCTTGAATCAGTGCTATAAAAGAGGTCAGACTAGGCAGTTAATTGTATGTATATTTCCTTAAAAGAAATGTTTATAGGTGTGGCTTTTGCATATCGACATCTGTATACAAGTCCATCTGACTTGAGCATTCTGTGACATATTTTGTTGCATTTGTGCAAAAAACTGCTTTCTTTTTTTCTTTCTTTTTTTATTTATTTTCCAAAAGCAGAGAAATAAGCGCTCTGCAAGTGAAGTTCACATATATTTTGTGACCCCTTTTGAGATCAAAACTGCACAAAGAACTTCCTGGAAGCTATTGGGAGAGCAATGGCTCAACAGAACTTGTAGTCCAGGCGCTGCAGCTTTGTTGCGTCCTTACAGGGAATACTGTTTTCCTCCATTAGCGCAGCTCCTCAAATGTACTTTGAAATGTACTTTGGCCTTGCTTTGTGGAAGTTGGTGCCGTTGAACTGATTCACACCATCTAATGATCTGGTCTACTGGCTGTGCTGAAAATGACTCCTTATGGGCCTGATCCAAAGCTCCTGAAGATGGAGGGAGTCTCTCCATTGGCTTCAGTGGGCTTTGCATCAGGCCCTCGTTAAGGTGCAGCTCATGATAAGCAAAGCTGGAAATACCCAGCCAGGATCAGCTCTCACTTAACGTGAACAGGAGGATGTGCACGATGGGAGGTTGGGACGAGGGTTGAGGTTCATGCCCTCAATTACTAACGCTGATGATCTGGTGTCCCTTTCTGCTGTCACAGCAAACTCTTCAACAGGGTGTCTCCTCTCAGAGGGAGTAACCTCCCCCAGGTCAAGGAACAAACGCTGGAGGGAGGGTGGAGAGGCAAGCCTTGTGTTCGTAATCTCTAGACAAAGAAATGCGTTTCTGTTTAACACAGAGTGAACAATTAAAGCATTGGAGTCAGCTGGAAATGCTGCTTGCAGTGGTTCCTGGTCGCTGGCCAGTTGGTTGATTACTAATAGCTAGCATGGCGTGCTGTTTACCACGCACAAGGCTCCCTCCCTCGCAGAGGGAGGGCCAAGGAGGGCTAGGGAACAAACCCAGCTCCCTGTACCAAAGATCTGCATAACAATCATTCAGAGATATATGGAAGTGCCAAAATTGCACATGCAGATGCAATCCCTGGGAGCAAGCCTGGGGGGTGGAGGAAGCTGTACAGAGCAGCCACCCTCTCTGCCCCACTGTCTGCTACACGGCAGACCTTGCCTGGTGAATTTTAAAGCATCTGCTGCCTTTGGAGAGGGAGACGTGAGGGGATTATTTTTTCCCATTTTCATTTGCTTTTTGGTTTCTCTTGAAGGCACTGAAAAAGGTTTGCACTGATACTCACTGTCGAGGAGTTCCCAGTGGATTTCCCCCATGGCACATGCCAGCGTGTGAGGTGACTTTACATACCTCCCTGTTAGCACAATGCAGGGCATCTCTTTGGTGGCTGGGGCTAAATCAAGAATAAGGAGCCAAGTCTTTTCCTGCATAGTTATAAAAAAAAAGATGGTGGTCAAAATACCTCTATTTGCAGAGGCATTGGATGATACAGAGGACACTTTTCATTCTGGGAATTACTGACTTAAATTCTGCTATCAGGGAGTCAAAATAATAATCAAAATGGTCCATTCTGGCTTGAAGCACAACACCCAGGACCCATAGCTTGTGGACATTAGAGGTTTAAGATCATATGATAGTCTCTGTGCAAGGCTCTTAAGATCATTCTTTATCAGATTTTCTTTGTGCGGTTTTGCATCCTTACTTCAACTGAGGTTGAAATGATCCCTCTATCCCTTCTCTTTTCAGTCACCAAAAGGCTTATGTCTTCCCCAGTCTGGTCAGATCTCACTGGAAATAGTTGTCAATCTTTTAACAGATCTGACTTAATTACAAATCTCTAAGAAATCCACCCAAAGTGAGATAGTCATGGCCTTAAGCTATCTTGCATGCATTTCATTCTACCTCCTATTACAGAGAGAATTGCAAGGGTCTTTAGATACTTTTAGGATGAGCATCAGTACTGATTCAGGCATGCAATTAATGTGGGATATTTAGAGGTATTTAATTGCATCTTTGGAGAACTGTTTATGTGTATCCCATATACTCACAGACAGAGTAAGATTCACCAGCTCCAGCCAACCTGCTCGTCCTCTCCAAGTTGTCTTCATGTGCCTTGGCAAGGCAAGGCATCCAGCATCTGAGATAGTTCAGGTGAATGGAAACTGCAAGTGTGATTCAACCCCTGGAGATGGAAGAGTCAGGACCTTCCCAAGGATCCCTGTACACTGGTAAATTATGGGCACAGGCTTGAGCACTGACAAGTAGGTGATCCTGCTTGAGCAGAGGGGTTGGACAAGATGACCTCCAGGGGTCCCTTCCAACCTTAACCATTCTGTGATTATGTGGCAAGGGTCTGTCCATACTATTTTGCTATTAGCACACTCCCTGCCATGTTTTGGGCCCGTGTTAATTAGCATTCTGCCACAGCCCCCAGGTGAAGTCTAGGGGATAGCACAGACTGTTTCAGGCAAGTGGGACTCAGCTCACCCAGTTTTGGGGAGAAGGTAGAGAATTTAACTACACATGTACAAGGCTTTCATGCCCACAGGGTCAAAGAACAAACCATGGCCTGGATTAGTTTATTAGCCTAGATAATAGCCCAGAAAAGTAGGTTTGAATGGTTTCTGCTGGCTCATTTCTTCCTAAAGACAAGAATTCAGATTGCAAAGAGATACAGGTGGGGGCACAGCCTTGTAGTCAGGAGCATGAAGTCACAGAATGTGGCCCTTGACTTGCACGTGGGCTATGTCACCTTGACGGGTGTAGAGAAAGTACAGCACAAGACAGACAGTTTTTACCATTGTTAAAGCCCATTTCAGGGGTTGTGGGGAAAAAGAAATTGTCCTGTAACATACCTTGCAAGGGCAGTGGGAAGCTAGAGATCTCCCGCGTGCCTCTGAAAAGGGGAGGATTATCAGGCGCTTGGATTTCTGCTCCTGAAAGGTGTCTCCATAACTCAGCTCCTCTTCCCTGTGCAACTCTGTCACTCTATACATGCAGATAGAAGCCTGTTTATCTACTGTGTGCCCTTCTCTCCCTCTTTCTGGGACAAACGTGCATTTACACGCTCTGCTTTCCTGCATCCTCCTCACAGCCCCTGCCCTCTCTCATACCCACACACTATAAAAATCTGCCTCGGATCCAGTTAGTAAAAGGTGACTTTTTCCTGCCATCTGGGTGTTTGGTGGCACAGATTCTCTTGGCCTGCCTACACACACTCGTGGGTGCGTTACACCCTCCTCTTTCCCCTTCCTCCTTCTCTCCCCCTCCCATGAGCTGGCAGCAAAACCAAAGGGAAAATCTTCAAAACTACTGTCAGCTGCTTGTGTCAGTGTGTGTTGAGAGGACGGATCACAGCACACTCATCTCCCAGTAGGCAAAGGGGACTGCATTTCAATAAATTTACATACTACAGAAGACAGTGTAAGAGATTGCTTTGGGGAGCTCTCTGCTGAGTTGCTTTGGGGACACCGAGCCCTTGACTTGCTCAGGAAGGGTTTGATGCCACCTGCTCTAAAACTCTCATGTTCTCCATATCCTTTTCATTTCAATATCGATGTCCATTCTTTGCTTCATGGCATGGTTTTGTTTTCTCCCAGTTTGAATGAAAGGCTGTTGATTAATAGATCTGGAAATGTTGGCTGTGGGCTTACTCTCAGGGAAGAGCAATGCTAGCTTTCCACTATGTAGCCCCTGTACACACCTTGCTCCTGACCTGCTTGGGTCTCACTTACAAATCATGACCTGTCTTGAGTGGATCACTGAACCTTTCTGCCTTTCTTTAATCTTTTGCTTCTCTTCTGATTAAATCCAGTGGAAATATTCTAACTTAGGAAAACAATCTGTGAAAAAGGTTTCACTGAAAACAGCATTTATGTGTTCATTTCACTTTTCTTGAACACTATGTATAATTTTTTCCTGTGAAAAGATAATGTTGAAACAATTTTTGCAACTGGCTGTTCAGTACAGATTACATCTTTTTGTTCGGAAGAGAAGTAGAAATTTTCCTTAGACATTTCTGCATTTAAATGTTTCTGAATTGCATATTTCCATAAAACATGAGTTGTTGTTGCTTTTTTGGCTTCAAGAGAAGGGGCAGCTGTAGAAATAGCAGAATTTCTGTGTTTTTTGAATCCTTGTACCCCTCGTGAAAGGTTGCTTCCACCAGGAACTTACCTGGACTGATCATTGTCCTAAATCCCAGCTCAGAGCAGTGCAAAGCATAGAGGCTGCCTTCCAGATGGCTGCTGCTATTGCTTATTGGAGGGGGTCAGTGTGGTTCCCAGAGCTATTGCGGTTAACACCCCCAGGTAGCTCAGAAAAGACCACGACTATGCAGTCTGCTGAAGTGTAAGTCTCCTCTAGGCATAAGATAGTCCTTCTTGGGATTGCTATAAGCTCAAACTGATGTCATGGAAAAGCCATCCTGCCATACTTTTCAAGCAGATGAAGAGATCCTTTTCACCTAGTGACTCTCTTGGAATTTAGAGCTGGGAGAAGAAAGTTGGATTGAGGAACACAATGAGAGAGGAGCTAGTCAACATTTCATACGCCTGCTGTTGACATGAAAGAAGTGGCTTCAAACTCCCTCTTATTCATGAGCTTTCTTTGTGACAAGTCAATTAGTCTCCCCATGGCTCCATTCCCAGTCTATACGATGAGGATATAGTGCACACAGTGGAGCGGTGAAGTAAAAGTGCACAAATGCTGGTGAGACATGCCGTGGGAAAGGGGGTGGATGCGTTGCTAAGAGTGGGTAAAACAGGGGTGAGTGGCAAAGAAATCCCCCTCCAAACAGAAGTAGCGACCTGCTGCTTTGGCATTTACATGGCTCTGGAAGTGCATCATGTGCCCAATCCATGGGAGGGCAAGGCCTGGAGCAATAGGCTCTGAACTGGGTCACACAGTATCACACAGTATCACACAGTATCGTCAGGGTTGGAAGGGACCTCTGGAGATCATCTAAGTCCAACCCCCCTGCCACAGCAGGGACACCTACAGCACATTGCACAGGACGGCATCCAGGCGGGTTTTGAATGTCTCCAGTGTGGGAGACTCCACAACCTCCTTGGGCAGTCTGTTCCAGTGCTCCACCACCCTCAGAGTAAAGAAGTTCCTCCTCATGTTAAGATGGAACTTCCTGTGCTCCAGTTTGTGCCCGTTACCTCTAGTCCTATCACTGGGCACAACTGAAAAAAGGCTATTCTCATTTACCTGGCACCCTCGCCTTAAGTAATTATAAGTATTGATAAGATCCCCCCTGAGTCTTCTTTTTTCTAGACTAAAAAGCCCCAAGTCCCTGAGCCTTTCTTCATAAGAAAGATGCTCCAGTCCCCTAATCATCTTTGTAGCTCTTTGCTGGACCCTCTCCAGCAGTTCTCTGTCCTTCTTGAACCGGGGAGCCCAGAACTGGACACAGTACTCCAGATGCGGCCTCACCAGGGCAGAGTAGAGGGGGAGGATGACCTCCCTCGACCTGCTGGCCACACTCTTCTTGATACACCCCAGGATGCCATTGGCCTTCTTGGCCACCAGGGCACATTGCTGGCTCATGGTCATCCTGTTGTCCACCAGGACTCCCAGGTCCCTTTCCACAGAGCTGCTCTCCAGGAGGTCAGCCCCTAACCTGTACTGATGCATGGGGTTATTGCTCCCCAGATGGAGTACCCTACACTTGCCTTTATTGAACCTCATCAGGTTTTTCTCTGCCCAACTCTCCAGCCTGTCCAGGTCACGCTGTATGGCAGCACAGCCTTCCAGCGTGTCAGTCACCCCTCCCAGTTTTGTGTCATCAGCAAACTTGCTGATGGTACACTCTATTCCTTCATCCAGGTCATTGATGAATATATTGAACAGGACATTTTAACAGGTCATTTTAACACTTCCTGACAGAGGAACATTCATTTAATGCAGAGAGGGAACAGCTGAGCAGCTGCATTCAGAAAGAAACACCGTGATCTATTATGGGGCTTGGGCCACCATTGATCAATACAACAAAGTCAATAATAGCTTTTGATTCCAGCATATTAGGTTGACTGTCAGATTCATGTGTATTGGAAGTTTTTACAAATAAGTCAGGCATATGACTTGAAGGAAAGAGATTATGAGTCAAAACTCCACATGGAAGGATGATATTTTGTTCCTCAGGGTTGTGTTTAAAGAACTGCGCAGCTTTTTAAGGAGGAAAAAACCCCACACCTTTCCATATAGAGAATGAAATGCAAATAAAATCCATTACATTTGGTTTTCCAGTTAAGGAGAATGAGGATCATCTGAAGGTTAAACTTGTAGTGACCAAAGCCTCATAATATATCTATTTTTTTTCCCCTGAAACTTCCATCTCTGTAAATCAGCCGATTCCATTAGTATCTGAAATTCTGCTTGAGATACAAGCGATACAACAAAGAGATACAAACCCAAAATACTTTAGGCATTCCACATAACATCAAAGAAATCTTGTAACTTTGACATGAATTTATGTTGAATTTCCAGAAAACATGAGGACTGTTATATAAATAATAATCCAATTAAAACACTAAAATATGTTTTAAAAGAAGAAATTTAGAATCCTATTTAGATCCATCATATAAGTTTCTATCTCTTACTTTTAAAACAGTGAAGTTAGAATATTTGGACTGAAAAAATATTGTTAAAATACTAAATATATAAATACTTTTCCCAGTTTGAGGTAAAACAGGACCAATTTTGTTCAGTAGCTTCACTTCTTAGCTGGGCCTCTTCTAACTACTGAAATTAACAGCATATTGTGCAGACAATGGTCGCTCTCTCAGAGTGATAAGACCTATGTTTATAGCTGATGTCCAGGCATGGTATGCAGAGAGGCTCTTGCTTATACTTATTGCTATAACAACCAAGGCCAGCTAACTTTGTTATTTGCCCCGTTGGAGGGTCGGAAGCGGAAAAGTGTAGAGGGGTCCCACCTGCGGGGAGGAGCGGACAGGACAGGTGACCCAAAACTGACCAACAGGGTATTCCATCCCATCTGCCTCATGCTCAGTATAAAAGCTGAGGGATCAAAGGGTCAGCTCTCTTTTCCTTCAATGGCTGACATCTGAGGAGGACTGTCTTTTTGTCTGCCTTTGATCCCGATCCTGAATGCAGATCCAGAATCCATTTCCCATCCGTCACTGAGTCCAGCCTGGGACTTCCCCAGTGCCAGCCGGTGTCGTGATTGTCATCCTGGGAGCTTGATATGGTTTTGTATATTTTTCATTATTTCCTTTTATTTTATTATTAATATTTCATTAAAGTAGTTTAGTTCCTTCTAAACTCATAAGTCTCTTTTTCCCTCCTCTGCCTCTCTCTTTGAAGAGGGGTAGAGGGGAGCATCTGTCTCTCGCCCGATGGCCGGTTCAGCCTAAACCACAACAATACTTTAGTTATTACAAATATTATATTGACAGGGGAAAATGGAAGTACCAAGATGAAAATACAGAACTGCTTGAATTTAATCTCCTCTATCTTTTTTAATCCAGCATGTCCCAAAATACTTCCTGAGAGTTAAGCGACACCGGTACAGAGCCTTTAATTAAAAGGTATAAGGAAAAGAAAGAAAAATCTATAACAGAAACAGATCAGAGGAGACAAGAAAAAAGGGAGGTTTTGCCTGATGTCATGAAATACAGAATATAGAAACAAGGTCTGAACATAGCAGTGGCAAAACTGTTTTGAAAACACACACAAAAAGTCTCTTCTGGATGAAACTAGAGTGATAAGAGCAAACAGAGGCAAGTGAGATTTGTATGATTGGTGGAGAAATGCACACAGCAGCATTTTGATTTTTAGTTCTTATTTTTTAATAATCAATGGAGCTCAGCAAAATTAAATCTCTCCATTAGAAGAGAAAGGCTCTTGAATGAACATAGAGGTGAGCAGACCTGTTGGAGAATTGGTGAGGCTGTGCATAGAAGTTCAGCCTCAAAGGAATATGTAAGAAGAGTTACTCATGTCCTTATCTGAGTCTCCTCTGAGATGTTAGTGCATCCGATGCATTTTAAAATTTGATGGATATCTGTGGGCCTTATCTTCTTTGTTCTGCTGGCACTTTGCCCTTTTGCTTTCCTTTGATCACCGCTTAGAATCAGTTTTGTGTAACGCTACTAGGGCAGAGTGCATGTCGATGACCCATCGAGAGTGGAAAAAGGACAATTACATGGACAAGAGTTTTTCAAGAGATGCTGGATGAACAGGTTTATCATAATTTATGAACTTTCAGAGAGCCTTGAAAACTTCCTGCTCCAGTACTGTACCCAGTCTTACAGCATGTAATCCGCTAGGTTCATGCATTTTGGTATGATCTGATGGGCTTGAATGTCATCCCAGACAAAAATGACATGGTCTCCCTATATGCCAAAGGTAGTTTTAGACAAGGACCTAAGCTTGTTTGGAGTAATATTATCAAGCTGTCCACTCTTCATTCATTCTTCTAACAGAGAATGGTTTTCACCAGTGCACATCAGCAATGCCTGACTTTACTGATGGATTTTGTAACTTTTTACATGCAAACCTTCTGAAATCTTCAATAACAAAAACCTGGGAAGTTTCAAAACTGCTGACTGCAGACACGAGAGTACAGACAGGGGAAAGATCACTCTGTAATTGCCATGGTTTTTATATACTTTCCCCAAACATCTGTTACAGGTCACTGTCAGAAACAGGTTATTTTGTTGCAGACTTTTAGTCTGACCCAGGATGACAGTTTTTACGTTCTGATTAATAGCATTAATCACACATCATGCACACAACTCCTATAAATCCTCTTACCTGTTCTTCAGCTCTTACCTACCAGAACCACAAGAGTGGAGACACTACAAAGAAAATTCTCCTTTCACTTGCAGTGGGTATCTTCAAATCCAACCCAGTCTACCAGGTTTATCATTCATTCTCCTTTAAGCCTAGCCCTATCTGTTGTGATTCCCCCTCTCTGATTCAGAGAGTTTTGCTGAAAGGATAGCAGGTTGAATCCTAGAGTGAGGACCAAGATGGTTGTCATTCCATCGACCGAGGAGTACAGAGAGGCTTGCATAGCATCACAGCACATAGTGCTTTCATTCCCATGTTGTCATCATAGCACTATTCAACAGATGATAGTTTCTTCTTTTTTTTTAAAAGAAAACAGAGAAATATATTATTTTTCAGCATGACAAACGCATGTACTGAAGATAGGAAAGAGAACACATTCATAACCTTACAATGCTTATGAGGATGCAACACATATTTTCATACTGGAATAAAAGTTAAGTTTGCATCCAGGACTTGTTGCTGAATCTCTATCTGGATGTTTTGAAGCACGTGTCTTGTGGGCATAAAACTGTGTTCTGTGAAATTGGTAAGACAAAGTGGTTTAGTGCATTTTTGTCTCTTGTGACTCAAGCAAAGTTGTTCTCTACATTTGATGTACGTGTATGAACTTGAAGCCAAATCCTTCCTGTGTTAGCCTTTCAAAATGATTAACAGGAATAGCCTAGGTTCCACACTATACTGTAAAACAAGGCCTGAGTTTTTGTTTGTTTTAGTTGCAATTCTTTTCTATCTAATATTTTAGTAGAAAGAAGGAATATGGTTTTCTTCATTATGTTGGTGAGTTTGACTGGTATACGTTCATATGCCCTTTTTTCTTTTCTCCAAGTTCTATAATCATCTACATGCAGAATGGCTTTTTTAAAGCATTTTTCATGTATTTAGCATGACTGAGTCTCTGCTTAAGGTCCCCAACAACTAGCCTACAGGCAAGAATGAGAGGGAGAGAGAGTCCTTCTTTGTGATAACTAACTCTCTATATAATGAGCCCCTTGAAAATTCTCCTTGCATACTTACCGACACCCCTGCAGTTACTTAAATGGGCATTATTGGTCGCTGGGTCCCAAGGTCATCCAACAGAATGGGGTTGTTAAAAATAGGAATGGGGGTTCAAGGCATAGGGTCAAGAGAGATTAATTGAAAAACCTTCTGCAGGTCTGACATCATCTGTGAAATGGCAGTGCCCAGACACCTCCAGCTGCTGTTGGGCTCCTTGCAAATGTAAATGAATTACTTCCTTTGTGGCAGTGGGGTGGTTTCCAGGCCGGGTTGTTGATTTTCTTTATGTTCTGTTTCTTTTATTTTTTTTCCTCTCCAGTTTGTCTTCTTAAGAAATTTTTCTTGCAGTGTCTGTTAGTCTTCCTTTCTGCCTTGTCCCCAGCTGTAACCTTTGAACTCGTTGGACAGTTTCAATTAAATGTGTAGTTTTGACCAGCTTTGTGAAACCAGGCTCCTGAGTAGATGAAATGGTGTTTCTTTTACTACCCTACTTTGTGAAAGGGATGCCTTAGTAGACCATGGAGAATGCCCACTGTTGCTCACACTTGAAACAAGATTTCACAAGAAGTCAAAGTGCATTGCTTCCCTTGCAGACAGAAGGTGGATGGGTGTTGCTTTTCTTTATCCTATATGGAAGAAAGTAAAAGCTGTTGCCTAAAAGGGTCCATAAATCTACTCCTTGTTTCATCAGCACTCATCTTATTCCTATTCTAACCCTCTGAGCTCTAGCAGATCATGGCAAAAACTGGGCGCTCAGGGGAGTCTCCACAGGTCATTAAGGATCCTACAGCTGAGAACTAACTACAAGCCCAATTGTGGAAAGCCTAGATGCCTTGAGGAGGGTATCTTCTGCAGGGGGTCACAATTTGGGATTCACTGATAAATGTATATAATGAATACTCATATGACCTAATTGCCTAGACTCTATGCACAGTCAGTGGAGAGAAATAGGCAATTCCAGAGAGTGATTCTCCTCTCATCTACATTTGAATTAAATGGATCGTGCTCTAGAATTGACTATTTCTCGTGGGTTGTGAAGGTGACCTAGATGACTATCTCAGATGTAAATGCCAATACTGTAGATGACTAAATCCGTACTAATGAATCTACTCCCAGTGTTCTGATGAAGATATGCCAGTACTGAATTGCTTCTTGCTATTTATGCTTTAGAAGAGCCTGAGATCATGAACTCACATGTCAGGAGAAACCCCCCCCTTCCCAAAGTTATACAACAAGACAAGCAAAAGAACATGCCCATTCAACAAATGTGGCTTAAGTTATGCCTCTTTCCCAGAGTGACTTTGAAATTTTGGCACAGTATTGGTAAGACTGAAGTGTCCTGAATCTTATTCCAGTACCTTACCCTTAAAAGTAACTGTTTTCTATAGTTCAGAACATGTTATTTTAGGAGTTTGAAGTCAGGATCATTTAAATTTGAGGTGGCTCACGGAGCTGGACAGATTTTAGACCATGATGGCTTTAAGAGGTGCTGAATTTATTCCCTCCTCTAGTCAGAGGTGAGCTTTACCAGGGCAGAAATCACACTGCAAATGCCAAGTTCCTACCTAATTAGGGTATGGTTCTGAATCTGCCAGTCCCAACTTTTATCAGTCACCTCCTCCTGCTCCAATGTGTTGTGGAGGATCACTTCTCTCTCTTTCTTCTTTAAAGGAAAAATATTATTAGGCTTTGAGGGCCTAAAACTGTTGCTGCCTGCACATTGCTAAAAATAATATAAATCAGTGCTGAGGGACCACTTGTATTTTGACTGCATGAGGAAGTTTAGCAGCAAAAGAAAAGGGGAAAACTCATCAGATCTCAAAAATTAGGATGCTGTTTCTGCAGCCTCTCAGAAAGTTCAGAAAGCCATTAAAAACTTTTTGTTTGTTGTTTTCTTTCCTTTGACTTTTTCTCTCTGGTAAATTATTCTGCCTTAACATAGCTCTCATTCACACTTTCCACCAGGCTTGTAATATCGCAAACAGGACCACCTCATTGTGACTGCTCCTCTAAAAATAGGTATGAGGCAATTGTAGGAACAGAGATGCAGGATTTTAATTCTTCTTTGAACTCTGATTTCACACTCATAGCTTACAATCTTAGGTATAGACAGCAATGGTACACCAGCCAGCAATAGGTGTGGGAGGGATAAGTTGTGGCTATCGGCTTGTAAAGAGGAATACCAGGGAGGCATGTTGAGGAGTGGTGGAGAGGCAGAAGGAAGTCAGCCAGCATCACCAGGACATGAAGAGTTAAACAGAAGTCCATTTGTTTCAGACTTGACCTCTTCAACCTTCTGCATTTTATCCATAGCTGATATGGCCATTGAAATTTACCTGGAAGAGCTGAAAGGCTCTTCCAGGCATCTTCTTTATAGAATCATTTGTAAGCACACATTTAAAAATTTCACGCTGTTAATGATTCCCTTGATGAGCTGCTTGCTGAGGCAGCAGAGGATATTTAATAAATTAGAAATATCCTCTATCCAACTCCATCCTCATCCTCAGATGAAATTATTGGCATTCAGGATCAAATTGGACCCATGATCAGGGTCTATTAGAGCCAACTATTGAACCAAGTTCTCCACTGCTGCCATACCAACCGAATCAAAGGAATGAATATGTTTAGCATGTACACGTCCATCTAGCCAGTAAAGCACAGAAGGTGCTCTCTCACATGCAAGCTGGAGATGCAGAAACAGTGATACTGAAAAGCTAAACAGTCCCTGAAGGTCAGATAACCAAAAAATGGAAAGAGCAAGAACAGTACTCGGGTTGTCCCAACTCCCTGCCCCGTGTCTTACCTACAAGACCGACTTACTGACTTGATTTAGAGAGCAAAGACACTCACAGAGCTTCTGAGGGTTGTCTTAACCACACTTCTTGAATATTTTTTCTCATGGCTCCTTGAACATCTCCCCTTTGTCTTCTTTTTATTCAAATGCACAGACTGTAAATCTGTTTAAGTAAAGTAACATGATAATGACCAATGGAATGTTTATGATGTCACTAAAATGAGCTATATATAACCAACCTAGTGTGTTAATGGGAGCAGACAAGACAAGGAGATGGGAGAAAAGAGAGGGAGGAAAAGTGCTTGGAGTTAAATACAGATGTTTATTGTCTACCTGCTCAGAGGCGCTACTTGAAAGATAGCTGACCTGTTTCCTGCTGCCCCTTCACCTTCTGTTGCTGATGTATTAGAAGTCTAATTTTGATAGCAGAAGTATTCCGCCCTTCCCCCCTCCTTTAGAGACCTATACTGTCTGATCTGTTTCACTGACATAGCACAATAGAGATGCTGCTAAGAGATATTAAAGTCAGGTATTATCAGCTCAGTAGTGTAATATTATTTCCATCTCATCCTCAATAGATTGTCCACGTAGTGACATGCTGCCATGGTGACTGCGTGGTGGGATCAGACCCCCAGAGAGGGGCAGTTGTTGGTGAGGCACAGACTAATCAGCTCAGCTGAGGAGTGGTCATGATAATTTTGTTATCTGCTCACTGGACAAATGGTATCATACTGCTATGGAGATCCCTAAGCAGCTCTGACTTAATCTAAAATTATAAATCTGGCTTCAAGGGGAAGGAAGACTATATGATCACAGTCTGTGTTTGTTCTTCAACTTTTGAACTCTGAACTGATTTCAGATAAATTAAGTAGTGGGGGTAAAAAGGCTCAAATATATTCTGTTCTAACATGAATTTTGGAAACAGGTAGAATGGTGGGGAAAAGGCACTATCAGTGCTTTCATTGAGGGAACAGCTAATTGATCTCATCCCGTATTAGACATCAGAGAATCCAGTCACAAGCAAGCCAATGGCAAACAGGCCTCATTAATTTCACAAAGTCTGAAATTACTTGTCCCTGTTTAGGAACTGGGTTAAAATATTGGGGAAGTAGCTTCCACCTCTGTCATATCAGTAAACTGAAGTACACTACAGAAAATTAACAGCATTAATAGTCAATATTTTGCTAATGACCAGCACTGTATACAACTGATTTTATGGGCCTCTAGGCAGCACCTCAAGACTGACTTTGCATATGTACTTGATTATGCGTTGTGATGGATTTAGGCTGAAGATTCTCACTTCAAAGCATTTCCAACCTTTCCTCTGCCTGCCCCCCTCTTCATCCATTCTCAGAACAACTCCCACAGCCCATTAGAGTAAGTTGTCCCTGGTTCGGTTTGCTGCGCTCAGCCAGGATCAATGCAAGCCAGTCCCATTTCCCCCTTGTTTTCACAGTCCAGTCTGTGCACCTGCTGTCCTCAGTTGGAAAAACTCATCTATCTGCAGACCCTAGACTTGCTGCTTAAACTGAAACCTGGCAGGAGTAACTCATTAAATATGCATCTAGTGGACATTGGGATCGAGTGCACCCTCAGCAAGTTTGCCGATGATATCAAGCTGCGTGGCGAGGTAGAAACACTGGAGGGAAGGGATGCAATCCAGAGAGACCTGGACAGGCTGGAGAGGTGAGCACATGCCAACCTCATGTAGTTCAACAAGGCCAAGTGCAAGGTCCTACACCCAGGTTGGGGCAATCCCATGCACAAATACAGAATCGGCAGAGAATGGATTGAGAGCAGCCCTGTGGAGAAGGACCTGGGTGTGCTGATTGATGAGAATCTCAACATGAGCCGGCAATGTGCGATCACAGCCCAGAAAGCCAACTGTATCCTGGACTGCATCAAAAGAAGTGTGGCCAGCAGGTCAAGGGAGGTGATTCTTCCCCTCTACTCTGCTCTCGTGAGACCCCACCTGGAGTACTGCATCCAGCTCTGGAGCCCCCAACATAGGAAAGACATGGACCTGTTGGAGTGGATCCAGAGGAGGGCAACGAGGATGATCCGAGGGATGGAACACCTCTCCTATGAGGAAAGGCTGAGAGAGTTGGGGCTGTTCAGCCTGGAGAAGAGAAGGCTCCAGGGAGATCTTATTGCGTCCTTCCAGTACCTAAAGGGGGCCTACAGGAGAGCTGGGGAAGGACTTTTTACAAGGGCATGTAGTGATAGGACGAGGGGGAATGGCTTCAAACTGGAAGAAGGTAGATTTAGATTAGATATTAGGAAGAAATTTTTTCACTGTGAGGGTGGTGAGGCACTGGAACAGGTTGCCCAGAGAAGTTGTGGAAGCTCCATCCCTGGAGGTGTTCAAGGCCAGGCTGGATGGGGCTTTAAGCAACCTGGTCTAGTGGGAGGTGTCCCTGCCCATGGCAGGGGGATTGGAACTTGATGATCTTTAAGGTCCCTTCCAACCTAAACCATTCTATGATTCTATGATTCTAGTGCAACCCGCACCCAGAGAGGTGCCAATTGTTGCTTCACTCATTGCCTACAGGTCTTGAACTTCATCAGCCAGGCAGGGAAACCAGCAGAGAAAGGACCCACTTTGATTAAGTCTTCATGAGCCTCTCTTGTAACCCATCCAAAACAAAGTGAGCAAACAACAAAGTGTTCAATTCCACACACAGACACACACACTTTTGCATCCTGGGTTTCCTTGAGATAATTCAGATTTATGTTTTCATTTTGTCACAGATGTAGAACCAGTGAATACCTCAGACCGCTCCCCAGGTTCCATGAGAAACTGGTCTCTACTTCACTTTTCATTTGATTTTTGGAGATGAAGCAGAGACAAAAGCAAAGCTGCCTGTGCTCTGTAGCATGAGTATGATGGTCCTGGGTTGCAAACATCTGAGCTTGTTAGAGGAGCAGCTGGAAAATTTTCTTTTGTCTTATAGTGACCTCCTACAGTTGCTCATAAATTAAGTGTGCTTAGAAAGTAAAATGAGACTCCTTTTAAATAGGACTCTGCAGATAGCTAGAGGATCCATTAGCAGTCCCATATAGGTGTTTATTCCTCTTCTGGTCAGCTCTATTCCTACAGCAGTTCAGGGTTGTTTCTTAGAGCCTAATTTTGACTGCAAAGGAAGAGTTCTACCCAATGACAGATTTTCGAGGATTCAACATGTTTTAACTATATTTTAGAATAACGCTAAGATCTCTCATATTTACTGGCCACCAGAGGAGGGGGAGCAGGGAAGATAAATCCACCCACATGAGAGAGAGTGAATGTAGCCCAGTGGCTTACTGTATTTGTCTAGCTTGGAAAGCCTTTTACCTGCTCTTTTCTTCATTTGATGAAGAAGGATTTGAATCTGTGCCTTCAGTCTTCCTAAATGAGTCCCCCAATGACAGAGCTTTCATGCCTGCACCCCCTTTCCCTACAAATGTTTCGTTATTTATTCAAGATGAAACTCTTCCAACAGTAAGGACTGACAGGTTAAGGTATATAGGATGTTAAAGCCTCAGGCAAAAGTTTCTGGTTTGTCTGTTATTGAGGCTTGAACCCAGGGATCTCATGTGAGTACCTTAACTGTCTGCCTATTCAAGGTTTCTCTGACTGCCATCCATTTATTTTGGAATGAATAAAAGCAAACTAGACATCAGACACCAAATACAAAAATCCCAGGGGATTTAAAAGCAAAACAATACCTGACTGATTTTAGACATTTGTGTTTTTCTTCTCTACGTTATTGAGGGGGACGGAAGGAGGAGCTGTTTGCTTTTTAATCAATCCTATTGACCATGACAGAAAATTAAAACTGCTGCTGAATTCTGTAACAAAGACTTTAAAATACATGCACACACCTTGCCTTATAGAATATACACTGACTTTAATAATTTATATATATAGAATTGTTTTTTATTTGTGTTAAACTCTTCAAACTCTGAAAGGGCTTTTTCTGAAATGAAATGGTTAAAACTCTGTTAAATTTTATAGATATTTTCTATAAGGTTAAAGGACAGATTTCAGGGGTTTAAACCTCTTAAGTCTATGGAGACTTGCCAATGGGAGTTATTCTTGTGCTGCTAGAACTTGTCCTAGAATAAGAAGGACTAAAATAAGACTCTGTGACTTTGTTCATTTTTGATGCCTGCTGCATTATGGATGCAGGGATGGGAAATAGTAAGGAAGAGTCAAATAGGGATGTATCAGTTGGTCCTGGTCTCTTACAGTCTGTCTTTCTGTCTAGGACTTTCAGCATCAGTCACATACATACTTTCAAAGGGTTTCAGAGCTCTTTTCAAGGACACCCTACCACTGGATAATTAAAAAAAAAATACTACCACTATTCAGCACTTTTAGTAGACTTCTGGAGTCACAGTGCTTCTAGGAAGTAATTATGTTTCATCTTGCAGACAAAGTAAATACATATTTTCATGCTGACAAAACCAGTTACAATTGGTGATCTGCTGGTGCCCAAAGAAGTACCTCTTTCTCCAGAGCAAGAACTCTTCTAGGGCTTGGGAACCTCATAGGAGGTAGTGATTGTAAATAACTTGCCCTTAGTCCCAGTGAGGTGAGATGTCCAGATAACTGGCTTAGGAAAACTGAGGATCATTACTTGGAGCCATGCTGTACAGAAACAGGAGAAATTCCCACATTTCACAGGGCTTGAAGAATTCAAATTCAGTGCAACTCTGAAAGAAAACATCAACAGAGAAACAAATAATAATTTTAAACAAAACAAAACAAAAAAAACGAACCCCTAAAAAATCGCTTCTCCAAAAAGACTTTGTTGACAAGGTGAGTTGGACATCTGTAGGCTGGATGAGGGTGGTTTGAAGAAGACTCTGCTGCCAGTTGTTGATCGTCTGATGGAGTTGATGGGAACATTGGCTGAGCCTCTGCCCTCATTGTGTTCATTAGCATTCACACCATTCACTGGCCACCCCCTTGTACCAAAGACATTTTCTGAGCTTGCTAATTTTCATGAAAGCAAGTGGGGTCACTTTCCACCTATTTTCCTCATCTCAACACAGTATCACAGTATCACAGTATCGTCAGGGTTGGAAGGGACCTCTGGAGATCATCTAAGTCCAACCCCCCTGCCACTGCAGAGACACCTACAGCACATTGCACAGGACGGCATCCAGGCGGGTTTTGAACGTCTCCAGTGTGGGAGACTCCACAACCTCCTTGGGCAGCCTGTTACAGTGCTCCACCACCCTCAGAGTAAAGAAGTTCCTCCTCATGTTAAGATGGAACTTCCTGTGCTCCAGTTTGTGTCCGTTACCTCTAGTCCTATCACTGGGCACCACTGAAAAAAGGCTATTCTCATTTACCTGGCACCCTCGCCTTAAGTACTTATAAGTATTGATTAGATCCCCCCTGAGTCTTCTTTTTTCTAGACTAAAAAGCCCCAAGTCCCTGAGCCTTTCTTCATAAGAAAGATGCTCCAGTCCCCTAATCATCTTTGTAGCTCTTTGCTGGACCCTCTCCAGCAGTTCTCTGTCCTTCTTGAACCGGGGAGCCCAGAACTGGACACAGTACTCCAGATGCGGCCTCACCAGGGCAGAGTAGAGGGGGAGAATGACCTCCCTCGACCTGCTGGCCGCACTCTTCTTGATGCACCCCAGGATGCCATTGGCCTTCTTGGCCACCAGGGCACATTGCTGGCTCATGGTCATCCTGTTGTCCACCAGGACTCCCAGGTCCCTTTCCACAGAGCTACTCTCCAGGAGGTCAGCCCCTAACCTGTACTGATGCATGGGGTTATTCCTCCCCAGATGCAGTACCCTACACTTGCCTTTATTGAACCTCATCAGGTTTTTTTCTGCCCAACTCTCCAGCCTGTCCAGGTCATGCTGTATGGCAGCACAGCCTTCCAGCGTGTCAGTCACCCCTCCCAGTTTTGTGTCATCAGCAAACTTGCTGATGGTACACTCTATTCCTTCATCCAGGTCATTGATGAATATATTGAACAAGACTGGACCCAGTACTGACCCCTGAGGGACACCACTTGTTACTGGCCTCCAACTGGACTCTGCACCACTAACCACAACCCTCTGAGCTCTATCTGTCAACCACTGTTCAATCCACCCCACTGTCCATTCATCTAACCCACACTTCCTAAGCTTGCCTGTGAGGATGATGTGGGAGACAGTGTCAAAAGCCTTGCTGAAGTCAAGGTAGACAACATCCACTGCCCTCTCTTCATCCACCCATCCAGTCACGCCATCATAGAAGGCTATCAGATTAGTCAGACATGACTTCCCCTTGGTGAATCCATGTTGACTACTTCCGATAACCTTCTTTTCCTCCAGATGTTTGGAGATGATGCCCAGAACGAGCTGTTCCATCATCTTTCCAGGGATGGAGGTGAGGCTGACCGGCCTGTAGTTTCCCGGGTCATCCTTCTTGCCCTTTTTAAAGACTGGAGTGACGTTGGCTTTCCTCCAGTCCTCAGGCACCTCACCTGTTCTCCAGGACCTTTCAAAGATGATGGAGAGCGGCCCAGCAATGACTTCTGCTAGCTCCCTCAGCACTCGCGGGTGCATCCCATCAGGCCCCATGGACTTGTGGGTGTCCAGTTTACTTAATTGTTCTTTAACTTGTTCCTCTTCAACCAAGGGAAAGTTTTCCTTTCTCCAGACTTTCTCTGTTACTTGCAAAGTCTGGGACTCCCGAGAGCTGGCCCGAGCAGTGAAGACAGAAGCAAAGAAGGCATTCAGCAACTCAGCCTTCTCTGCATCATCCGTCACCACAGCACCCATCTCGTTCAAGAGCGGGCCCACATTTTCCCTGGTTCTCCTTTTGTCTCCTATATACTTAAAGAAACCCTTCCTATTGGTCTTTACATCCCTTGCCAGGTTCAATTCCAAAGCTGCCTTGGCTTTTCTCGTTTCTTCCCTGCATACCCTGACAGCATTCTTGTACTCATCCCAAGTCGTCAGCCCCCTTTTCCACATCCTGTAAACTCCCTTCTTCCACCTGAGTTTTTTCTGAAGATCCCTGCTCAGCCATGCAGATCTCCTTCCCTTGCCCGATTTCTTGCTCTTCGGGATGCACCTATCCTGAGCTTGGAGGAGCTGGTGCTTGAATATCAGCCAGCTCTCTTGAGCCCCTTTACCCTCTAGAGCCCTCTCCCATTTGATTTCTCCCATCAATTTCTTGAAGAGATTAAAGTTAGCCCTCCTGAAGTCTAAGGTTTCAACCCTACTTGTCATTTTGTGCATACTGCACTTAATGCTGAACTCTATCTTCTCATGATCACTACAGCCAAGTCTGCCCCCGACCTTAACATCCTCCACCAGTCCCTCTTTGTTTGTCAGTACTAGGTCCAGTAGTACACCTCTTCTTGTGGGCTCTTCCACCACCTGAGTCAAGAAGTTATCATCAATGCACTGGAGGAACCTCCTGGACTGTGCGTTCCTAGCTGTGTAGCCTTCCCAACAGATATCAGGGAAGTTGAACAAGGCTCATCCCCTAGGGAACTGAGAATAAAGGCACTTTCTTGTTGTCATCTGTGCAATTATCAGCTTTGAACATGATGACAATTTGTTGTTGTTGTTGATTTCCTTTGTTGTGCAAATGTACCAGCTCATTCTCTGAGTGCTTTTTTCCCCCCCACAGCATAAAAAGGAATATTACACATTTAATTTCATGTTATCATTTGTTTCCCTCTGAGATTTCCTCCAGCCATTTTTTGGTCTTCTTCAGGCTAGTGGGAGCTAAGCAGTGGCATTCTCAATTCTGACTTTGTCACTTCTATTTACTTTTTATCATAAAGGAGTATTGTCAATAGGTCTTATGTGGTTCCTATAAAACCCATTTAGGAATTTAAATCTCCACTAAAACACAGAATTTATGCTTCCTTTTTATGATTTATGAGTCTAGAAGCCTAAATTCTGCTTTTAATAGTCTACCTATTTATATTCAAAGCAATCAGCTTACACGCTGCATGAGCCTTAAAGTTGTTAGTGCACAACTAAAGAGAATAAAAGCAGGAGAATGTAGACAGAGGCCTAAGCCAGGAAGTTCAGAATGGAATTCAAATGAGGACTTCTCCAGGGCTTTAAGATACCATATCTCTCTCGTTCTTATTATGGTCCACCTTCTGCACGCATCCTATATTTCATCCTTTGGGAAGAAAAGCAATATTTGAAATCAAGGAGGAATCTCTTTTTTTGATCGCATAACCAAACCTCAACTGGTTCACTCACGAGTCTAAATCACTCAAGAAGTCAAACACTTCTCTGACTGAATTGTTCAAAACTTACCAGTCTGTACAGTTGAGTTGGAAACTGGTCAAAACCAGACTTGTTTATGATTTCTGTTCTTATCCATTTTCAGCCAAATTTAATGGTTGTAACATCTAATTTTTTATTTTTTTTTTTTTTAAATCAAAGTGAACAATAACACTGATAAGACTTGTCTGTAATAACGCTTAGGATAAATGAAAGGGAGTGATGAGTACTTAGGTGTTTTCTGTTTTTTTGATTCATTACATTTCTTTCCTCTGAATTTTGAGAAAAAGTAAGTGGAACAGGAAAAAACTCTTACTTCGTCTGGCCAATTACTGGTAATTTGTACCTATCAGTAACTGCAGATTCATATCTCTTGATTTACATAGTTGGAAGGCTATTTGTTGGATGTAAGTTTAATTTTTCTTCCTTTTGATCTCACTGGAATAAATCTAAAAGTCTTCAGATAAATGAATGACTCTGGAGTCACACTATCATAAAAAAAATAGAATGCGTATAAGATGCATAAAATAACCCATACCCCTAAAGGGTTAAAGTATTAATCCAAATTTTTCCTGCAACCTGACATCTTTTGCTCTGATCCTATCATCATTGCATGCAGAGGCAATCACAGATTGTATATCACAGAATCACAGAATGGTCAGGGTTGGAAGGGACCTCTGGAGATCATCTAAGTCCAACCACCCTGCCACAGCAGGGTCACCTACAGCAGGTTGCACCGGACGGCGTCCAGGCGGGTTTTGAATGTCTCCAGTGTGGGAGAATCCACAACCTCTCTGGGCAGCCTGTTCCAGTGCTCTGCCACCCTCAAAGGAAAGAAGTTCCTCCTCATGTTAAGATGGAACTTCCTATGCTCAAGTTTGTGCCCGTTGTTACCTCTTGTCCTATCACTGGGCACAACTGAAAAAAGACTCTTCTCATCTACCTGGCACCCTCCCTTTAAGGATTTATAAGCATTGATAAGATCCCCCCTCAGTCTTCTTTTTTCTAGACTAAAAAGCCCCAAGTCCCTGAGCCTTTCCTCATAAGAGAGATGCTCCAATCCCCTAATCTTCTTAGTAGCCCTTTGCTGGACCCTCTCCAGCAGTTCCCTGTCCTTCTTGAACTTGGGAGCCCAGAATTGGACACAGTACTCCAGGTGCGGCCTCCCCAGGGCAGAGTAGAGGGGGAGGATGACCTCCCTCGACCTGCTGGCCACACTCTTGATGCACCCCAGGATGCCATTGGCCTTCTTGGCCACCAGGGAACAAATAATCTATTTTTTTATATGCCCACCAGGGCATATCAAAAAATAGGACCCAGAAGTTATCTATTGATTAGATTATACTTTTTGCTGATGAACTCTGTTGCAAATAATTTTATGCCTGATGGGTTTTAAAGGAGTTCTCACAGATCATTATTGAGGTTCTGATGAATGAATATGAGAGAGGATGCATCAGAACGTGACCAGTTTAAAAATATCTTTTACTGTGAGTATTAGTATTGTATATTGATGAGCATTGTAGTGTGTATAGCAAGCTTTATCCTCACTGTAGATTTAGCAACATTCTGTGCTGCAGTTGGAATAGGTTTCTTGGTGCAACTGTGGTGTATTCAGCTGGCATACATTATAGTCTGGTCTGTCTCCTAATCTTAAATGAGTAGAAGCATGCAGCAAGCTAGTCCCCTGAGTTCCCTTCAAACTCTCTGCATTTCAGGCCCTTCTGAGAAACTATTCAAAAACTGCACGTGGAACTATCATGTGGGCAGTCATGTATCCTTGTGCTATTTACTGCTAATTGCACCATTCTATTTGTGTTTTATTCTTAGGAGTGAACAGCAAAGTGTGTGGGGAAACGAATGTATTGTTTTATTCATGCCCTTTAATGCCTCTGTTTAAAGTGGGGTTTTTTGACTGTCTGCTTGGAAAGAGATGATAGAATTCAGAGTTTTACCTATATCTTCCATACAGAACTGCCAGTACTGTGAATGTGGACCACAAGGGGCTTTGAGGTATTCTTCTCACTCACTACAGGCATAGTAATGGTGCATGAACCAGGTGAAAAGCTTGTACTTCTGGAGAGACAAATTCAAGGCACAGAGGGAGCACAGTGGCCAGTCTAAATCCTTGAGGGGAGCTCATAATCAAGTTGTCTTGTAAAAAGAGGGTAATGGGGAGCCCACCTATAGTTTGGCTAAGCACAAGCTCAGAGCAGTTCTTGTTTTCAGTGGATTACAATACTGCAGCTGTGGACAGGCTCCCACCTGAGACATAGGTGTCTTGGGCCACTCAACCTTTCATTAGCAGTAACAGATGGCAAAGTCTGTCCCCTTTCTGGATTTAAAAGGGTTAGAGTAACTACATACAGCCAAATGGGCTGAAAGTGTAATTCTGTCGTCTGATTAATGTCTTTCACTGGGATCATGCCAAGGATGAATTTCACCCAAGTGCAATACTTGAATAGATAGAATCATAGAAATATAGAATCATAGAATTGCTGAGGTTGGAAGGGACCTTTAAGATCATCAAGTCCAACCATTAACCTACCCTGACAAAACCACCACTAAACCATGTCCCTAAGTACCATATCTACACTTTTTTTAGACACCTCTAGAGATGGTGAATCCACCACCTCCCTGGGCAGCCTATTCCAATGTTTAATGACCCTTTCAGTGAAATATGATTTCAGATCCTGACTTACTGTGTTCATTGCTCTGCAAACCCAAGCCAGGCCCTTCCCCACACCTGCAATGGATGGGGCTCACAATCTGCAGGACTCATGAAGGAGTAGATGAGGTCAGGATTTTACCCATTCCTCATTCCCAGTCATGTGCTGGTTACCAAAAATATGTCCTAACTGCTACCTTATTTTTAGAAAGAATCATAGAATCATAGAATGGTTTAGGTTGGATGGGACCTTGAAGATCATCGAGTTCCAACCCCCCTGCCACAGGCAGGGATACCTCTCACTAGACCAGGTTGCCCAAGGCCACATCCAGCCTGGCCTTGAACAGCTCCAGGGATGGGGCTTCAACAACCTCTCTGGGCAACCTGTTCCAGTGCCTCACCACCCTTAAAGTGAAAAACTTCTTCCTAATGTTTAATCTAAACCTGCCCTCTACCAGCTTAAAGCCGTTCCCCCTCGTCCTATCACTACATGCCCTAGTAAAAAGTCCTTCCCCAGCTCTCCTGTAGGCCCCCTTTAGGTACTGGAAGGCCGCAATAAGATCTCCCCTTCCTTCTTATGTTGGGGACTCCACAGCTGGATGCAGTACTCCAGGTGGGGTCTCACGAGAGCGGAGTAGAGGGGCAGAATCACCTCCCTTGACCTGCTGGCCACACTTCTTTTGATGCAGCCCAGGATACGGTTGGCCTTCTGGGCTGCGATCGCACACTGCTTGCTCATGTCGAGCTTCTCATCAATCATCACCCCCAGGTCCTTCTCCACAGGGCTGCTCTGAATCCATTCTCCGCCGAGCCTGTATTTGTGCTTGGGATTGCCCCGACCCAGATGTAGGACCTTGCACTTGGCCTTGTTGAACTGCATGAGGTTGGCTTGGGCCCACCTCTCCAGCCTGTCCAGGTCCCTCTGGATGGCATTCCTCCCCTCCAGCGTGTCTGCCTCGCCAAACAGCTTGGTATCATCAGCAAACTTGCTGAGGGTGCACTCTACCCCACTGTCCATGTCGCTAACAAAGATGTTGAACAGTACGGGTCCCAGTACCGACCCCTGAGGAACGCCACTCGTCACTGCTCTCCACTTGGACACCGAGCCGTTGACCGCAACCCTTTGAGTGCGACCGTCCAGCCAGTTCTTTATCCACCGAGTGGTCCATTTATCGAATCCATGTCTCTTCAATTTAGAGATCAGGATATCGTGTGGGACAGTGTCAAACGCTTTGCACAAGTCCAGGTAGATGACATCAGCAGATCTTCCCTTGTCCACTGCCGCTGTAACCCCTTCGTAGAAGGCCACCAAATTTGTCAGGCATGACTTGCCCTTGGTGAAGCCATGTTGGCTCTCGCCAATCACCTCCTTGTTTTCTGTGTGCCTCAGCAGAGTTTCCAGGAGGATCTGCTCCATGATCTTGCCAGGCACAGAGGTGAGACTGACTGGCCTGTAGTTCCCCGGGTCTTCCTTGTTTCCCTTTTTGAAAATAGGGGTTATGTTTCCCCTTTTCCAGTCGGCAGGAACCTCGCCAGACTGCCACGACTTCTCAAATATGATGGCTAGTGGCTTCGCGACTTGATCTGCCAGTTCCCTCAGGACCCGCGGATGTATCTCATCAGGTCCCATGGACTTGTGCACCTTCAGGTTCCTCAGGTGGTCTCTCACTTTATCTTCATCTACAGTGGGCGGTGCTCCGTTTTCCCAATCCTCTCCTTTGCAATCTGCGTCTTGGGCAGTGCGGCTGCTGTCCTTGTCCGTGAAGACTGAGGCAAAAAAGTCATTGAGTACCTCAGCTCTGTCGCTGTCCCGTGTGACCAGTTCTTGCGTATCCTTCCGGAGAGGGCCTACATTTTCCCTAGTCTTTCTTTTCTTGCTGACATACCTATAGAAGGATTTTTTTTTGTCTTAATGTCCCTGGCCAGATTTAGTTCTAGCTGGGCTTTAGCTTGTCTAACCCGCTCTCTGGCTGCTCGAACGATTCCTCTGTAATCCTCCCAGGCTACCCGCCCCTGTCTCCACTCCCTGTAGGCCTCCTTTTTTCTTTTGGTCACTTCCAGGAGCTCCTTGTTCATCCACGCAGGCCTCCTGGCTTTTCTGCCTGCCTTCCTCTTTGTAGGAATGCATTGCTGCTGTGCTTGGAGGAGGTGGTCCTTGAATATTAACCAACTTTCTTGGACCCCTCTTCCTTCCAGCGCTTCATCCCACGGCACCATACCAAGCAGATTCTTCAAGAGGCCAAAGTCGGCTCTCCTGAAGTCCAGGGTCATCAGCCTTCTGTGCACCTTCTTCATTGACTTGAGGATTTCAAACTCAACCATTTCGTGGTCACTACAGCCCAGGCTACCCTTGAGTTTGACCCTGTCAACCAGCCCCTCCTTGTTGGTAAGAACAAGGTCCAGCATGGCTCCTCTCCTCGTCGGCTCCTCAACCACTTGGAGAAGGAAGTTGTCCTCAATGCAATCCAGGAACCTCCTGGATTGCCTGTGCCTGGCTGTGTTATCCTTCCAACTGATGTCAGGGTGGTTGAAGTCACCCATGAGAACCAAGGTCTGTGAACGTGATGCCGCCCTTATCTGTCTATAGAGGGCTTCATCCACTTGGTCTTCCTGGTCGGGTGGCCTGTAGCATACCCCCACTGTAACGTCCCCTGCTCCCGATTTCCCTGTAATCTTGACCCATAGGCTCTCAGTTGGCTCGGTATCCTCCCCCAGGTTGAGCTCCATACATTCCAGCTGCTCATCAACATATAAGGCAACACCGCCTCCTCGTTTCCCTTGCCTGTCTCTCCTGAAGAGCCTGTACCCTTTCATGCCGACGCTCCAGTCATAGGAGTTGTCCCACCAAGTTTCTACGATGCCGATGAGATCGTAGCCTTGGAGGCGTGTACACGTCTCTAATTCCTCCTGCTTGTTCCCCATGCTCCGCGCATTTGTGAAGAGGCACTTCAGCCGTGTCATCGTTGCGGCCGATTTGGTTGGAGCAGCTGTAATTCCTTTGTCCTGTACTAACAGTGCCTCCCGATTGACTCCCGTTGGTCCAGATTTTTCTAAGAAGATTTTTCTAACAGCATAGCCAGGACTTCCCTGGTGAATCCCTGTGAGGACTGAGGCAAAAGATGGGTTAAGCGTGGTAGAACTAATAGGCCATAAGACATGGGAGGAATGAGCAGCTACAGCTGCTGCATTGGCAGATGAGGGAGTTGTGGGAAGCAACACCCTAGATAAGGAGGTGCTGTGGTGGGAACGTTATCTTTTCGAGTACGCGATGGTGTGAACAAGTAAGGTGGAAAATCACTGGCCTTGATAGAAAAGTATATAAAGAGCACGCTTGCTTAATAAAGGGGATTTTGATTTCGACCCTGCATGTCGGAGTCTGTGTCTTTCAATCTGCCACAAATGGTGCCCGAATCCAGGGCTATAATAGCAGCATCCTGCTGACTGGTGGCGGAGCCCGGCTGAACTTGGATAGCTGAAAGGAAGTTGAACTTGGATCGCTGAAACGAAGTGGCATCGCTGAAAGGAAGCGGGATCGTGCACGATTAATTACCTACCGCTGGACGGAGGTAAGCAGCCGGGGATGATGGGGAACGATATCTCCCAAGAGCAGAGAATCATAGTGAACATAATGCAGAAAATATTGAAACAACACGGGAAGACCATGCCCCTCCAAGATCTCAAAATGCTGTTACTGTGGGCTCGGTCAAACTGCCCGGGAATTGATTCCGGTTCTCTCTACGATCCCAAAACTCGGGACCAGATAGGGGTCAAACTCTGGGACTCGGCAACCCGGTCTGACAAAACAGCAGCGGGGTTGCTCTCTGCGTGGCGGACGATGTTTGAGACCTTGAAACAGCATACTCAAAAGCCCGGAGAACAGTCTAAGACCCCCACAGCCCCCCCGTTGGATTCAGCGTCAGCCGGCACGGTGGTGGGGGCCGTGGAAGATCAGGAGTCACCTGAAGACCACCCTTTCGATCCCGGGCCAGTCGATCCTGATAAGCAGGCAGAAAATGCCCCCGCGCGGGAGATCCAGCTGAAACAGCTAGCAGTCAAGAATGCTAATGCTGATTGCAAACACATATTAAAAACCCTGCAAAACCCTATTATCACAGAAATGATAGATGCATGCCAGAATGTGGGCACCCACCAACACCAGATGGACCTTTTAGCGCAGGCTTTCACAGCCTTTCATACCAGCCCCCAGAAGTGCTTCTCTTGTGGGAAGACCGGCCACTTTAAGAGAGAGTGCCCGAAGAAGATGGAGGCCAAGGGGCCCGGGTCTGTCCGCGATGTAAAAAGGGGAGGCACTTCGCCAGCCAGTGTCACTCTAGGCTTGGCAAGGACGGCAGACCGCTTCAGCCATTGGGTCAGGGAAACCGCTGGGCCAGCACGCAGAGGGGGCATGTGACGACACAAGTCCCCCCTCCCCCACCCCTGGCAGCCCCAGCCTGTATGCCTGAACCAGCGGAAGCGCCGGAATGGACCTGGCCTCTGCGGTCACAGTAATGCTTTTTGATTCAACTGTTACTCTGATCCCTACGGAGGTTAAAGGACCATTGGGCAATGGACTGAGCGCCCTCCTTCTCGGACACTCCTCGGTGACACGCCGAGGGCTGTTTGTATTGCCTGGTGTTATCCATGCGGACTTTACAGGGGAGATTCAAATTATGGTATGGACTCCTACTCCTCCGTGTCAAATTCCTGAAGGCTCACGTATTGCACAGTTGGTGCCTTTTCAGAGCCAGGTGCCGCGATGCCTGGTGGATGCTCGCGGAGACGGTTCTTTCGGTTCCATGGGGCCCGTGCAGATCATGTGAGCCCAGAAGGTCTCCACGTGACGCCCCTCCTACTGTTGTAGCCTCTGTCACTCCACCCGTCAAAATGAGATAACTCTGGAAGGAATTATTGATATGGGTGCAGATGTTACCATCATCTCTACAACAACTTGGCCCTCCTCATGGCCGACTGCCAGGGCAGCTGCCTCCATTTCTGGTATCGGGGGGGGCAGCTCTTCCATTGCAGAGTTAGCACAACATTCTGATTACAGGCCCGGAGGGGTGAGTGGCAACTGTAAAGCCATTCATCCTCGCTAGCCCAGTCACTCTATGGGGCAGAGATTGCTTGTCACAATGGGGCCTCCACCTCCAGTCAGCTTTACATAAGGGCTCCTGAAGCGCAGCTCTCCCTAGCCCTTACCTGGCTCATGGATGACCTGGTTTGGGTTGATCAGTGACCCCTTTCCAGGGAACAGCTGCAACAAAGCCATGTTGCAAAAACAAAAAGAGGGAATGGCCCTAGGCACACCACCAGAATGTTTAGCAAAAGCATTCTATGTGTTGAATTTTCTAAATCGATGGACGGACAGAGAGCCAGCCATGATAAAACACTTTACCTCTCTCTCGGAGGGACTGCAAGCAGTCTCTCCATGAGAGAAAGCACAGGTAATGATCAAAAATATGATGAATAACCAATGGGAAGGTCCGTACCCGCTAATAACTTGGGGTCGAGGATATGCTTGTGTTTCCACAGATAATGGACCAAGACGGGTCCGATCATCGCTGCAGTCATCCTCATCGTCATGATGACAGCAGAACCAGGAGATGGGATATGGATCCCACCAGCACCCAAAGAAAACATCTGGGTAACTTTGGCAAACAAGACCAGCCAGGACACCCTGTGCCTTTCGCTGGCTACCCCTGGAAACCCCTTTTCGACATGTCTAGTCGGTGTCCCAGCAGACAACTAGCCAAGCCATGGTCCAGCTCATCTTTTTGGAAACTCATCGGTTTTGGCTGATAACTGGGATGGGTGGACTCCTTACTTGCCACCCCTGCCCCTCGAGCTGCAAGAGATTGAACTCCTAGGCTCAATCAAAATGGATAGCTGTCTAATTTTTAATTATACTGGCAAGAATCAATCTACAGCGCAGAATGTTAATTCTTCTTTGTCGATACATAGAATAACACAGCCTGGTGCAACTATACCAGTCGTAATGTCTCCCACTCCAGCAATGTGCCTTTACAGCTCCCGCAGGGGCTCTTTATCTGTGGTGATCGAGCTTGGGGAGGTATACCGTCACATATAAGTCTTAGAGGCACAGGAGCAGGCTGTCCCCGTGTGCCGAAAGACAAGCCGTCGGGGAAAAAGACCGGTCTGGCTGAACAGAGAGCTAGGATTGCAACTTAGGGAGAAAAAGAGGATTTATGGCCTTTGGAAGAAAGGGCAGGCCACTCAAGAGGACTACAAGGAGGTAGTGAGGCTATGTAGGGAAAAAATCAGGAGGGCCAAAGCCCAGCTAGAGCTAAACCTGGCTTCTGTTGTCAAGGACAACAAAAAAAGTTTCTATAAATATATTAGCAATAAAAAGAGGACTAAGGATAATCTCTGTCCTCTAGTAGAAGGGGCCGGTAACATAGTGACCAAGGATGAGGAAAAGGCTGAGGTACTTAATGCCGTCTTTGCCTCAGTCTTCAGCAGGAGGACCAGTTGTTCCCTGAGTACCCAGACCCCTGAGCTAGAAGACAGGGATGGGGAGCAGAATGAAACCCCTGTAATCCGAAGGCAAATGGTGAGGGACCTGCTTCAGCACCTGGAGGTGCACAAATCTATGGGGCCGGATGGGATCCACCCGAGGGTACTGAAGGAGATGGTGAAAGTGCTCACCAGGCCAGTTTGCATCATTTATGAGCAGTCCTGGCTAATCGGGGAGGTCCCAGCCGACTGGAGGTTGGCAAATGTGACACCCATCCACAAGAAGGGCCGGAAGGAGGATCCAGGGAACTACAGGCCAGTCAGTCTGACGTCGGTGCCTGGGAAGGTGATGGAACAGATCATCCTCAGTGCCATTACACAGCACATGCAGGAGAACAGAGTGATCAGGCCCAGTCAGCATGGGTTTATGAAAGGCAGGTCATGCCTGACAAACCTGATCTCCTTCTATGATAAGGTGACCCACTTAGTGGATGAGGGAAAAGCTGTGGATGTTATCTACATGGATTTTTGCAAGGCTTTTGACACCGTTTCCCACAGCATTCTCCTGGAGAAACTGGCTGCTCTTGGCCTAGACAGGTGTACCCTTCGCTGGGTAAAAAACTGGCTGGATGGCCATGCCCAGACAGTGGTGGTGAATGGAGTTAAATCCAGCTGGTGTCCGGTCACAAGTGGTGTCCCCCAGGGCTCGGTGCTGGGGCCAGTTCTCTTTAATATCTTTATCAATGATCTGGATGAGGGGATCGAATGCACCCTCAGTAAGTTCACAGATGACACTAAGCTAGGCGGGCGTGTTGATCTGCTTGAGGGTAAGATGGCTCTGCAGAGGGATCTGGACAGGCTGGACCGATGGGCCGAGGCCAATGGTATGAGGTTCAACAAGGCCAAGTACCAGGTCCTGTACTTGGGTCACAACAACCCCATGTAGCGCTACAGGCTTGGGGTGGAGTGGCTCGAAAGCTGCCCAGCAGAGAAGGACCTGGGGGTGTTGGTGGACAGCTGGCTGAATATGAGCCGGCAGTGTGCCCAGGTGGCCAAGGCAGCCAACAGCATCCTGGCCTGTATTAGAAATAGTGTGGTGAGCAGGACTAGGGAAGTGATCATCCCCCTGTACTCCGGCACTGGTGAGGCCCCACCTCGAGTCCTGTGTTCAGTTTTGGGCCCCTCACTACAAGAAGGACATTGAGGTGTTGGAGCGTGTCCAGAGAAGGGCTACAAAGCTGGTGAGGGGTCTGGAGGACAAATCTTATGAGGAACGACTGAGGGAACTGGGGTTGTTTAGCCTGGAGAAGAGGAGGCTGAGAGGAGACCTTATCACCCTCTACAACTACCTGAAAGGAGGTTGTAGAGAGGTGGGGGCTGACCTCTTCTCCCTGGTGAAAAGTGATAGGATGAGAGGAAATGGGTTTAAGTTATGTCAGGGGAGGTTTAGACTGGATATTAGGAAACATTTTTTCACTGAAAGGGTTATTAAACATTGGAATAGGCTGCCCAGGGAGGTGGATTCGCCATCCCTGGAGGTGTTTAAAAAAAGGGTAGATGTGGTACTTGGGGACATGGTTTAGAGGTGGTTTTGTTAGGGTAGGTTGATGGTTGGACTTGATAATCTTAAAGGTCCCTTCCAACCTTAGCAATTCTATGATTCTATATAAGGGGAGGGCCTTGTAGTCTGGGAAGACTTACGCTGTTGACCCCAAATACATCAATGATTCTGAATTTTACAAAGCATCATCGACGCCCCAAACGTTCGGCCCATGCCTTTCAGAGCGAATGCAACGATAATGCGGAGTTTTGGAGTAAAGGGGAGATAATTACAGCCTCTATATTTGCACCAGGAGTTGCTGCTTCAAAGGCTTTAGCCACGTTGAATAAATTAGGATGCTGGCTTGCCAAACAGAGCAATGCCACGTCGTTAGCTCTATCTAGCTTATTAATGGATGTAGATTCAATTAGACATGCTACTTTGCAGAACTGTGCAGCAATAGATTTTTTGCTATTAACCCATGGCCACGGATGTGACGAATTTGACGGAATGTCTTGCATGAACCTCTCTGATCATTCCCTGTCCATCCACGAAAGCATCCGGAAGCTGAAAGAGGGAGTCGCTAAAGTCCAGGAGGACGATGAGTGGGGATGGTTCAGCAATAACTTTGGCGGGTTGAGTTTGGGAAGCTGGGCAAAGCAGCTGCTGAAGCTAGCTGCAGAGTGCTTAATGATCTTTTTATGCATTTTAATATGTATACCATGCCTTTTACAATGTATGCAGAGAATAGTAGAAAAATCAATAAACACAGTGCTAATTGTTCAACAAAACAAAAAAGGGGGAGATGTGGGGACTGAGGCAAAAGACGGGTTAAGTGTGGTAGAACTAATAGGCCATAAGCCATGGGAGGAATGAGCAGCTACAGCTGCTGTTTTGGCAGATGAGGGAGTTGTGGGAAGCAACACCCTAGACAAGGTGGGAACATTATCTTTTAGAGTACGCGATGGTGTGAACAAGTAAGGTGGAAAATCACTGGCCTTGGTAGAAAAGTATATAAAGAGCACGCTTGCTTAATAAAGGGGATTTTGATTTCGACCCTGCATGTCGGAGTCCGTGTCTTTCAATCCGCCACAAATCCCTGCTTTGGATCTATACACTCACTCTTCCAATTATGAGTGCTGTGATAAAATGTCTTCACAAAGGACAAGCCATTTCCATAGCATCAGTCAGTATCATTTAGACTCCAGTGCCCTTGCTGACTAGGTTTATAAAAATGACAGTTACAGGTCATCCCAAACTCTTGGATCAGAAGAAGCAGCTGCCTCTGAGAAGGGCCTTTTTTTTTTTTATATTATGATCAGAGTGATAAACAAAGCCTCTTTTGAAATATTCATGCTACTGGCCCACCTGGGTTATAAAGAACCAGAAGATAAATAATGAGCTAATGATCACAAAATATATCCTCAGTCAGAAGCCAATATGGATCATACTGATTTTGCAGGAGCAGGGTATTTGACTCAGTGTCCTAGGAGATAGTTGGTACACCTTTGACCCTGGAGATATTAGATTGTAATGAGATATACCCATGAAATCTTCCAGGTAGACCTTAGTTTTCACATAGCTTTGAGCTGGCCAAGTGCAAGTCATCTGTAGGCTGGGTCATGCAGTTGCATTAGCATGGTACTGAATTTGGCCTTGTATCCCCTAATTTTCAGTATAGCTATTTAGCTTGGAGTAAACTCCTGATCAACCATTGCTACATGGGTTTTGATTCAGAACTGGCATGTAGGTCCTGCCTTAGAATATGGGCATGGAAATTATGTCTGCTGTCAAAGTAGCACATAGATGTAAGAAAATAAGAAATGCCCATTGAATTAGACCAATTGTTCATCTGTCCCAGTGTTCAGTCTGCAGCAGAAGCAGTAAGAGGTGCTATTCAGGGAAATCATGCAAAAACAGCCACTTTCTGCAAACTATTCCTTTTGTATTCCCATGCCTCATCCTATCGGTCTCCATTTTACAGACATACTGTCTATGAATGTCTAGTACCTTTATAAACCAGCTGATATTGTCCTTCCACACAACCTCCCGTGGTAGCAAGTTCCAGAGGTTCACCACTTACTGCATAAAGAAACTTTTTCTTTTGTCTGTTTTAAACCAACCTACTGCTACTTTCATTGTTCTTTTACCTCTTTTATTGCATGATGTGTTGAACAACATTTCCACATTCAGCTCATCCAGTGCTTTCACCTTTTGTAAATCTAAGTGATATCTCGCCTCAGATTCCTGAATTGTCCCAGTCTTTCAATTTCCCTTCAGGAGACAGCTGCCCCCATCACACTGATCATTATATTTGCCTGTCATTGTACCTTGTGTAACTTCAGTATGTCTGTCTTGAGGTGTGGAAGCCAGGAAAACACACAGCGCTCAAGATGTGGGTGCACTACACCTCTTAGGGAGAGGCAAAATGATGTATCCTGTTTCATTATCAACACCTTCATGATAGTCCCCAGTATCTCATTGGCTTTTTCAGCTACAACTGCACATTGAGCCAAAGATTTCAGACACATGTCAATATGAAGTCGAGATTTCTTACCTGAACTATAACTGCCAGTTTGGTGTTCATCATTGTGAACCATCTGTGATGGTTTAGGTATTTTTTTAATTCGTTGCATTAGCTTAGGTTTATCCACATCGCAGTTCATTTGACAACCATTTGTACAGTTTTATGAGATCTGTCTGCAATTCCTTGGCAACAGGAAAGCATTTTGACTTTCTAGAAGGGATTATCATATCTACAAAGATAGATATTCCTCTGCTTATTTCTTCTCCAGGTCATGGAAAAAGGCGTTCAATAGAATTGCTTCCAGGATCAATCCCTGTTGACTTTTCTCTTGAAAAGCCTCTTCTCTTGAATCTTGCTTCCCTTTTATCCATGTGTTTACTGTCACCCTGCTGGAACTCCAGCAAGTTGCTGAGGTTTGGTTTCTCTTTGCAGGAGCCATGCTGACTATTTCCCAACAGAAAATATAATTCATGTACTGTTTTACTGTTATTGTTTATTACAGACTCCGTCGTCTTACCAGGGTTGGATGTCAGACTCACTAGTCTGTAGTGCCCAAGATTCTCCCTGGAGTCCTATACAATCTGAGTGAGGTCAGTCTTGATTACAAGTTATAGCCTGTCAGTATTGGTTTTGATGGCTGGGTTAGGAATCTCCTCCCACGGACTTTTTGCACAGTTAGCATCAGAAGTAGAGTGAGAGACATATGCTTACATTTGGAGAAAACTGACATTTCACTCTTCCCCAATTTTTTTGAATGAGTGAAGTAATATACTAGCACTGATTTTATCATTAAAATAGAGTGAAACAAATGTAGCTTTGTGCCATGCAAAAGGCATGGGGAGAGCACCACAAAAATATGCAAAAAGTCTCTTGCTACAGCAAATTCTTATCATGCAAGAATTTGCTCCCTTTTTTTTTTTGGCTTCGTAGAATAAGGGTGTCATTCCTTATTCTGTTTCTGCTTTAGAAATAACGTATCTAGGACTTTCAGATTTAACACAAAAACCATCTCTGTAATATGCAGATGTGAAACATGAATGAGTCTTTTCAATTGATTACTAGAGGGATGAAGAGCTAGGACAGTCCAGCAAGACTGAGGCGTACCAGTCCCTTGCTAAGTATCTCATTTTGCTGATTCAAATGTCTCTGTAGTCAGGGTTGTTTGAACAGAATCAAATTTACTTGTAAAGAGCCATATAGTGATTCTCTTGTCTTTTTTTTTCCTTTTCTTTTCCTCTTGTCTTCACATTAATTTCCACAAAAAAAGCACATCTGATTTTGTAATGAGCTAAGTAACTATTTCTCAATTACACTAAATTTTACTGCTCTTCAGTTGAAGTTTAAAAGCATGGCAACTTCAATATTATCAAAGGTTCTCCTCATAATAAAATCTTCAGTAATTCTTCACCAGTTTCATAAAACTTTCAGTACCAAATTACTCAAGGAATACTTGAGTAAGGAATACTTTCTACCAAATTCTTAGAGTTGTTTCTAGAACATCATAGACCCATGGTGATGAAATGGTAAGCTGCTGATTGCTGCACACATGTAATTTCTGTTTTATAAGTTTGCTCTTTCTGATGCATCTTTGTTAATGTATGCCTTGGAAAGTGTGCTACAACTAGCAAGTGGTTCATGTATCTTTGGACTTAACTAGATCAATAGGAGGATATGGGAGGTCCAAGGAGGAATGCTGAAATAGGAATATTTCCGAATGTTAAAAAAAAGAGTGATATTTGTTTTTTCTTTTGGTTTTTCCATAACCTGTGTCCTTTCTAAAGCAGCTGGTTTGGGTCTCCTTTTCTTAGCCCCTCTCTGTCCATCACTCAGCATGTGTCTTTTCCCGCCAGCTCATTCCAGTTTCTAAATTTCTGTCTGTTCTGCCCTCAACCTCCTGCTGCAATATTTCCATATATATGAAGGGGACAACTTTAGTTCCTGTGCTTTCCCTCTTGTGCTTTTTGAGAATCTGGACTGGGAACTTTTTTCCTTGCTGAGAGACAAAGAAGCCTTTAAAGCACCATGAGATGTTTCAGCAGCCGATCTGCCCAAGACACAGATTGCAAAGGAGAGGATTGGGAAAATGGAGCACCACCCACTGTAGATGAAGATAAAGTGAGAGACCACCTGAGGAACCTGAAGGTGCACAAGTCCATGGGACCTGATGAGATACATCCGCGGGTCCTGAGGGAACTGGCAGATCAAGTCGCGAAGCCACTAGCCATCATATTTGAGAAGTCGTGGCGGTCTGGCGAGGTTCCTGCCGACTGGAAAAGGGGAAACATAACCCCTATTTTCAAAAAGGGAAACAAGGAAGACCCGGGGAACTACAGGCCAGTCAGTCTCACCTCTGTGCCTGGCAAGATCATGGAGCAGATCCTCCTGGAAACTCTGCTGAGGCACACAGAAAACAAGGAGGTGATTGGCGAGAGCCAACATGGCTTCACCAAGGGCAAGTCATGCCTGACAAATTTGGTGGCCTTCTACGAAGGGGTTACAGCGGCAGTGGACAAGGGAAGATCTACTGATGTCATCTACCTGGACTTGTGCAAAGCGTTTGACACTGTCCCACACGATATCCTGATCTCTAAATTGAAGAGACATGGATTCGATAAATGGACCACTCGGTGGATAAAGAACTGGCTGGATGGTCGCACTCAAAGGGTTGCGATCAACGGCTCGATGTCCAAGTGGAGAGCAGTGACGAGTGGCGTTCCTCAGGGGTCGGTACTGGGACCTGTATTATTCAACATCTTTGTCAGCGACATGGACAGTGGGGTAGAGTGCACCCTCAGCAAGTTTGCTGATGACACCAAGCTGTTTGGCGAGGCAGACACGCTGGAGGGGAGGGATGCCATCCAGAGGGACCTGGACAGGCTGGAGAGGTGGGCCCAAGCCAACCTCATGCAGTTCAACAAGGCCAAGTGCAAGGTCCTACATCTGGGTCGGGGCAATCCCAAGCACAAATACAGTCTGGGTGGGGAATGGCTGGAGAGCAGCCCTGTGGAGAAGGACCTGGGGGTGATGATTGATGAGAAGCTCGACATGAGCAAGCAGTGTGCGATCGCAGCCCAGAAGGCCAACCGTATCCTGGGCTGCATCAAAAGAAGTGTGGCCAGCAGGTCAAGGGAGGTGATTCTGCCCCTCTACTCCGCTCTCGTGAGACCCCACCTGGAGTACTGCATCCAGCTGTGGAGTCCCCAACATAAGAAGGACATGGACCTGCTTGAGCGTGTCCAGAGGAGAGCCACAAGGATGATCCGAGGGCTGGAGCACCTCTCCTATGAGGAGAGGCTGAAAGAGTTGGGGTTGTTCAGCCTGGAGAAGAGAAGGCTCCGGGGAGATCTTATTGCGGCCTTCCAGTACCTAAAGGGGGCCTACAGGAGAGCTGGGGAAGGACTTTTTACTAGGGCATGTAGTGATAGGATGAGGGGGAACGGCTTTAAGCTGGAAGAGGGCAGGTTTAGATTAAACATTAGGAAGAAGTTTTTCACTTTGAGGGTGGTAAGGCACTGGAACGGGTTGCCCAGAGAGGTTGTTGAAGCCCCGTCCCTGGAGGTGTTCAAGGCCAGGCTGGACGTGGCCTTGGGCAACCTGGTCTAGTGGGAGGTGTCCCTGCCTATGGCAGGGGGGTTGGAACTCGATGATCTTCAAGGTCCCTTCCAACCTAAACCATTCTATGATTCTATGATTCTATGATATATGAGCCAACACTTTTGTGCTCAAATGCTTGAGAAATGTGTATGTGAGGGAAGATGGGAGGAAATCCCATATGGTCATAGACCAGAAAGAAAATGTTGTCATATGTGAAAAGATCTCAACATGTTCTTGATTCATGTCAAGGTCAGTAGAGACAACTGATATTTTCTAGTTAGATTTCTGTGCATGACAGTCTACAGAGATTGACTTCCTGGTTCCTGCAGCAGGTGGACAATTCACATGGAGCAGTCTGTACATTTAGTAACTGTTTCATCTTTGTACTGATGACCATCAATGGTAACAGTCACAGATGACTTTCTTCTCCTCTTTCCAGAATGTATCTCTATCCTGAGTAAAATGAGTTTTCTTCTTGAAGCCAAAGTGTAAGATGTGTTACTTATAGACAGGGTTGTCTTGCACCTTTGAATTTCCTGTTTAAGCTGGAAGGAAACATTGCCAGCAACCCTGGCACCTTATACTTGTAATTTTTCATAGCCACCCACCTTCAAACCTTACACTTTCCTTTCCTTCTGCTTTTCCTAATATTAAACCTCTCTTTGCTGTTATCAAAAAAAAAAAAAAGAGGTATAAGAACCAGGCATTACCATTATTGCTAGCAGTATGACAACCTGTTCTCTGACATTCAAGATCAAGGCAATACGCTCTGGGCTGCAGAATCTTCCCAAACACTGCCAACCATTCATCATCTGTCCTGTGGCAGAAGCACTGGCATGAATCTCCACAGCTGGCTGAATGTGGTGCCGTATTCAGTTATGCTGGGTCTTAAATTGCTTTTCAACACATCTCTGTGAATCATGAGCAGCTGGAGAATCAAAAGTTTCTGTTGGAAACACCAAAGCAAAGAAACCTGAGTTTCACATCATTTTTGTTTATTTATTGGAGGACTACATACAGCAGAGACCCAAGTTCTCTAAATTACAGCCTGAGACATGTTCGGAAATAGTTTACACTACCTCCCTTATGGCCTCTCCCTTTTCTGGGACTAAAAGGGACTTGGTGGCCAACATCAGTACCTGTTTTGCTCTAGGCGGAAATTAAAATCCTGTGAAGCTGCCATAGCGGGAGACATTTGTCAGTGGAAATGCAGTATAAGAATACAGCATTTTGCTGTTCCTGGACACATAGCCCCACTTAACTGTCACAGGAGTAACCAATGCAACGAGGTGAAATTCATATCTCTCAGCATAAGCTGAATAATGAGAGAGCAGATTCCTGTGAATTCTTTACAGGTATGACCTGTCAGAGCTCAGATGGTACTTCCAGTGCACCTGGATTTTCAGTGCTAAGACACTTTCTAGAATATGACAGGAACTTTCACCATCACAGCCTGGCTTCAGACCTTCCCTGTGGATGTCTGTCAACTCCCTCTATGGCCATGCGGGCTCTATTTAAGACCTTTGCAGTCATGACAGTGTTGATGACCATTTTGACCTTTCTTAAGTTATTAATTCTTACTTTCAGAGTTCCTTTTTTCCAGTTTTGCTGGAGTGGTTGTTCTTTTGGTTTAATTATATTAATGTTGTGCAGTTCATCACTTGCCTAGAGATGGGTCCTTTTGAGAACAATACAAGAACAAGAGTTTGCAGCAAGTCCTTCATTGTAGAAATAGATACAAAATTCCAAACTTTGCCCAGAGGAACTGTCAATGTGACAATTTTTACTTTCCCTACAACTCATGAAGAAGGTGTCTTCTTGATGCAGTTGATGGCTAGAGGAGCTGTGATCTTTGTGTGCATTTTCTCTGCCAAATACATGGAGGGAGACAGTCCTTATAGCAGAAAAAAGAGTGTGGTTTATAAGCAATGTAGCAGGGGAGATGATCGGCAAGTGACAAGAGTGTGGACCTTTCTTAAGTTCCTGTCTCACTTGTCAAAATGTGAGAGAAGAAATGAGAGGAGAAGATGGTAGCACCTCCAAGCATTTTTAATTGTCTGGATTTTTACAGCTGTGATGGAGACCCAGTTAGGACAAAGATTCTGAGGAGATGTTCAGTTTAAACTCCTCATCAAGATGAAAGCAATGTGAAAGCAGTTAATTCCCTTGGTGGTCTGGTGCTTGGATGCAAAGAATAGTCAGGAGAGGCAAAGTTGATTTCGGAAAATTACATGTAATGGAAGGCAAGAGGAGAGGTTGGGAAGTCAGTGCTAGTAAAGGGGCCTCAGAGCTGAGTATGAAAGTGCTTGTTGTGAGTGTGAAACAAAGGTCTTTGCTGATGTTATTTAGTCCAAGACTTTTTCTTCTTTTTTTTATTCAACTCTAGATCTTCCTACTCTGCTCCCCTATTTACTGCTTGAAATTTCTCATGGGAAACCACTTCCTTGGTTGCAGTGATGCCATACCAGCATAGCTGGGTGAGAAAGGATGGGAGGGCAGGAAGAATGAAGGCAGTCATTTTCCACCCACTTTCCTCCCTCACCTCTATATTCCTATATTCCAGGTCTAGTGATATTTATGCTAGGGCTTATGTAGGACAGCCTCTTGGAAGTCAAAAGGATTTTGCCCCCTTACAGCAGTGCAAACAGAATGAATGTCTGCTCCCATATATGCAGTTTTTCTAGGAGTTCAGATTTTCTCTTAAGCTATTAACTTTTCAAGAGAAATGTAGAAGTATACAGAAAGCATCTTCAAGGGGGACATGTCACAGAAAATACTGAGTCTCAGACTTCTCTGCCTCATATCCTACTCCTGTGCAAAGCAGAGGGTAAATGATAAAAGGGTAATATCAACTTGGATTGGGATATATGGGATGGGGAGTAGAACCAAACCTTCTGTTAATTTGAGGAAAAATTGCAAGGCCTTACCTAGCAAAGTTCCCATTTATTTCACTGACTCCAGCGGGTACCTCCCTATGTCCAAATCTTAGATCTTCTGAGCAGACCAGGCACCTTTCAAGCCTTAAAACAATCTTCTTCATGTAGCAAAATATTGTATGGCAACTTAAAGTATTCACATGCACCCTGAGAGTGCCCCAATGTTTTCTGACAGCTGACAAACTAAAAAGGATGAGGCTGTCAAATGCAAAGAATGGGTCCCCTCCTTTTGGCTGCTGTCCCTCTGGTCTATTCAGTTAGGATTGATCAAGCTGTGTCAAAGGTCCCTCCTCTGTTTCAGTGGTCACTGAGAGCTTTGATGATGACTAATGATAGGCTATCCTTAAAAAGAAAGGGGAAATAAACAGAAAGGATAATACAACGGTTTCTTTTTTCATTTCTTTCTTCTATCCTTATGTTCCAATTAGGCACATTAACTTTATGACCTACTAAATGAAATTCATTTAATTGTCATTGTTCAATGATGCATCAGCCCCCTCTGCCTTCCAACATCTGCCCCTCAAATGAAAAACACCACTTACTTTAGCAAAAAAAGATTTAATCATGTTTTGGTGAAAGACTAGATGGAGGATAAATGTTTTTCTTCCTCCAGAAAATATCTAAACTTTTTGAATTCAAATATGGACAGAAAAAGGAAACTGGGTAGCAATGCTGATAAGAAACATATGCTTTTCTTGGGTATCTTGCATAAATTTAAAAACTGCTGGACTGTTCCATCTCTGATACTGGAATTGAGCTAGTAGTGGATGACCAAATCATCCTCTAGCAGTTTCCAGATATGTTCAGATATCTCCTAAAGACAATATTTCTGCCCTGTTTGGCTGTTTAATACTAACATTCAGGTACCATTTACACTTGAAGGTATATGCCATTCTTTGGGAGTATATGTCAAGTTTTTGGAACATGGCAGCCATTTCCAGATTTTCATCATCTACCAATCCTAAAATTGGGTGAGTTGAAACAGATATTTCCCAGATGTCAAAGGAGACCAGCACCAGAAAGACAGAATGATCTGTATCAAACAGTTTAGATGAAGATGATGGGATGACACCATGAGCAGAATATAAATTTATGAAGATTATTATTATTATTGCAATAGCAATATAAAAATTGTATCTATCCCATTATCCTAGAAACTAGAAAAGGACTACCAAAGACTTCAAGCAAACATCAGTTACATACAGAATTTAGGTTCTATCTAGTTATAAATCCTTTATTTATTTTTAAGTGATAATTTTCTCCTAATGCTAAAATATATGAAAGAACGGAATGGGGAGATCTTGAGAGATTTGAAAAGCAAATAAAGCCTGTGAGCCAGAATCTATTAGAGTAACACAGATCCAGGGATTTTCCTTTCAAGATCACACAGAACTTTCTGATTTTCCCAACCCCAACTCCTATCTAGAATAGATCCTAGGCAATTTCTGCTTGAATAAATTATTAGCCTGGGCACCTGAGTGAGTTTCAGTCACAACATGCCAGAAGTTAATCAGGAATGAGTATCACTGATCTAAAGGTGCTTGAGCCAGTGTTTGCATCCTGCCACTTAAATTGTTCCTTAGTATTGGATAAACCAGTGAATTTCTTAGTATGTTCATGTTTAAATGGTAGTGACAGAAATTTTGTGCAATTCAGCTGTTTCATTTTACAGAGGGTTATTACGCTGTTAGGATGTTGTCGCTCCTCTGACCTGAAAGAAGAATCACTCATTTATTGCCAGAAACTTTTATCTGATTTACCAGTCCTTTTGTAATACTTAATAGCTTTCCAAAAGGACAAAAGGTGATTGACTTCCCATCTTCCAATGAAACTCAGTGGCAACCCCCTCTCTGCCCTTCCTTGGAGCCATTGAAAATATTCTCCTAGATGCAAAAAATCCACTAACGTTGGAAACATAAGTGAAATTAAAATAATGAGGTTGTGCAGTATTTTGATTCTGAAACAATACAACACTGCATTTATCCTGAGCCTTTGTACTGAAAGATGCTAAAGCATGATGCAAACGCTGCAACTTTAGTCCTCATAGCCTTGAAGCATGAACTATTATAATTGTTCAGCCCATGAGAAACTGAGGCAGACACAGACTGAATTAATCCAGATTCACAGACAGTCAGAAAGGGTCCTGACAATTTTGATAATCAAAGATTACAGGGATCGTGTGCAGATTGGTCCTGGGAAGGTGAGGGGGAGAGACAGTTACCTAATTACTTACACAGATAATCACTTAAATCACTTATTATAATTGTTACTAGGCTCCCAGAAGTCATAAGAACCATCATCAGTGAGAAGAAGTCATTACTGTGCATAACCAGAGTAAAGACACTGTCTCACAGAGCTTGCAGTGTAAATCACTGGCTTCTGATGTTGAAATGTAGCTCCCTGGCATTAAAATGAAATCACAGAATCCAAGCTAATGAGATTTTTCTGCCATTATTAACATTGACTCCTCAAGGAAACAGAACTGCCAGCCCCACTAGCGGGAGCTGAGGAGGTGGTTTTGCAAGGCAAGCAGGTTTTGGGAGCAGTGAGAAGTCAGGAAGTAAGGCAAAGGAGGAGGAGGAGAAGACAGTGGCAGGGTGGTCCAACTTAGAAAGAAAAAAGTGGGGAACAACATGTGCAAATGAGCAAACAGATGAGGAGTGGGAGGGGAAGCAGAGACAGAGGGGAAGGAATTGAGCGCAATTACATGATCACAAACAATATTTTTGCCACTGAAGAAGTCACCATCACCCTGCTGAGACACAGCAGCCAGCCAGCCATACTATTATTGCACAGCAGTCACCAAGTAAAAGGTCTGAGCTGAAGGCACGTGGACAACCCAGTGATTACTCTATACATAATGCACTTACTTGTTAGCTTATGACCATGTAGTCAGACCTTAGAAGGAAGATAATACCAGGTAATAAAAGACTCTTCAATCTCAGGGAGCAAACATTGCAAGAAAAAAAGATCAGAAGTTGAAATTAGACAAATGTTGTTTGGGTTTTTTTAAGAAGTGATGAGTATAACTGGCTATTGAAAAATGAGTGGTGTATTTTCTATTAGTTTCTTCAAAAAGAGTAGAGGGCTCTTTTGGAAGATAAATTTCAACTTAAAAAGTTATTGTACTTAATAAAGAGCTAATGGGAAAATTCAGTGCCCTGTGCTATGTAGAGGGTCAGGCAAAAGCAGTGATGGAGAACTGTTGGCATTGGCACTATGTCTGGCACTGATGGAGATCTGGGCTGATACCAACTGGCCTGCACTGCCATGTTTTAAGTAAATTTGGCAAGAGGCACCTGAAAAATTTGCATTTGAAGGATCTAGAGGTCTTCAGAATTTCTGAATGAATGCACTTACTTTCTGGAAACGTAACTATGGTGTTTTGGTCAGGGTTCTTTTGGAAGAGTGTGGGAAGAGCAGCAGGCCTTAATGACAGTCCAACATATTGTAAACCATATATCCAAACCCGACTGATTTGCAATTATAGCAGAGACATCCCATCTGAAGGTTTAAGTTATATATATGTGTCTGTTGCATGACTGTCTAGAAAGATTTGTTTCTAGCTACAGCCAGTATTGTGGGGTAACTCTAGGGTTCACTTTTCCTAAATAAATAAATAAATAAAGCTTACCAGCTTTTGTGGCAGCTAACACTACTTGGCTAGGCTTAGCTTTCCATTTCTGTGTGTCATGGATTTGCACTCTGAATAATGTCAAATGCCTCTAAAATATACATCAGAAAACTGCAGATCTGTTAAGATTTCTAATCTTTACTGGTGAGAATCAACTTTTCATCACACACAGAGAAACCAATTCCCTCCAGAAATTAGACTGCACAGTGGAAAGGCTCCAAGTCTCTGCTGTTTAATGACAAATTGTCTTGGGGCACCGGCAGTACTAGTTCTGGAATCATTAAGTGAATTTCCACCAATACACCTTTCACAGTCAAACTGTAGATAAATGGATGGTGAGATTGTCAAAGATGGGATTCAAAGTTACCAATGAGTCCTATCCTCATCTTGTTTTCTGGAAAATAATATTATTTCCTTCAAGTACAATGTATTTTTTTCCAAATGGAAAACAAAGGGCTGTGATGGGAGAAAGCAGAGAATAATTTTCCTTACTAAAACAATCAACTTCTCTCCCTACTCCCACTTCTCCAAGACCAAACTCCATTAGGAGTTTGCTTTGATGGGAAGGGGTAAGATTTGTAAAAGCTTCTGGGATGAGCAGGAAGGAGACCTGAAAGGAAGAAAAATTATGTGTATTTTTGTTGAGGGGAGGGCAGGATGGCAGAGACATTTGTGGCACCAGCAATATTGATCCTGGGGCAAAGGTACCCCTCAGAATTCCCAGGTTACAAATGAACATCTTTCCCCATTCTCATACCCCATTAATTCAAATAAGCTCACTCCTTGAATCACAGGCTTGCTTCTGCTGCAGGTCAGTAAAAAACATTGACAGAAGGTTGGAAAAAAACCCCTTCCAAGGGATGTGTGGCATGCACTTACCTCTGTGGCTGCTGTGGATCACAGTCCGAGTGAGAAAGATGAGCAGATTTTGTCAGTGGGTGGTACATGAACTGATGAATCTCCATGTCTGTGATGGTGTGGTTTGATGGCGATAGTTGTTAGAGGGTTTTCATGCAAATTGTGTGTGCAAATTGTGTGCGCAAATTGTGATTGTGCAAATCACAGCTATCTCCTGCCCTGAAGAGGAGGTTTCCTACCAGAATGAATGGAATGTGGAACAAGTGGGATGAAAGAGAGAGATTCAGGGAAAGGTGCCTTTCTATTTCCCTATGGGAACTAAGCTAGGTTTTCTCCTTACTAAAGAGACCAAGATGATCATGTTCTGATTACTTGCTATAGATGCCTAATATAAACATTATGGCTTATGAAACATCTGAGTTCGAAGGAGCATTGAATAGTTGAATCTTTGAACATTGGGCTGCCAGATTCACGCTGCCTCTGCAGTTGACAGAAGACAGCAGATTCCCTCTAACCATCTGAAAGTTATATATATAATATTACCTATATTTCTAAGATACCATAAATTTTAGGATGGAATGAGTGTCCTTTGTGGAGATACAGATCACTCTTTATTGATTATAGCATTGGCATAAATGACTAGCTTAGAGGCTAGGCTTAAAATCTGGATAGCATAGATGAGACATTCTTCCCTGTCTTCTCTGAATCTTGTAAGAGAAAAAAACCACCTCCTCAGTTTGTTTTCCCCCAGGGAGGTTCATAGCAAGAGAGTCACTGGTGATTTTATGTGAAAAATAACTATACCTGTGGCATTTTGTTACTCAATGAGGCAATTTCATAGCCAAACATATGGGTGAAATTGCCACTATACATGAGTCACGGGCATAGAAGATAAATATCTGAGACTGTCATTTCATGTCCTTACACATATTAACTCCCACCATAGTTAAAGTCATTGCCGGTATAGAAACACTGTTTATTGGCAGGAAGCATGTGGAAAGTCTGAGTCATTGTACAGACTCCTGACATATGTAGGGTCCATGAGGGATGGCAGAGTTATAAAAAGATGATGCACTGCCAGCACAAGACATTTTGTATACCATGCATTGCATATCACAGGGTCTCAGCACCATCCAGAAGTCTTTGATGGTGATTTGAGACTTGTTTGAAAGGGTTTCTTATTTACTGCAGCAAAAACAACCTTCCCTAAAAACCTTCCCTAAACATTTCTGATCTAAACTGTTCCAAAGAGGTATCCAGCTTTTCAGGAATATGACATTAAACTGTCAGGTGTCTTTTTGCATGATCTTTTCCTATAAGCCTTTGGGATGTTTAATATTTACTCCACACGGTTTTATTCTGGTTTATTTTATTGTTCATGGTTGAACTCGATGATCTTAAGGGTCTTTTCCAACCTAAATCATAGAATCATAGAATCATAGAATGGTTTAGGTTGGAAGGGACCTTGAAGATCATCGAATTCCAACCCCCCTGCCATAGGCAGGGACACCTCCCACTAGACCAGGTTGCCCAAGGCCACGTCCAGCCTGGCCTTGAACACCTCCAGGGACGGGGCTTCAACAACATCTCTGGGAAACCCGTTCCAGTGCCTTACCACCCTTAAAGTGAAAAACTTCTTCCTAATGTTTAATCTAAATCTACCTTCTTCCAGCTTAAAGCCATTCCCCCTCATCCTATCACTACATGCCCTAGTAAAAAGTCCTTCCCCAGCTCTCCTGTAGGCCCCCTTTAGGTACTGGAAGGCCGCAATAAGATCTCCCCGGAGCCTTCTCTTCTCCAGGCTGAACAGCCCCAACTCTCTCAGCCTATCCTCATAGGAGAGGTGCTCCATCCCTTGGATCATCCTCGTGGCCCTCCTCTGGACACGCTCCAGCAGGTCCATGTCCTTCTTATGTTAGGAACTCCAGAGCTGGATGCAGTACTCCAGGTGGGGTCTTGCGAGAGCGGAGTAGAGGGGCAGAATCACCTCCCTTGATCTGCTGGCCATACATTCTTTGATGCAGCCCAGGATATGGTTGGCCTTCTGGGCTGCGATCGCACATTGCTGGCTCATGTCGAGATTCTCGTCAATCAGCACCCCCAGGTCCTTCTCCTCAGGGCTGCTCTCCAGCCATTCCTCGCCGAGCCTGTATTTGTGCTTGGGATTGCCCCGACCCAGATGTAGGACCTTGCACTTGGCCTTGTTGAACTGCATGAGGTTGGCTTGGGCCCACCTCTCCAGCCTGTCCAGGTCCCTCTGGATGGCATCCCTCCCCTCTAGCGTGTCTGCTTCGCCAAACAGCTTGGTGTCATCAGCAAACTTGCTGAGGGTGCACTCTACCCCACTGTCCATGTCGCTGACAAAGATGTTGAATAGTACAGGTCCCAGTACCGACCCCTGAGGAACGCCACTCGTCACTGCTCTCCACTTGGACATCGAGCCGTTGATCGCAACTCTTTGAGTGCGACCGTCCAGCCAGTTCTTTATCCACCAGGTGGTCCATTTATTGAATCCATGTCTCTTCAATTTAGAGACCAGGATATCGTGTGGGACAGTGTCAAACGCTTTGCACAAGTCCAGGTAGATGACATCAGCAGATCTTCCCTTGTCCACTGCCACTGTAACCCCTTCATAGAAGGCCACCAAATTTGTCAGGCATGACTTGCCCTTGGTGAAGCCATGTTGGCTCTCGCCAATCACCTCCTTGTTTTCTATGTGCCTCAGCAGAGTTTCCAGGAGGATCTGCTCCAGATGATTCCATGCTTCTATGATTTTATTTTAATTCTGCCCTTATGCTTAATTGCAAAAGGATGTTGTTAGAGTGCAAATTCACCCCTTCCTTCTTTAGTCAACTCTACCTATTTCAGGGAAACAAGTAACTTTTCTTTTACAAGAAGATAAAATTATGATCGATAAAATATAAGGAATAATTGAATTAGTGTCATAACAGCAGCATAGATTTCAATTAGAAAAAAAATATTTCCATTGTGATAAAGTTCTGGCCATACATTTCAGAAATCATACTTTTTTAGCCTTATATTTCTTTGCTCATGGAATGTCTGTCACTGAGAACCTGAGTATGACTGTAGAAATGAAAGGTCTCTGTTCACAGAAGAGCAAAGGGAGGAAAAGATCCTGCCCTCTAAATGGGATACCATTTTTAGCAATCAAGTTAAAAGGTAAATGATACCTTGTTTCCCAAGCATGAGACCATTAAGTCAAGGTGGTTAGTTTGACATGACAAAGAACAAAGCATGATTCTATAGGTCTGTACTATCTGCAGGTTATCCATGCCATCCTAACTAGATTAAAGCATTTTCTGCTGTAATCCAAAAAGGAGGAAGAGGCCAGAGATTAGCAAATTTTGAAGGGACCAGATAGTGCATCATCTGAACTTGCTTAGATCATTGCTTAAAATGTAACAAAGCAGTCTGTTTGCGCTGAAGGTTATCAGTATCATGTAGCATACTTTTCAGCAAGGTCCCCATTATTACCTGGTTTTATCTGTCTGAGAAATAAAAAGGGGAATGAACTTTTCTGCTGGCAACGTGGTGTTCTACACATAATCCAAAATCCAAGAGAGATTTGTATGAGTGGACTAAGTTGCAGTGAACCAGAGTTATGTTCAGCGAAGAAACTTTTGCAAGTGTGTATGTGCACACACTTGTGCATTTTGGGACCAGATAGTCCCAGTGGCTAATTACAGTGTCAGCTGATCATGGAAAATTAATTGTAGTCAAAGATGGCTGACCTGAGTGACAAGGAAAAAAACCAAAACATTTTCACTGTTAGTGTATCCATTTCTTGTACATACTAAAGTGCATTTACAAACAGAACAGCTTAAATTTCTTCAGGCAGCAGCCAAGTACATAGCTATTGGGATGGGCCAGTGTATTTCACAAAATGACTCAACAGCATTATTCTCCTTGTCTTCCATGTTCCTTTCTCACATTCTTTCACTGTAAAAAAAATTAAATAATTGTACATTTGTGATGTTTTGGTCCTGTTTTATCATCTACAGTAGCAATTATTTATAGACCGTCATCACTTTCAGCTGGCAGACGTGGAACTGATACTCTGGGTAACTACTGAGAGAGAACCTGAAAGGACTGTACCCCCTTTTTGTCACTCTGTTGCCACTGTACAAGCACACCATACAGCCCTGGGATTGCTAGGAATAAGTGTTGCTAGTACCTCTTATTACTGTTTATTATCATAACTGCTCATTGTATTGTCCATTATGTTAATGAATTAGAACAACAGACCTAAATGTTTGTTGTTGTATAAAGCTCATTAGTCTCTGAGAGGAACTCAATGCAGCAAGAAGGTTGAGGAGCTGGGTTGCAGGAATATTACCAATTAAGTCCTATATGAACATGCAATTAGGTAGGATGACATGCTTGATTTACATTGCTTTATGGCTAAGCTGGATAAGCAGCGTATTGCTGAAGACTAGCAACCTGCTCCCCTTTTGCTCATCCTCGCCCTGCTGGAACCTATTCTAACGTTACCAGTGGGAGCGCAGCACACAAGAATGGCTGGGCAAGGTTATTGGTGCCATCCTGAAGCATATTTAACTCTCCGCTGAGCTAAAAGCACAGGGGCAGCATGTGCTCATGTTATAACACTTGTTAGTTCAGTTGCTCACCCCTTTCTCACTGACTTTTGGTCTTCATGGGGCATCTTTCTTCAGTATCTCATGCAAGTCTGCAGTGATGGTCAGTTTACAAAAGGCTTTACATTGCATCATGCTTCTTCAAATAGAGAATTGGACTTAATTTAGATTTTTCCATCGGTCTTTTTCTTCTCTGAGAATACATGCAATTATTTCACTCAGTTATGCTGCATATAATACAGCATACACTATTGTACATCAGCATGAACCATTTGTTGTGATTTTTGTGTAACATCACTCTTTAACTTTTTTTCCTAAATATGTGTTTACATCATTACATACATTTAGCACAACTGAAGGGAGATGCAATTGAAAGGCACTTTCAGAAGTTGTCACCTCCAGCTTCTCAGCCATAAATTGTTACCTCCCAACTGAGACTTGGTAATTGATCATATGAGCACTCCTAATTGTTTCAGAGCAAGGTGAAACTTCAATAATGAATTAAACTATGGAATCAGCAACCATTAAATAGCGACATGTTGATTTTTTTCTTTTTTTTCAGTGTAAGGCATTTTATTTCCAAAAATAGAGGTTACATGTACAGGTAAAAACCCAACGGGAGCCAGGAGAATGCCACTGAAAGACATGCAGCTGATCAGCAGCATCTTGCTTCTGTGTGAGGCACCTGTCTCTCACAAATGTGTCTTTCAAAAGCCACGTCTCCCCACTCTTCTGGCTTACTCCATGCCATCTTTGGCACTTTTGTTGACCTCTGTTTTCAATGACACTGGCTTGGCACTGAAATAAAGTGGGAGAGACAGTGAGGTACAACTGAGAGACAGTTTAAGATGCTGTCTCTTACTGCCTGAAATACTGCACATGGGAAGCCTAAATAGTGGAGCTATACAGAGGGCTTGAGTTTGCATCACGTTTTTCTAGCTGATCTAAGCAAATAAAATGTTGCTACATAATAGGACATTTGTTGTGTGGATATCCAGTGCCTCAGAAATCTAGTTTGCTCTTGGCATTGTATTGATCAGAACAATACAAACATGCTATGAGGCAGCTTTGGGTATGAGAGTAGGTGACTACACTCTTTTTGCCCCTAACTGTTCCTGTGTATGCAGTAGTAATGCACCATTTGTTGTTTCAGCTGCGTGGCAGGCTTTTCCATCCTATCTTTTTGTTAAAATTGGGATAGAGGAGTCAAAGTCCTGTCCTGTTGTAAATTGTTGATTAATATTACAGCTCTCATAATCTCTCATAATGCACGGAGAAATGTGCAGCTTCCCCCATTGCATTGTTTTAAAGTGCAAAGTTTTGTCATTTCTGCTGAAAAAAGTACTTAAAATAACAACAAACTTGGATTCATAAATGGAGAAAAGAATCTGCTTTAGAAAAAAAAGTAGCAACCAGCTTGGAAATGGAGTGAATACTTAAAAAGAAACCTGAGAGGCACAATATGTCAGCTTTGAATGGAAGTGAGAAGTGAGTGTTAAGGGGAGATTAGAAGGATGTTTTATTTTTGGAAAAACAAACAAGCAAACCACCTTAAAGGCAGAAGGGGGGGGGGGGGGGGGGCCTGCAGTTAGAGTAAAGGGGAAAGAGTTGAAAAGCAGAGAGTGACATGTAGCCCTGATGTGATGGTGTGTTCAGAGAGTCCCTTCCAGGATCTTTCATGGTGCTAGTCTGGAGGCAGAGAAGCAGGGCCTGACAGGAGGCAGCTGTACAGACTTCACCTGCATTTGACACCAAGAGCATTGCTGGGGGGATTTGTAAAGAAGATTTTGTTAATGTCCCACCTTTTGCTTTCCCAAATATCCTACCTGACCATGTCCTTGTTGATGAATGGTTTGGAATCATCAGTTTTGGAGGCTGGTGTTCTCACCAGGCTGGATTTCTCCAGCCAGCCTCATTCAGGACGTCTAAAGGACCTATCTTTAACATTATGATTATCTAGTTGTCTTCTCTCCTACAGTCCTCATGCAGCTGTAACAAGAGTGCAAAGTGATGTGAATTGTTAGGACTAGAGGTGATTCAAGAGCTCTCCATTAGAAACTTCTTGCCTACTTTACTCCAGATAGGTCACCTCAACATTCCTCTAGGCTCTCTTAGTCACTTTAAGCTGGATTCAAACAAGTAATGCATGATTGTAAGCTTCCTAACAAATGTGAAATATTCCAAGATTCTCTGCACTTTCCTCCATTTAACAAAGAAGTTTTCTAATGCAAGAAGACAGAAACAGAGACACTGTTCTCTGATACGTCATGCAAAGGAGGTGATGAAAGGTGAGAGGGAGGGTTACTAGTGGGATGAAGAAGGGCCTCTTTTTTTTAATTTATTTTATTTTCCATCTCCACTGAGGCTTTGCTGGAAGGATTGTTCCAATCTGACTCTGTAGATGCTAGATCAACTGCCCTATTCCTGCACTGTTTTCCCTTGATTGAATGGACTGAAAGTGAGAAACCTCTAATGTGGGCTGATGAAAGTGGAGCTGGCACTCCACAGTGATGGGATAAAGCTGGCAGGTCTGATTTTTCAAACTTGTCTGAGAACATCATTCCACTTTGTCTCATTTTTAACCTTTAGTTTCAAAGACAGGGAAAAGACAAAAAGGAAGGGGTAAAGACGCTTAAGGGCTAATTCTGCAACAGTGATCTTCACAAGCATAAACTCTGTGGAGGTCATTTACTGTTAGGCAAGATTAAAAATAAAAATTTATCTTCTACACTGTTGCATGCAGATAAAGAGGAAATCTTAAAAAAAAAAAAAAAATAATCGTTGTCCCCCACCCCTGGTGCTTCTGAAAGACATCACACCATGGCTCTGTAAAGGGAGGGATATTTAGCTGTTCCAGCTCATCTGGGTTCGGGGATCAGCATATCTGTCGTGCATCTTTGATTTCAGACATCATTCATGGGAGCTTGTTGTGAAATGTTTTGAACCTGGCTTTTTTCATCTGTAATTTTTTGTCATCTTTTCTTTGAGGTTGTCAGTTGTTTGATGCTTTTGCAAAGTTTAGGTCTTACTTTTTTGTCATGCTAAAGATCCTAAACCAGGAGCTGATCCACAAGGACATCCCTTTTGAGGGAGCTGTCCCCAGTTTTCTAGCACAAGGGCTCTAAGGAAGGTATGAGTAAGACCAATTTGGACTGGAGTCAAGCTATTTGCCAAGTCTGGTTAATTATCATGGGGGAGAAGGAGAAAGGTAATCATTGCCATGTGCTTGCTAGCAAATTTGATGTGAAAGAGGAGTGAATAAACAAGAGTGTCAAAAGAGTCATGAATATTTAAACCGATGCTGCAGCCTTTGAACTCTAGGATTTCCTATTTGCTGGAGATCAGGATCATTTGAGCTAAAGGTGGATCCCAGATGGACTTGTGGCTTAGACTCAACCCACCTAGCTTTAGACAATTACCTGAGAAACTTATACTAGTTGTCTAATAACCATAGTCTGTTAAAGGTGGGAAGGAGTAATTTCCAGAGGGAATACAACCACTTAATATTTGAATTGCTTATTTTTTTTCTCCACTGACTACAGTGAGAGCTTAGGATGGCTGAACTCCAAGCTTTAGTATCTTAGTTAAATACCTGAAGTTACGTGGAAGAATCTGGGCCACTGTGTCCAATTAAATCACTCTTGAACCTAGATGGATTTTACCCTTATTGTAATTCAGAACCAAGACCATTTCCAAATCACAAATCTGTACAAACTGCATGGCAAAGCACAGGGTGTTATTCCTGAGCTGAGCTGAACAGCAGTATCTTCTGTGATATCTACCAGTGAGGTGAGAATACCTTTTAGTCACAGGACAAATACGCTGGTGGTGAAGTAGAACAGCTTAGAAAGGAAAGGTCATCTTCTTCAAAACCAAACTAATGGCAACTCACTGCCTTAATGCATAACGATTAAAAGGAAATCAGGATGGGTAATTAACTCCTCTCTCAAGTGTTTGTACAATTCACTTTCCCTCTGCTACATTTCCTGAGCACTCCTGGTGCTAAGCCATGAAGATGTTGAATAATGACTTAGACCACTGAGTTGAAAGTTTATTTTCTTAAAAGATCTGTTCTCCCATTCAATCCATTTCACACACTGCCCTGCACCAAGCAGTACAATAAAATGAACTATAATCATAAATCCACAGGTGTTTTGAGGTACCCCATTCATAGTTTCTCAGACTAACGATATGAGTCAGCCTGCAGCACCAGGGGAGATGTTAAATTTATGTTGTTAAATTTTCAGTCTTACCTCTGTGGCTTCTCTGAATCCTCCATTCTCTGTATAATACAGCCTGTTAATCTGTTTTCTAATTATTTTTCGAACACAGGCCTTCTGCCTCCTACACCATTCAGCATCCCGCCCACCTCCCCTCCTCCTCTGACTTTCCCAAAGCAAACAGCACATTCAGATCGAACCAGATTGACAGGTGTGTGACAGATGGATGGACAGAAAACTGGATTGGTCCAAACTCCTTGGCACTTGAAAAATTGACAACACAACCAAAGCAGTGTAACAGGGAGAGATAGATTGGCAAATGGAATAAATGGTCCCCGGAAAGTTTGCGATTAATCTTTGCCCTGTCAAGTAATGACCTGATAATGCAGGAATTTAATGGGAATGACTTCTGCTAGTTCAGAGGCGTCCATTAGTGTGGCATAAAGCAGGAGACAGTAATAGGCATTGTTCCTTTTCTTAGCCTTTGCAAATGAGAGGAGACTATTAAAGTTGTACCATCTGCACCCCAGCTCCATTCTCCCAAATGACAAGTTCAGAGCTTTCTACTCCTCCATTCATAAGGGATAACACTCAAGAGTTTGCAGCTCCCCTCCTAGAAATATGCAGTTTTGTTTGATCCATTGCACACTTCTCTCCAACATGAACTCCGAGCTACCTAATGAAGTTGGCACTGAAAGAGAGAGATTGTGTTAACTAAAAGGCATACACTTTTCAGAAAGTGAAGTGCTCTCACTCCTGCCTTGAAAAAAGTAGGTTTTCCTATCTTTGTGCATCATTTAGCTCTCCCTCAGTTTCCCTATGTATAGTAAGGCTGTTCTCGAGCAATAGAGCACGGTGGAGGATTCTGCTAAGCAATCCCAGAAAGAACATTTTGGGGCAGAACAAATGCTGGTGTTGTCTCAGGTCTAAATTGTGGCTTGCATGCTATGGGTGTTGGTTTGCGGTATGCTAGCTTAACAGTAGGTCTGATTTGGGTGAGATCACAGGTCCATCTATCCTAGCATTCTACTTTTAAAAACAGTTAGTTGTAGGTGACTGGGAACATAATATAAGAATAGACAATGATTTTTCCCCTGAAATTAATGTTGTAAGGACTTCCTGCTCTGAAGTCATTGTGCTGATAGACCTGTGAATTTGTTTATCTGTCTTTCTGACATTTTTTTCTGTTGTTGGTTGCCTCAGCATCTCCTGCAACAAGTGATTTAACTCTATACCACTCAAGGAAAAAAAAAAAAAAAGCCTTTACTTTCAACATGCTTGTTTTCTCACTTCATTAGCTTCAAGTATTCAGAGCAGGTGGTGGCACTTTTGTCTTCAGCCCTCCAATTCCAGCCAGGGGCTCACTGCACAAGATACCAAGAGGGGAGGAAAAGGAGCTGTTAGGCAAAGGAGCCCAAGGAAAAAGCAGGCAGGTGTGTTACATTGGTGGGGTGGTGTTTACTCTCCAAGCAGCCTGGTACAGACTGAGATACTCCAGAGCCTAATTCATATGAATAATTGAGTCACCTTCAGGTTGGCAAGGAGGGGAGCGGAGAGGGGAGCCCAAGTGCTTTGTCACATCAGTACAGCTGCAGCACTGGTGGAGGGAGGATGCAGGGATGTGGAAGCAGCTCATTATGACTGATAAATAGAGGGCTCCTGTTGTCAGTAATGTCATTGTATTCACCTTTTTTTTTTTCTGTCCCCTCTTTCTAGCTGTGTAATTAATTAATGGATTGGAAGTGCTTAGTTTCCAGTGATCTACAGGTTGACCCCTGTCTGTCTGGGGTTGTTTTCAGTGGGTCCAGCTTTCACCAAAAGCCTCTCCCTCTCTAACCATCTCTGCATCAGCCCCCATGATAGCAATAGTGGATCCTGTACTTTTCTCCACATGCTTGTTTTTGTAGTACTAAGTAAAAGCAAGCACCATTCTTCTTTTTTTGCTATCATTTTTATACTGACTTTGTATGAGGATAAATGTTGGTACAAGGTGCAGGTCCCCATAAATGTGGGCCCAATATGGGCCAAAGGCTAGAATTAAGATCATAGCCTTTTATCTCCTGGGAGGAGCGATGATTATACCATTGGATTTCAGACTGCTCAAAATTGTGTGTGTAATCCAAAGTAGCTGTTCTGGTTCTTTGAAGACAATGATGAGAAAGGTGTGTCCACTCTCACACCCACTGCAGGTAACTGTCTCAGAATGGGATAAATCTCCAGGAGAGATGTCTCTCCTTATTTAAAGTAGGAGTGTGAACAAATAGGTTAAAGTAGATATTTCATGTCCAAGGTAACTAAAATTAGGTAAAACATGTTTCATCCTCATTAACTCTGCTTTGCACTTATGAGATGAGTAGCTCCGTTTCTCTATCATTTATATCTTTATGCATATGTGTAAAATAAAGGCAGTTGCACCAGTTTACCAGAAAATTAAAATTGGTTATGAGGACTGAAGAACCTGTACCAACAAGGACTTTATGGCTTGAGCCCACAACAGAACTCTTTCTTTTTGCAGTGTGTGAATAAAATATCATTAGCTTTACCATCAACATCATGAGTGAAAGTCTGGGTAAGTACATTTGGTGATCTGGCTGGTAAATCTGCCTGACAATTTTGCAAAACAGACTTAGGCTATTGATCAAGTTGGCTGGAAATGATCCTTTCACCTCAGGGTCACTGGACTCCATTTGACTTAGGGCATTCAGGTGCAAAAGTGGCTGGTATCAAATGATAAGAGCAAGTTGAAGGTCTCAACCTAGTCTCTAAAGAAGTCCAGGGTATGGAGATCTCAAGCAATTTAAGTTATACTAGGGGTAGGCGACTAGGTTCACATCACAAAACTACTCTTGGTTTTAGGGCTGAATATATAAGAATACAATTATTTCGTCTCCCAGTCTGACATAAGATCAGAAGGGAAAATTCTGAAAGACTGTTTAAGAATCTGCCAGTCTCTTGCTTCAATGTTTCAGATTTCCTGTAAAAACAAATGTTTTTTTAACTAAACATTCCCCAACCCTGCCAGTCTAAAGCATTTAGCTGCCTTAATAAAGTATAGTACCTAATTCAAGACTATTTCCCAGCCTTGCTTTCCCCAAGAGGTAATACACCATATGTAGGAGCAGGATTTGTCTAAGCAAGTTGCAGGAATGTGCCCATAATTACAGGGTCAGCCATTTTATTGCTCTAGTGTTCAGCTCTCATGATTACTTACAGGTTTTGTTTCTTATTTAGTTAGCTAAGCAAAAGCCTAACTTTTGTAAGAAGAGCTTTACCGACTCAGACCAAAAATCCATCTTGTCCAGCAGCCTCTTCTCCAAAAGCAGCTGTAAGTGGATGCTCAAATAAAGGTATAAGGTGAAGCCAAACACATTTTGCTAGGTCCTGACAGCACTCTTTCAGCAAATTCAGGCTCAGGCATTTTCTGAGGTGAGCTCTTTTGCAGTTAGGAGCACTGGGTAGACTTTTCTCTCTTGAATTCTCCAATAGCTTGTGGTCTTATGCAGATCTTTTGTACCTGTATCTAGAAGCAAGGTATTTCATAAGTTAAGTACTGTGTGAAGAATCAACTCCCTTTCTGTATTTTGAACCCACTACATGCTAATTTCACATGATAGTCCCTGATTCCTATGCTGGAAGGACATCAACCTGTCATGCACTGATCATCTGCTCTATATCATTCAGTTTCTTCATGCTACTGAGAGTTTTATAAACCTCTATTACCTCCTGCCTCAGCTATGTCTCTTCCAGGCTGAAGAGGGAATCATTCTGCTATAACCAGATTTTAAAGAGAAATCTGATTTTTTTTAAGGAAGGTTTCTCTTCTTCTCCTTCTCCTTCTCCCTCTCCCCTTTTTCCTTTGGTCCATCCTTCCTTCCTTCCCCCACCCCCCTCACATCTGTGACCTACAGTCTGTAGGGAAATCCAGCCCAGGAGGCAACCAGTCCAGAGAAAACACAAATCAGTCCACAAGAGAAAACAATCAGAACTCCAAAGCCAGTATCTGAGACCAATTTCATTATGGTGCTGACTTCTTTGCAGTCTGCAATTATGGGATTTGGGGGAAAAGCATCTGGCAGTGGTTTCTCTCATATCCGCTCCATTCTCTCTCTCTGCCCTGTTCTCTGCATCTGAGTTAGATGCTGTTTGTATTTCTCCTCTTCAGATGTGCATCAGCATTTCAAATGAAACTTTGGACCACCGCTGTGGTAGCCTTTTAAAAGGATACAGCATGAGATTCCTCTGTCTCCTCTCCTCCATTGGAGAGCAAAGGCAAACCTGAAGAGGGATATTAATGTGCAAATTAGTGCAACCTGACTGGCTCCAGATTGCTACTTAGAATTTGCATATTAATAAATGTTTTTGTGACAGCATTTAGCAGATTAAGAAGGGCAGAGATTTAAAAAAGTCAACAAGATTTTTAAGCTTTTCCTTTATATTTCTTTCTCCTCACACTCCCAGCCTCCTGTATATATCTCCTTATACCATATCCACATGTGCTTAGGTTGCATATCTACAGGTCAATGCATGTAAATCTCCCCAGCTCTTGACAGATGTGAGATTTGCAGAACTGCCCTGTGTGAAGATAGACAAACAGTTCTGTGCTGGTAGGGGTGCAGACAGCTTTGCTTGTGTGTATATTTGAATGTGTGTTTTATGCACACACACACACGAACACAGAATTAGAAAGATAGCGGTAGGAACTGGACAGTTTCCCTCCCCCATCCCCCCTTTCAAATCTTTTTCAAACAGGTGCATTTATCCAATTCAGCTGAATAAATTGGGACTCTTGAAACTGTGATCTTGACAGATGTGAGATTTTTTTCTGAGCTGCATTGGAAAAAGATAGATAGTGAAAACTTCCAGGGCATTTGAGCTTAGTGGAGCCAGTGAAAGGGGTTATTTCCAAGAGCGCTGAATAATGCATTCCTCTGAATTCCTTAGTTCTCTCTTTCTGTCCTCCTTTCTGTCTTTCTCTCTCTTCCTTTAAATGCTTTGAGGATTAAATGCTGAATGCCCTCCCAGAGTTCTTCCACCACCACAGGAATGTTGCGATCAAAATCTTCCCAAGCAACAGGCTTTCAAAGTGTCTCATGCAAGTAGTCTGGTGGTCAGAAAAAGAGGGAGGAGAAATAGAACAGATACATAAACAGAGCAACTTATATATAACCAGTGCATTAAAGATAAATTCCCCATCTCAGTTAATTACTTGTCACATCAGTCTTAAGCAGAGACGCTGGCTGATAGCCAGACTATTTTATTTCAGAAATCTCTGTGTCAAGAACATATGTTCAAAGAGACTCTCACCCCTATTAGATTTGTCTTCCTGGCTTACTTTTCTTTATCTATGATTGAAAAAAACAACTGCAAAACAAGAAGCAATTTGAAATTATTTCATTGTCAACTCTCCTTTGTTCTCCTCAATTTCCTTTATTCATTACCAGTTAGAGCCTGAATTTTGTCTTGGATGGTCAAAGCAGAATTACACTTTGGAGTGGGGAGAAACCTGCTTTCAGTTTGAGTTGAATCAAAATGTACAATTTTTGTGTGAAACCAAGAAAAAAATGTAATCTCTTTCATGGGAAGCCTGAAATCCTTTGTTATTGCCTTGCTTCATATGGGGCAGATGATGGAAAGTTATGTAATTATTGGGGTTTTTTTCTAAATGACCCCATTTTTGCCCCCCATTTCAAAGGTTCCTTTTTTTTTAACAAAGGCATTTTGAAAAGAAATGCCCAATTTCCAAACACAAAGATTTTGTTTTGGTTTTGTTTTTCCTTTGGCATTTTAACCATGAAATACTTTGTCTCTGGCTGAGTTGAAATGGAGTGTTTTAACATTTTCCTATGTGGATGTTGGGCTAAGTGTCTTGCCTGAAACCACAGAGGGAATTAAAACCATGTGTTGAGACTTCAGTTAGCCCTTAGCCACTGGACCATCTTTCCTCCTAGAAACCTTTAGGAGTTTTTGAGCAAAAGTGAACCCATGGACAACAACATGGAGAGGGACATGGCCTTTTATCAGAGGCCCATGAGCAGAGAGGACCCCAAGTGTGTTGCAGAGGGGAAGGCAGCTACCCCTCCATGCTGGAGCTGGTAATGTCTTTTTGCTATGCCTCCACTAAAAAACCAAAGATTTAAGAGAAGCACAACAGTGGCACATACACCCTTGGGCCACACATCAGTGAGTTTGCTGGCAAGAGCAAAGCCGCCGTGTCTATGCAATGTTTGTGTCGGGATTATCTGACTCCCAGTCAAGGCGCAAACAAACCTGAGATCTTCTGTCAATAGCAGAGTGTGAGCTGAGAATCTCAGTGTCTTCTAAAAGACAGTTTGGGAGCTCTTCCAGAAAAAAAGGGGGGAAAGAAAGCTGGGTTTCTATACCTACAGTTAGAAAGTTGCTAGGACAGTCACAGTGAAGTGAGGACAATGTGGGAGTATCTCCTGATGTGTATTTTTTAGTGTTTTATTTGGCTTGGTTTTTAACATCTCAAGTAGCCTTCATTGCTTCCCTCAGGAACTTACTACGTCATCTCATTGCCATGAGTCTTCCCCTAGGTATTCAGCTGCATTTTTTCCTTTTTTAATGCCACCCCATTACACCTTGCAATAATCCATCATTGGTGTAAATTACTTCAGAACATCCTGGTTCTGGGTCTCTTTCTGAGTGACATTTTCGTGACTGGTTGCAGTTTTCACCTTTCTTTCTACTTTTCCTCTTTCCAGAGTATCCTGGAGTGTTTTGTTCCAGCTGCCCCTCATCAGTCCATCTTCTACAGCAACTCACAAAATCATTTACCATAAAATCTTCAGAGCAAAGTCTTTGCTCTTGACACACGCTTCTCCTTCGGGTGGGGGAGGTAGAAGAGAGAGGGCACGAAACATATCTGACAGACATCAGTTACGTTACTTTATTTATGGTTGGAAGACACTTAAGTGCTGGTGACAAAAATAACTTCTCTTTGTGCAGCAGAAGGAATGGAGCCCAGTTTCCAGTGTTATCCAATCTCCCTCCTTTCTCTCATCACATCCTTTTTGTGGATTCTCGAATGTCTAATATAAAGAGGTGAACATACTTCAGCTTTCTCTCAAAAGAGGTTTACAAAGCTTTCCCTCACTCAGCTGTCCAGTCTCATAAACCTCTATGGAAAGTAATATCTTTTTTTTGTCTTGAAGAATTTTCTTTCTCTCACTCTGTCAAATTTGATTAAAATTGCCCAGTTGCTATAAGAAATATCGACAGAGAAAGAATGGGACAAGGAGATAGGTAATAAACATAACATGGCTCTGTAAGCCCTGTTTCCTTAGGAAAACTGGGTAGAACAGGATGTTCAGGATTCAACCTGGTCCTGTGGTGGGCTTTTTCAGGGCAGATGGCAGAGGTTGCCCTTGGAAGTGACCATGGTGGTTGTATGTCCTGGACAGGTTCATTCTGTCTGGGTGTGTGGAGGGCAACAGCACAAAGCATTGTAGCCTTACTCTTCAGGTCCGTTTTTAAAGTCATAGCATTCAGTTGTCCTGCCTAGAGTAAGGTCTTGCTGAGGAACAGCACTGCACTTATTTTATTCCTTTGCTATCATATAGTGCACGAATATAGCAGGAGGCAGACGAGTCAGGGCCATCTATAAAAGGAACAGCTGTATAATCTTTCCATCACCACTTTTCCAAATGCACTTTCACCTCTTTTTGTCTCCTTCCATCCCCACTCTGTCAGCCTCTCTTTCTCACCTCTCTCTGGTGTTCGTCAATAAATATTCAATTAATGTTTTCCTATGATAAAGATCTATGGGTGTGTCGTGGTTTAGGCCAAATCGGCCACTGGGGACACAGGGGACCCCAGATGGGACCGACAGATGCTCCCCTCTACCCCTCTTTCAAAGAGAGAGGCAGAGGAGGGAAAAGAGACGAGTTTAGAAGGATCTAAACTACTTTAATGAAATATTAATAATAAAATAAAAGGAAATAATGAGAAATATACAAAACCGTATCAAGCTCCCAAGATGACAATCACGACACCGGCTGGCACTGGGGCAGTCCCAGGCTGGACTCAGTGACGGACGGGAACTGGATTCTGGATCTGGATTCAGGATTGGGTCCAAAGGCAGACAAACAGATAGAGTCCTCCTCAGACGTCAGCCATTGAAGGAAGAAGGGAAAAAGAAGGGCAAAAAGAAGGGCCTGACCCTTTGCTCCGTCAGCTTTTATACTGAGCATGAGGCAGATGGGATGGAATACGCTGTTGGTCAGTTTTGGGTCACCTGCCCTGTCCGCTCCTCCCCGCAGGTGGGACCCCATTATGCTTTTCCGCTTCCGACCCTCCAACGTGGCAAATAACACAGTTGGTTGGCCTTGGTTGTTATAGCAATAAGTATAAGCAAGAGCCTCCCTGCATACTATGTCTGGACATCAGCTATAAACATTGGTCTTATCACTCAGAGAGAGTGAACATTGTCTGCACAATATGCTGTTAATTTCAGTAGTTAGAAGAGGCCCAGCTAAGAAGCGAAGCTACTGAACAAAATTGGTCCTGTTTTACCTCAAACCAGGACAGGGTGTCAGATAAGAACATCTTCACAGGATGAATGGTGCTGCTAAGTCTTGCAGCTAATTTTATGCAGATGTAGAAAATCTGCTGGAAGTGACTTTACAAAATGGAGTGCTCAAGCATCCCTGTTTTATTTTTTAATGCAGATGAGAATTTAAAAGCCTGTGTTTTCTACAATTAATTTTATGTACTATTCTTTTCAATTATTTATGTTCCCTGAATGATAAATGGGTGAGTGGAGAGGGAAAGGAGACTAAAGGTAGTGGGAATCTGAAGAAAGAATCCTTTTTCCTCATTATTTATTTATTTATTTTAGACTGGAATATGAGCTGAGCTGATAATTAAGAGAATGAAGGCCCTAGATCACCTGGTGGTAGGAGATCAGTTTATCACCTAGCAAAGCTCAGAAGAAAAAGACAATAATGGAGGATGGATGTTTAGTCTTAATTTTGCTACAGATTTATTTAATGTACTTTGGCAAATCCCTTAACTTCCCCAGCTGCAAATAGGAGGATGTAGCTGCTTTTTGAAAAATAGCGATGCATAGCACAAGTAAGCACAAATTCTGTAGCTGATGTAAAAGCAAAACTTTCTTGGATTCAGCTAAACTTTTCTCATGTATATCAATGTTAATCTTGGCCCAGGTGAAGGCTGCATTCATTAGAGTCACATTCATCCAAAGCCAGAAAAGTAACCCATTTTTTAGAGTTGGAGGCAGGAGAGAAGTGTTACATTTTATGCCTTCGTGTAACTTCTTGGGGTAGCACTTAAGCAGAAATGTGAATGTGCTGAGAACAGCCTTCCTCAATAAAGCAATGCCTGTTTGAATCAGTGGGAGTTTGAAATCTCTGGAGGGAGAGCCTGACTTTCTCTGGTTTCCAGTCCATTTCTGAGGGTTTTAGAGAAGCAACAGGATGGCATTTGGGGCCTTTGAGAAATTGATTCTAAAGATGTAAGGGGATTATTTTAGAGCAAAATGGAGGAGACCCTATTAAAATACACTGAAATGGAAAGGAAGCTGAACAAATGGAGATTTGTTAGGCTGAGCGTTGTTTGAAGTGAGACATTTTCCTTGAGATATTGATTGTTTTTTTATACCGTACTTAACCTAAATCAGATCCTTAAAAACAAACAAAATCAACCCCTTGAAAAAAAAAAAAAACAAATAAAAAATATATAAAAGGTTATTTTAGGACTGAGAATAACAGCCAGGATTTTCCTTCTGCACATTCTGCTTCCCCAAAATAGTAATGCTTGCTTGTAAGAGAGACATCTTGGCAGTAATGGATATTGTTTTCTTTCAAGTTCATTTATAAGAAAATGAAAATTTCAAACACTTGCATAAACATATTTTTATTCACAGTCATCCCATTGTGCTTTCATGGTCCTCCAAGGAAGTGGGGTGGGGGTGGGGGGAGGATGGTGGATCAGAGACCTTCTCCCGCTTTGAGAAAAATATGGTAATCAATTTGGTCAATTTCATAGAGATTAGAGTTTATGAAACTCGCAATTAGAAAAATCAGTTACCAATTGGGAACCATAATGTAAATATAAACTGGTTAGTCCTTTCCAGGGTGTAGCCACAAGAGTTGTTTCTACAGGTAGATCTGGAGTAATCCCTTCCACTCCTCCAGAGGTGCAAAGCCTCAACCATGGCCTTCAGAGCTGACTGAAATTATGGCCTTTGATATACCAGATCAGTTCCTTCAGGAAAAAAAAGACAGGAGAGAGTAACACCAAAAAAAGTGATCCATCAGACTTAGAGAATAAATGTTTGCCTTTGTCATAGAGGCTGTTAGATTAGTTCAGCTTCCATAATCTATTTAATTATTGTCTTTAATGGGACAGCCATTAAGTGAACTAGTTACTTTCTGTAAACATGATGAGAAGGATCTGCATTGTTTGCACCAGCCTGCCACTGTCTGAACCAAAATCATGTACCCATCTCAGTGACATCCTCTCTTTGCAGAAGATATGCTGTTGTGAGGTGGAGCACGGGAATGATTCCACCACTACTATCTATTCCACTACTGTGCTCCATTATCAGTGGGAGATAATAGTTGGAAAGAAACCGGTGTCCTTGCCCTACTTTTCCCTCCTTTTGAGCCTACTGGCACCATTGTCAGTGCAATTTGTGAGTGCTATGTTGAGGAACACTTGGAAGGTTGGGATCAAGCTGAAGATGTAAGTTCATTTTTATAATGGCAAACCAGATGTGTTAACAAAGTGCTGTTTCCCTGCTTGTCTCTGTGGCTGAAGAGGGACCTATTCCACTGAACCGCCCAAAGAGCTCATGCTGTTTGGAGGTACTGTCACTTTCTTGTGAAATAATAATTTGGCAGAGTAAAATATTACCAAAAGGGAGCTGGGAAATGTAACCAACTTCTGAATCAAAAGCCAAATCCATAAATCTCCTTTGAAACACTTTTTGCTCAGAATTGCTTTTTCAATAAATATTTTAAACTTTAAGGACGTTTAGATCTAGATCTCAACAGAACCTGAACTGGACCTAAATCCCAGTACACCACTCAAATGACTTATGACTTGTGGCACTTGTTTTTTCCCTCTCTCCAAGTGTTCTTTCTCCTTGTTTGTGTTATTTTCTTTTCCTGCAGATTTTTTTTCATTTATTGTGCTCTTAGAATAAGAAGGGATGAGAAAATGTTCAAATCCTAGACCAGTAATTGTTAGGTGATTAGATGTTTTGATGATGGAAAGTCATATAAACCGGTAGCAAATGCAGTATCCAAAATACAGCACAGGCAGGTGTGAAAATTTGTGGGTGATGAGCCTGTATTTTCACTCTCTTCATCTTTCCACATGAGGCTGTGAGTTTACAGTTTACATGGATACTATTTAGATGCCTGTTGTATGAGGATGAGAGGTGCTGGAAAAATGTAAGATTATCTTCAAAAATAATTCCTTAAATTCCCCTTAGCTACCTGTTACAGCAAGAAACCAACCATTAGAACTCCTAATGAGGGTGGCAAAAATTGGAGAAAATGAGCTTCTTGAAATGATGCCCCATGCCCCAAAGTGGTTTCAAACATGCTGGTAGAAAACAACTTTCCAGAAATCTCTCTCTTGTTTTTTCCTTGCGTGATTTGTTCATCCTTAATTCACCATTTAGGAAGCAGGAAGCCATGAGGCAGAAGGAACACTACAATGCAAGTCTGCTATTTCCTGCTGAGTAGCAACAGGCTGCGGAGTGGACATACAGCTTTTTCTGGATGTGGCAAAAGGTTTCTTTCAGCCCCTAATTTGCAGTGTCAGAGTAACCCATTATCAAGACTATTAAATTTAAAGAGACTGCAGTAAATGCTAGCATACAGAAGACTTCAAGCATCATTAAAATGCAATTGGAAGCAAAGCTTAATGAGGTAAAAGGGAAAAAAATACCCAGAATCCTTTTGGGTTTTCTGCCGCCTCCCCCCCCACTTGCTTTGCCTGAGCCAGCAACTACTGTACTGAAAATTATAATTTGCAAGCTGCATTATTATTTGGTGTTCTTTGCATCAGCTAAAAAGACATGATGCTTTAGTGTAGCTTTGCAATGAGTGTATAAAGATCTACTCACTTTAATTTTAAAGGCAGGAATGCTTTTGCTTTCTCAAGTTCTAAAGTTTCTGGTAGGAGTAAAGCTAATCTGGTTTTGCTCATCCAGAGCAGACAATGAGGGTCAAATGGAAACATGTGTCTACAGCTTTGCACTGATCAGTAGGCAGCAGTGGGCTTTGAAGCATCAATGTCCTGGATTCCCTCCTTCCTGAGGATAGCAAGAATAATGAAGCAGGGAAGAACAAAGAAGGGAAAGGACTGAGAGGAGAGTAACAGCCACTGTGCCTAGCAAGCCAGGATGAAACTGCAATGCCTCTGGTAGGGACGTGGGTAGTAAATGTAATGTTTGTATAGGAGGTAATAGCTCAATAAGGTAGTGGGCTGGCTTCCCAGGTCCTTAAAGGCTACCTGCTACAAAGCATCTGCAGTTCAGCTGGTACCATTGTGATATGCACTGGTAGAGCCCCCTGGAGAGGGAGCTGCTCTGTTTATCTCTGTCTTGCAGCGAGGTTGAGGCCAAGCCTGGATTTTGCAAAGTCTGAGCTGGTGTGGTTACAGCTTCCTTTTACTTTTTTTTTTTCCTTTCTTTTTTTTTTTCTTTTCTCCCCGAGTCGTCAACTCAATACATTTTTTCTGCAGGAGGAGATGGACCAGTTCAGTTCATTACATATCACCATCCTGGGCTTGAGTTAGTGATTCCACCCCTTGCACACAGCTGCAGCTTTTCTGGAAGTATCGTCATCTCAACTCAAGGCCCACACGGAAGTAAGCAAACAGCACAAATATTTTTCCCAAGCCATCTGATCCAGTTAAGGTGCCAGGACCTGGCCTTTAAATTAGCCAAATATATTAGTCTCAGTCGGATCGATGATGGATTATTTTTTTTTTGGTTTTGTCCTTTAAAATCAAATGTCTTCGGTCTGCAATGGTGACTCTAGATGTGAATTCTGTACCTTTGCTAGAGAATAGAAAAACTCGATCCCTGGAGAAAGCTGTCTGAGCTACAAATATTGCTCCAAACCTGCAGTGCAGGTTGCAGTTCAGCCCTACCTAATACCATTCACCATCCATAGTTTTAGTGACAAAAATCACATTTGAAAAAACACAGTGATTTTAGAAGGGATTTTACCCCTTCTCTCTCCTCTGATGTGGACCTTGGCCTACTATGTTGGAAACCTCCATTCTGATCCCAGTTCTGGTGGGATTTTGATAGCCATCTTTGTGCATCAGTTTTGAATAAGGCTTTCAAAAGCAACAAAGCGACCTCAGAGCTTCAGAGTGATTTCCAAGCAATGTCTGCACCAGAGAGGAGCTCTGAGGTACAAATGCCTGAGCTTGTTTGGAGCCGGGAGATATGTTCACCCAGCAGCACACCCAGCTGCCCTGTCCCCTCATCCATAGTTGGTGTTTGCACCAGACTCCACTGTACTCTGCCCGACAATCAAAAGAACTGGGCTTTGCAAGCTTCTAGTATCTGAGCCTTCGCTGAAAATGATGCCCTTCGACTTTTGTCTTTGCTTTTATTACTGTTCCTCTTCTCTGTCATGTCTATTTTAATTTAAGTCCTCTAGGGACCAGACACTGTTCCTTATTAGGAGCTTGTACAATGTATAAACCAGCAGGGCTCTAATCTCATGCACTCTAGGATCAAGCAAACTACCTGAAGAAAGGAATTTTGTCAAAACACGTCAACAGAAGCTTCACTGAGTAGCACCTCCCACTGTAAAGGTAGTGTGCCTGATATATGAGATTACAAATGAATCTCTGTTTTGTCGAATAGGTTCCTCTTGTTTCCTCGCTCTCTCCCATTTATTTTTAATTACAGATACAGTGTCAATTTTATTCAACATGGGGAAGGATTAGTAGAGTACAACCTGCAACAACCAGACAGGTAGAGCGCTCTTAAGGATCATTAGCTGGGCTGCAGTAAAATGGAGGCCAAGGATTTGAATAAGCTTCAGATTGAATTTTCCTTTCACCTTTTGAGTTGTTCTCATTGGCAAACTATTCTACACTGTCTAAAAATGTAAATCTTCAGGTCTCCAGATGCTCAAACAAGACCTTTCACTGACACAGTGTTGTCTTTAGGTTGAGAAAAATGCAAAGTTGCAGGATATTGGTCATTGAATTTTTCATTTTCCTGGGTTTACCAGAAGAATATTTGCCTTCAAATATAAAACTACAGGAAAAAAAGTAAAAATCTACATTGCTACATGGTTGTGTTGTAATAGTGAATATAACTTTTCTTGTATCCCAAAAGCCTTCACGTAAGTTCTCCAAACTTTTCTTCAGTGAACATGAGTGAAGTGCCGTTGCCCTTTTTAGACCCAATGTATCTATAAGACTCTGAGTCAAGTTTTCTGTCATCTGGCCCTTTCATGACAATATCATCTAAATAATTACTGTGGGGTTGAGGTAAGGTAGAGCAATCATCTGTTTTATAGCATGGCGGCGAACAAAAGGAAACAGCTTGATTTTTCACTGTGTTTTGGCCACACCCTTCGCCAAGGTTGAGACTGAGATCACAACGCTTAAACAAAGTTTGTGGTTTGGATGATTTGGTTTTGGACAATATTAAAAAGTGAAAGAGGAAGAGTTGAGTTCTTTACTGCTTCTTCATTGCCTGCACAGGTCTCTCTGGTTTTAACAGAGTTTTAAGGAAAATATTGTGTGCTACAGTCTTCAAATTGAATGTGCTTTTGATATATATAACCGAAGGAAGTCTCTCCTTTCTTATACAATTGAGATCCAAAGGATCTTTACAGATAATATGGCAAAGTTCTGTGTCTTGATGTGCTGATTATTTTTACATCATGCTTAGCTTTGTAGAGCAATCCTCACTCTACTACACTTCTTGCAAAAAGTATGAATATTGTGTAATAGAAAATGGTAGCTAATGTATATAATTTTTTTCCTATCAAAAATGTGTTTGGCCTTTTTGAAGGATGAAGCTGGGATTTTGTTGTTTTTTGAGGGGCATCTGAGACATTTTGGAAGAGTTCAGCTTCTTGTTTCATGTTAATTTTTAAAACTTTCAACAGAAAGAGGAATGGAGGGAAAAAGAGAACATACTTTTTGACCAATCTGTGTGACAGGGAAATGATCACTAAATTTAACTATGTAGATATTGATTATAATAGGTTTCCATGTGATACTACAACACATAGATGCCTCAAACACAGATGCTGGCAGTTTGGGATGCACTCTGCAAAATTATTTGGTTTCATGTTGTAATATTTTACAATTTTATAGGGTGAAACTCCAGATTTCAATTTCAGTCACTGCGTATCTATGGGAACTCTTGGATGGTGAAATCATTACTCCTGGAATTCAGAACCAGAGGTTTTGCTGCAGTTTGAAAGCACTTTGGGATAGCTTGGGATTTTCATTTTACCAGCCTAGTTCTTTATAGAGATTAACCATTGTACACTCATGATTTTGCAGTGGCAACACTGAGCCTTATAGAACTCAGTTATAGATAAAGTTTCAGCCCCGAACAGTGGCCTATCAAAATTGAAGTTGTAGAGTAACACCTGGGGCTCTGGGTAGACCCTCTGGAAATAGTTAGGAGAAATATCAGAGGTGGAGAGGAAAGGGAATAACAGTTAAGCATCACTCTCCTCTTCCCTACCTCCCCCACCCACCCCACCCCCCCGAAAAAAAGATAAAAGCTCTGTATACACATTATCATAGAAATAGGTTGCCCTACAGCTGCTCCACTCCAGATATATTAACAAATCTGGGATTCAAGAAACCATTGGACAAGCATAAGCTTAAAGCCAGCAGAATGACCGCAATGGACTTTTCAATTAACAACAGGATCACAGAGGAAGGATTTACTCAGGCGGAACAATTAAAAAGCATGGGGCTGCAATAAAAGGGAATGAGACTTCAACTTTTTTTCTGTCTCTGTCTTTAGAAGGACCCTTTCTCCCTTTCTGTCTCTCTTGTTTCCTCCTTCTCTCTTTTCTGGTGTTGTTCTAATCCAGGGCTCCCAACAGGCTAGCATTACATCTTCCCTTGAATTAGCATTCCCATTCCCAGGGGAGGGCTGCTGTGGTGATGACTAAGGGAAGGGGTGATAAATGTTAACAGAAACACTTTTGAAGAGTGCTTATTTTTCTGTTTGTAAAGCATGCACCTGCACAAAAGATGCCGAGTGAGAGAAAATAGCTCCATCTCAATGGGAAACAAGCGCACCCGGAGACACACACTTAGTAAACATACACTTAGTTAACATACACTACAGGGATGCCCTGTAGTAGTATCACACTGGGAGTTGTATGGCAAAGCAGGAAAGGGGAGAGGGGAGGGTAGATAGGATGCTTGATTTTGGGTTAAGGCTATAGATCATGTTTTGGAGCATTGGCACACAGCTTCATTACCGCTTTCTTTCATGACCTTGTGCATCTCACTTCCTTGTTTTGTGCCTCAGTTTGCCAGCATCAGCGTGGTTCATCAAGTGGGGAGAGACAGCTGAGGCAAAAAGGAGTTTGAGTCCCTGAATATCAGTCACACCCCAATGAAACACTCACGTTTACAGAGCAGTTCAGCTCATTTCTGAATCCCCAGATTGTTACACTTGGGATTTAAGGAGATGTAGGGTGCCCATAGGTGATAAATTAGAAACTGGAGCGGTGCCAGTGCTATGGGGTCTATATATGGAGATTAATATGAGCAAGCTAGAGCCATCTGAAACTCCACAGGATGTTCCTGCCCCACACGGCCAACTTGAACACAGAAATGTATCAGGACGTGTATCCCCATCACACAGTCTGAGCGAGGAAGACGAGAGTGGGATATTGACCTCACACTGAGGGAACTACTCTGCTACAGGGACTGTTACTTTTTTAATAAATTCAGTAGATTCTATTTTGTTATTAGAATAAAAACGATAAATATGAGCAACATCCACATTTGATGAATTGCAGAGCTAAATGTTCTCATGCATATGTCTGAACCACTTCCTGAGTCACCCATTTTTGGCAACATCAACTTCTGGGTGTTCTATTATTCATGGCCATACTGTATTTTCAGCATTTTTAGCTGAACGGACAAAGTCAAGCCATGGACATTTTCTGGGAGAAAGGTCAGTGCACTCCCCATACTGTACATTCAGAAAAAAATAACAAACATGTTTAGCCAAGGGATGATGTACCAAGCAAAGAAGAATGAGGTACTAGTGAGAGCCTGCAGCTGTTTGCTCTGAAATGTACTAGCTATGCTACAGCATGCTTAAAGTCTTATGTAGATGAGCCAGGAGCTCCTGAGACAACAGGAGCCAATGGGGAGGCACCATTAATACACGGCAAAGGAATGCCACCTGGAGAGCAGCACAAAGTAATTACAACTGCTCCAGTGAAGTCAGCCTCAAGGAAGACACAGCTGAAATGCCTCTATGAAAATGCACATAGCATGGGGAACAAACAGGAGGAGCTAGAGATGTGTGCACACCTCCAAGGCTATGATCTCATTGGCATCACAGAAACCTGTTGGGATGACTCCTATGACTGGAGTGTTGGCATGGAAGATAACAGGCGCTTCATGAGGGACAGGCAGGGGAAATGAGGAGGCAATGTTGCCCTATATGTCAACGACCAGCTGGAGTGCATGGAGCTTGGCCTAGGGATGGATGAAGACCTGACTGAGAGCTTATGGGTCGGGATTAAAGGGAAATCAGGACCAGGGGACATTACAGTGGGGGTCTGCTACAGGCCACCTGACCAGGAAGACTGAGCGGATGAGGCCCTCTATAGACAGATAGGGGCGGCATCACATTCACAGGGCCTGGTCCTCGCGGGTGACTTCAACCACCCTGACATCTGTTGGAAGGGTAACACAGCCAGGCATAGGCTATCCAGTAGGTTCTTGGATTGCATTGAGGACAACTTCCTTCTCCAAGTGTTAGAGGAGCCAACAAGGAGAGGAGCTATGCTGGACCTTGTCCTTCCCAACAAGGAGGGGCTGGTAGGCAGTGACAAGCTCAAGGGTAGCCTGGGCTCCAGTGACCATGAAATGGTGGAGTTCGAGATCCTCCAAGCAGTGAGGAAGGTGCGCAGCAAACTGACCACCCTGGACTTTAGGAGAGCTGACTTTGGCCTCTTGAAGAATCTGCTTGGTATGGTGCCATGGGATGAAGCGCTGGAGGGAAGAAGCAGCCAGGGATCAGGTTAGGCAAGCTAAAGCCCAGATTGAATTAAATCTGGCCAGGGAAATCAAGACAAACAAAAAATCCTTCTATAACTATGTCAGCAAGAAAAGAAAGACTAGGGAAGATGTGGGCCCTCTCCGGAAGAAAACACAAGAACTGGTTACCTGGGACAGAGACAGAGCTGAGGTACTCAATGACTTTTTTGCCTCAGTCTTCACTGGCAAAGACTGCAGCCACGCTACCCATGATGCAGAAGGCAAAGGCAAGGACTGGGAAAATGAAGAACCACCCACTGTAGGTGAAGACCAAGTACGAGACCACCTGAGGAACCTGAATGTGCACAAGTCCATGGGACCTGATGAGATACATCCGTGAGTCCTAAGGGAACTGGCAGATTAAGTTGTTAAGCCACTATCCATCATATTTGAGAAGTCGTGGCATTCTGGTGAGGTTCCTGCTGACTGGAAAAGGGGAAACATAACCCCATTATCAAAAAGGGAAAAAAGGAAGACCCAGGGAACGACAGGCCAGTCAGTCTCAGGCACATGGAAAAAGAGGAGGTGATTGGTAGCAGCCAACATGGCTTCACCAAGGACAAGTCATGCCTGACAAATTTGATGTCCCTTTTACGAAGGGGTTACAGCAGCGGTGGACAAGGGAAGACCAACCGATGTCATCTAACTGGACTTGTGCAAAGCCTTTGACACTGTCCCACATGCTATCCTGGTCTCTAAATTGGAGAGAAAAGGATTTGACAGATAGACCACTGGGTGGATAAAGAACTGGCTGGACGGTCGCACTTAAACAGTTGTGGTCAACAGCTCGATGTCCAAGTGGAGGCCAGTGACAAGTGGCGATCCTCAGGGGTCGGTACTGGGACCTGTGCTGTTCAACATCTTTGTCAGCGACATGGACAGTGGGGTATAGTGCATCCTCATCAAGTTTGCCGATGATATAGAATCCCAGAATCACAGAATGGTCAGGGTTGGAAGGGACCTCTGGAGATCATTTAGTCCAACGCCCCTGCCAGAGCAGGGACACCTACAGCCGGTTGCACCGGATGGCGTCCAGGCGGATTTTGAATGTCTCCAGTGTGGGAGACTCCACAACATCTCTGGGCAGCCTGTTCCAGTGCTCTGCCACCCTCAAAGTAAAGAAGTTCCTCCTCATGTTAAGATGGAACTTCCTATGCTCAAGTTTGTGCCCATTACCTCTTGTCCTATCACTGGGCACAACTGAAAAAATACTCTTCTCATCTACCTGGCACCCTCCCTTTAAGTATTTATAAGTATTGATAAGATCCCCCCTGAGTCTTCTTTTTTCTAGACTAAAAAGATCCAAGTCCCTGAGCCTTTCCTCATAAGAAAGATGTTCCAGTCCCCTAATCATCTTGTTAGCCCTTTGCTGGACCCTCTCCAGCAGTTCCCTGTCCTTCTTGAACTTGGGAGCCCAGAACTGGACACAGTACTCCAGATGCGGCCTCACCAGGGCAGAGTAGAGGGGGAGGATGACCTCCCTCGACCTGCTGGCCACACTCTTCTTGATGCACCCCAGGATGCCATTGGCCTTCTTGGCCACCAGGGCACATGGCTGGCTCATGGTCATCCTGTTGTCCACCAGGACTCCCAGGTCCCTTTCATAGAATCATAGAATGGTTTAGGTTGGAAGGGACCTTGAAGATCATCGAGTTCCAACCCCCCTGCCATTGGCAGGGACACCTCCCACTAGACCAGATTGCCCAAGGCCACGTCCAGCCTGGCCTTGAACACCTCCAGGGACAGGGCCTCAACAACCTCTCTGGGCAACCTGTTCCAGTGCCTCACCACCCTGACAGTGAAAAACTTCTTCCTACTGTTTAATCTAAACCTGCCCTCTTCCAGCTTAAAGCCGTTCCCCCTCGTCCTATCACTACATGCCCTAGTAAAAAGTCCTTCCCCAGCTCTCTTGTAGGCTCCCTTTAGGTACTGGAAGGCCGCAATAAGATCTCCCTGGAGCCTTCTCTTCTCCAGGCTGAACAGCCCCAACTGTCTCAGCCTCTCCTCATAGGAGAGGTGCTCCATCCCTCTGATCATCCTTGTGGCTCTCCTCTGGACACGCTCCAGCAGGTCCACACAGCTGCTCTCCAGGAGGTCAGCCCCCAACCTGTACTGATGCATGGGGTTATTCCTCCCCAGATGCAGTACCCTACACTTGCCCTTGTTGGATTTCATAAGGTTCCTCTCCGCCCAAATCTCCAGCCTGTCCAGGTCACGCTGTATGGCGGCACAGCCTTCTGGCGTGTCAGCCACCCCTCCCAGTTTTGTATCATCAGCAAACTTTCTGATGGTACACTCTATCCCTTCATCTAGGTCATTGATGAATATATTGAACAGGACTGGACCCAGTCCACTGCCCTCCCCTCATTCACCCATCCAGTCACAGCATCGTAGAAGGCTATCAGATTAGTCAGACATGACTTCCCCTTGGTGAATCCATGTTGACTACTTCTGAGAACCTTCTTTTCCTCCAGATGCTTGGAGATGACGCCCAGAACAAGCTGTTCCATCATCTTTCCAGGGATGGAGGTGAGGCTGACCGGCCTGTAGTTTCCCGGGTCCTCCTTCTTGCCCTTTTTGAAGACTGGAGTGACATTGGCTTTCCTCCAGTCCTCAGGCACCTCCCCTGTTCTCCAGGACCTTTCAAAGATGATGGAGAATGGCCCAGCAATGACTTCTGCCAGCTCCCTCAGCACTCGCGGGTGCATCCCATCAGGCCCCATGGACTTGTGAATATCCAGTTTACCTAATAGATCCCTAACTTGTTCTTCTTTGACCAGGGGTAAGTCATGCTTCCTCCAGACTTTCTCTGTTACCCGCAAAGTCTGTGACTCCCGAGAGCTGGCCCAAGCAGTGAAGACAGAAGCAAAGAAGACATTCAGCAACTCTGCCTTCTCTGCATCATCCGTCACCACAGCACCCGTCCTGTTCAACAGTGGGCCCACATTTTCCCTCGTTTTCCTTTTGTCTCCTATATACTTAAAGAAACCCTTCCTATTGGCCTTGCCATCCCTTGCCAGGTTCAATTCCAAGGAGGCCTTGGCTTTCCTTGTTTCTTCCCTGCATACCCTGACAGCATTCTTATACTCATCCCAAGTCATCAGCCCCTTCTTCCACATACTGTAAACTCCCTTCTTCCACCTGAGCTTTTTCAGAGATCCCTGCTCAGCCATGCTGGTCTCCTTCCCTTGCCTGATTTCTTACTCTTAGGGATGCACCTATCCTGAGCTTGGAGGAGCTGGTGCTTGAATATCAGCCAGCTCTCTTGAGCCCCCTTACCCTCTAGAGCCCTCTCCCATTTGATTTCTCCAAGCAATTCCTTGAAGAGATCAAAGTTAGCCCTCCTGAAGTTTAAGGTTTCAACCCTACTTGTCATTTTGTGCATACTCCACTTAATCCTGAACTCTATCTTCTCATGATCACCGCAGCCAAGGCTGCCCCCAACCTTAATGTCCTCCACCAGTCCCTCTTTGCTTGTCAGTACTAGGTCCAGCAGTACACCCCTCCTTGTGGTCTCCTCCACCACCTGAGTCAAAAAGGTATTGTCAATACACTGGAGGAACCTCCTGGACTGTACATGCTTAGCAGTGTAGCCTTCCCAGCAGATATCAGGGTAGTTGAAGTCCCCCATGAGAACCAAGGCCTGTGATTGTGAGGCAATTCTCACCTGTCTGTAGAAGGCCTCATCAACTTCCCAATCCTGATCAGGTGGCCTGTAATAAACACCCACAACAGTGTCTCTCATGTTACCCTGCCCCTTAATCCTTACCCACAAGCTCTCAACTTGCTCTTCATCAGCCCCCAGGGAGAGCTCCATACATTCCAGTTGCTCTCTCACATAAAGAGCAACTCCCCCACCTCGCCTTGCTGTCCTATCTTTCCTAAAGAGAACATAGCCCTCCATGACAGCGGTCCAGTCATGTGAGCTATCCCACCATGTCTCAGTAATTGCAATGAGATCATGGCCCTGTGACCACACACAGATCTCTAACTCCTCTTGTTTGTTTCCCATGCTGCATGCATTAGTGTATAGGCATTTCAGAGAGGCCAATGAGTGTGTAGTTTTTGCCTTAGAGGGGTGGTGGGCCTTCCGATTCTCAAAAATACTAGCACCCTGCCCCGCAAGTGCTGAGCTACTACAGTCGGGCACCTCTCTAGTGAGCCCAGTTACATCCCCATCCCCCTTCCAATCTAGTTTAAAGCTCTCTCGATAAGCCCCGCTAACTCTAGTCCTAGAACCCTTTTCCCCTTGTGAGATAGGCTTTTCCCATCTGCTACCAGCAGGCCTGGTACCAAGCTGTGTGGCAAGGTAGACATGCTGAAGGGGAGGGATGCCATCCAGAGGGACCTGGACAGGCTGGAGAGGTGGGCCCATGCCAACCTCATGCAGTTCAACAAGGCCAAGTGCAAGGTCCTACATCTGGGTCGGGGCAATCCCAAGCACAAATACAGGCTGGGCAGAGAATGGCTGGAGAGCAGCCCTGTGGAGAAGGACCTGGGTGTGCTGATTGATGAGAATCTCAACATGAGCTGGCAATGCATGATTGCAGCCTAGGAAGCGAACCGTATCCTGGGCTGCATCAAAAGAAGTGTGGCCAGCAGGTCAAGGGAGGTGATTCTGCCCCTCTACTCCGCTCTCGTGAGACCCCACCTGGAGTACTGCATCCAGCTCTGGAGCCCCCAACATAGGAAAGACATGGACCTGTTGGAGTGGGACCAGAGGAGGGCCACGAGGATGATCCGAGGGCTGGAGCACCTCTCCTATGAGGAAAGGCTGAGAGAGTTGGGGTTGTTCAGCCTGGAGAAGAGAAGACTCCAGGGAGATCTTATTGCAGCCTTCCAGTACCTAAAGGGGGCCTACAGGAGAGCTGGGGAAGGACTTTTTACTAGGGCATGTAGTGATAGGACGAGGGGGAATGGCTTTAAGCTGGAAGAGGGCAGGTTTAGATTAAACATTAGGAAGAAGTTTTTCACTTTGAGGGTGGTAAGGCACTGGAACAGGTTGCCCAGAGAGGTTGTTGAAGCCCCATCCCTGGAGGTGTTCAAGGCCAGGCTGGATGGGGCTTTGAGCAACCTGGTCTAGTGGGAGGTGTCCCTGCCTATGGCAGGGGGGTTGGAACTCAATGATCTTCAAGGTCCCTTCCAACCTAAACCATTCTATGATTCTATGATTCTATGTTCGTCCCAGCGATGGATGTGCAGAAACTTGGGAGAGGTTGCATTTGCTTATGATTATAACTCTGCTAAGGATTTGATCTAAGGATATTGCATTACAAGAGCGTGCCAGGACGCCACAAACTTTGGATTAGTTTGAAAGCCAGTGACCAATGTTTTTATGATACTACTGAATTTTGGTCTCTTCCTGGACTTACTATTTTAAACCAAAATATTATATAATGGGGAAATTTATTTATTTTGTGTGTAAAAATTATTTTGTGAGAAAAAACCATGGAGGAAAATGGTGGATTTACCAATAAAAATATTGCAAAAGCAGAAAAAGAGAAAACACTAGATCTTCCCTTCTTTAGTAGGATGTCCTCTGAGTTTACTTCTTCACTGCACTTAGGCAGGGTTGGAGAGGATGGGTATGACCTCGTTCTGGTTTCCTTTCATGAGGCAGAGTCTCAGCTCCTCAACATTGTTATATGTGCCTGGAGAAGGAAGGCAAATGTTTTTTAATCTGCTCCCATCACCTCAGGCAATCAGACAGGCTCATCCTTTAGCAGCGATGGACATGGAGTAACAAGAAGAGGACAGGACAACAAAGAGCCAATCTCCTGCTACCTAACAAGGCAAGCTCATCACTCAGTTTGGGTTGTACGGTCCAAAGTTATGGCTGGTGTTCTGACTCTTCTTTATGTGAAAAGTTGGGATGGAAGAACATATTCAGAGCAAGCACTGTATCACTGAAATGTCCCAGCCAGCAAATTTGCTTTAGGATCCTTCATGGCTATAAATAGCACATTTCTTCAGAGGTTCTTGGAGAACTTTGCAGAGGCAGGTGTTTGAAAGGAGACAGGTATGTCTGAGAATCAGAGTCCTTTGGCTTTCAAGGTGACCTGAAAAAAGAAGCCAGGGTGCCAGTCTCTGGGCTTCAAACTGTAGATCATGCTGTTGTGAGATGCTGGAAAAGACATCTAAACACCCTGCTTAGAAGGAGTTTCAACCCTTGACAAGAACTCTGAGCCAGCAAAGCCACTGACTTCATCCAGAGAGGGGAGAGGAAGATAGGCAAAGGCAATGTTTAATTAGGAAGCTAATTTCACGACATCATGCCTCCTGGCCTTTATTCCATTAATGAAGCTGAAAGTAGGCCACAAACTACAGGGTTTTATTCTCTCCTGTTGGGACCATGTTGTATCTGTCTGTCTGCTTGTATGGAAAATGCAACATTGTTGTTGCAACATGTTGTTGCATAATAAGTTGTTAACTTTTTCCATAAACGTTCACCATCCACTCTGCTCTTACTGTAGCCTCATTTATACTGCATGCCTAACACCCTGTATAAATTTCTTTCTCTGCACACTAATATGGTCATCTTTTTATTATATTTTTTTTAAGTAATGGGCATAGAAAGAGTAGGTACAGCCACCTCTGAGGATTTACCAGGGAGCTAAACTCAGAGTATAAGGGCTGCATCCTAAGGTACCAAGAGCTCCTAAAATAGAAACAGTGAGATGGGAGAGCAAAGAATTAATGTTGGTTTTATCTGTACCGTGGGATAAATGCTGAGGTTGTGATAACTCAGTCCTTATATGGAAGGGGAGGAGGGAGAAGAGGACCTTGAAAATTAGCTGGACCCGTGCTTGAAAGACTGCAGATTAAAACACCTCAAGACCTGGCCCCTGCTCTGACTCAGGGCTCCTGGTGTTTTATGATAAGGAATCTGTAGCGGTGCCTGTCTCCCTCTCTCCCCAGCGTCTGCTGCTCCCCACAGACAAGGCGGCGGAGCAGAAGGCACGTCTGTTCCATGGTGCTACAGCTCACAGCCCGGGGTCCTAATGTAACGTGCAACAGATGCCAGCTCCGGTTCCTGCCGGAGCCATCCTCTGCCGAGACGCTGGAAAAGGAGGTGGCCTCAGTTCTTCTGCCATCGCTATTGAGGCACTTAGCTGGGTTAGAGGGGAGTGATGGGGAAGTCAGCCCTGCATCAATCACCAGAGCTCGTAAGTCAGAACAGCAAAGGACGTGTTTTGAGGATATAAGTAAATAGCTCCAATGGCAAGCTGACACAAAAAGGGGCAGTGTCATCTCCTGCCCTTAGCTGCATGTTGATGCTCTCCCTGTTGCACCAGCGTAGCACTCATCAGGCTTGAGATGAACCAGCTCATGTAGCTGGTCTGACCAGGCCTGGTGTAGGACCCATGTGGAGTCAGACAAGCACCAGTGCCATCCTGAGAAAAGGGTAGGAAAAGGGATTTTAAGTCCTGCTGCCAAGAAAAGCTGTCCCGTGGATCAGCAGTGACAGCTGAAGTCCCATATTCCTTTCCAAGGCTGCACAGAAACCAAAGTGAAGGCTGGGAAAGTAAGTGAACTGGAATGCAAATCCAGCATCTCAGCACTAAAAATGTGAGTTATAATTAAAAAATACAGTCCTCTCAGCTCAAGCATGCATCCACCCTCTGTGTCTGAACAGTATCAGCACACGTTACATTGAGCTACTCCAGAGGCCTGCTCAGCAATCAGCTGGGTATATTCATAGATGTTAAAGCCCTGAGGACTACTGTGATAATCTGCTTTGACCTACATAACATGGGCTGGAGAAATTCACCCAGTAATTCCTGGAGTGAAAGGAATTGTTCTTCCCAGAGTAATTCCATTCAAACTAGGACTGAGTTGATTGTGTGTGTGTTTATGTATGCTTGTGTTTAGCTATGCATTATGTTGTGGCTCCTTTTAATTCTTTCTCCATCTCCCATTAGCGGCCTTTTCCCTTCTTCTGAACACTTAAGCCCTTGAGGATTTAACAGTATTCAGAGAATGCAAAATTCAAAGCTGTGAGCATGACAATTTGAAATATCACCACAAAAATGTATTTTATTCACCCCAGAAGACAGAACCATAATGGCATGTCATACTCTGACCAACCACAGCGAAAAACTGTGGTTCGAATTTCAGATCTGCGCCTTTGAAACTGCTTGAATAAAGATCACTGTTGTTTGGTGCTTGCCTGCCTAGAAACACCAGCTAACACTGGTGATGTCAGCACTGATGCTCCCTGGCATGGGTTCCCTTTATGCAGCGAAAAGGTATGGTCCCAGATAGCTTCTGAACACAGCCAGTGCAATCATTTTTCATCATGAGGTTCCTTTATGGTTGGCATCTATATATCCAAAGCAAGGCACTTTTCTCCATCTGTCCTGCTCTGATTGTGGGATCAGCTGTCCCATGCCTGCATGTAGGATGAAATCCAGTGGCCCCAGATTTGGGAAACCTCTGTCTTGTGAGCTGGCAGGCATCAAGAGATGTATTTAAGCTGTGATGAAAAATGTATCAATTTGTTCAGGCTCTGACCACAGAGATTATGTGAGGGATGTTTGCAAATTGTACTTGGTATTCATGTGGAGAAGGCTTCCTCCTTCGCAAGGATATATGTTATCTTGAGAGATGATGAGCTGGGTGGGGCTATCACTTGCTGCAGATAAAATCCCAATGGCGTGGAAATCCCTAGGTAGAAGGATTAGCTCCTTAGTGCCAAGACATCTCCTTGCATTGTCTATTTTGGAGGAAAGTCCCTTCCCTCTTTAATCTTTAGCATAGGGCTCTGTTGTTCTTTCTTTCACAAGTTCTAAGCTACCTTTTGGCTTATGCTTACAAACAGTCCTTCATGTAGATACTTCCCTGCTGCTTCCTGGACCAAGTATATCTGCAGGACAGTGCTGTTGCTCCTCCCTTGTCCCTGGACTTTCTCTGCCAGATGGGGGTGTCTGACAAACATGTGGTCCACTGAGCAGCAACTGAAGTCCCAGAGCAGGAAAGATGACATGGTATTGTGTAGGGTTTCTAGTTAAGGGCTCTTGAGCTGAAGAATCCTTTTTACTTGGTCCCTACCTCACACCAGCCCTGAGGTCCTTCCTCTTGTGCGACCCCAGGGATGCCCACTGCCCATGACAAGGTGCAGAATTCAAAAGGTAACTCACGTGCGTCTCTATCCACGCTCCTCATAGACCTTCCTCCCACAACACATTCCCAACACTGAGTGTTTGCCCCCTTCCCATCCCCGACTCCAAGCTCTGCATCAGCCTCCTCCTGCCCCACTCCTGTCTTTGGGCAAGAGCAGTGAGAACCAGGAACCCAGCACAGGCCCTTCTGCTCAGCATTGCAGAACATTACGACAGGGTCAATCAGACTGGCTGGCCCTTGTGTGTTGTTTTATAAATACATCCTCCAGTCACTGGGTCAGCCGCATAAAAACTTCTTTCTGAAATATGGGAGCCTGACAAGTGCTTAGCAGATGGCCCGACATCCTGAATCCAGTGTCTGTGAGATTCTCCTCTCAGCAGCGCTGGCACATACTGTTCTGATGGTATGGTGCCAAGTGACTTCTGGGTCAGTGCTGATCTTTGGAAATAAGTCTCAGTGGGGGATTGATGACAGAGTTCTTCTGACCTGAGGGAAATCGGTAGGAGGAAGGCACCAGACGTGGAGTTGGTCTGTGGCGGCGGGGAGGGGAAGAGGGGCTGGGGGAGGATGGAAGACGAGCGACTTGAATATTAAATCCTTTTGAGCCAGGGAGCACAGTGTGGCAGCCGAGCCTTTAACTCTTTTCCTCACAGGCTGTTTTCCAGGGAAGGAAAACAGCTTTAATCTGCTAGAAGAATCCCAATTTGTGTTTGAAAGCATATGTTTGAGCTGGGAATCCAGCAAATGGCACTGCAGTGCTTAACTAGTAGGTCAATGCTGTGGACTGGGAATTCAGCTCTGCCTTCAGTGTGGAGTTTATCTACACAGATTTATGCTGTCGTGGCAGTAACGAGGGGCAGCATTCAAAGGATGGAGAAGGCCCGGAGGATGCTGACTTTCCATAAGGCTTACCCAGACCTGCCCCTCGCTCTGAAAGCTGACAGGGTTCGCGGGAACCTCTCTGCCTCTTGCTGCTTTTACTAGGGAACTGCTCTTGCCTGAAATGAGGGACTATCCTTCTGCCTGGCCTGAGGACACTGTCTGGATTCAGCTCTACTATTAAAGAGCTGTTGGTCGAACAGGTGAAAGGGAAGCAGCCCGATGGCAATACTAGCAGCTGTACCCTCAGGCAGGACCCTACACTCCCTCCTCTCAAAACTACTAAGGGTATGTAGATTAAAGTCTCAGGGGTCTTTTTGTTATGACAGATTTGGGTCTTGCACAGTTTGTTGCTGAAGACCCATGGTGTCCTCAGGAGGGAATAGCACACAACAGCTTCTGGAATGGGACCCTGTGTGCATATGCTATAGGTGAACAAATGCTGTAATCATGGTGCGCAGAGCAAACTCGTCCTTCATCCCACTGCTGCTTCCCTGCCCCTGACATGTTCTCTGAAGAATTGCTCTCTTTCCTACAAACTATAGCAATTCTTTACCCCAATTTTTCATTTGGATCAGAATGGCTCTACAAATGCTTTCTCCAAATGGAGAAACAAGAAATGGAAGGGTTTAATCTAAAGTGTGAATTATGTTAGGCCAACCAACAACATAATCTCTATGTTGACCTTGTTGTTTATTTTCAACTAGGCTTATTTTGGTATAGTCACTTAAGGACAGCATCATTTGTGACGATGAGCAAATGTTTACATAGGGTATTTTTAACAAGCAGACAGAAACTATTAAAAAAAACCCACAAAGAATATGAATTATATCACTGTATCTTTACTCTTGAAAGAAAAAGCTGAAGTTATGCTTCCCCCACATATCCTGTTTGAGAACACAGTACAGCACTGTATGCAGAAGCACAGTAAAGTAGTAACTCTTTATTACTCCTCTACTCTCTATATTATCCTTAACTTTGTCCCATAATACCATCCTTTATATTTAAAAGTGTGGGTATGGGAGCAGATTATCAGCATTTCCATAAAAATTGTACAGGCAGGTACAATCTGCTGCAGGCAAGACAAGGAATAGGTTGTTCTCTCATTCTTTATCTGATTTGCCCAGCTACTTCTCTGCATAAGATGAGACAAGGCAGGAGTTTCCTTCACCTCTCATAGCGTGGAGCAAGCATGCATTGCCTAAAGAAGAGTTTGTGGCCATCTCCAGCTTTTCCTCTCTTGAACACTTCCTGAATAAGTGCTGGGGAAGACCTCTGGGGGGAACATCATCCTCTGGCAGGAGAGACATTTGCACTGTTGCTTGAGCAGAGGCAGAAAGCAGAACATCAGAGATGGAGCAAGATGTTATGTCTGAAATCTAAAGTGATGCTGTTGTATCTCTCTTGGCAAGACCTCTCCACAGAGGTCAGGGCAGTTGTGTTACTTTGGGATACTTGGAAGCCAAAATTGTAGTTTAGGCTTCAAGTAACTGATGAGTTCACATCTAGCATACTAAATCTCCTTAACTGCACAGTGGGTTTTAAAGAGTCCAGGCCAAGTCCCATGATATCATGGGAATACATTAGTTGACAGCTAGGGAGAGAGGATTAATCCCAAGGCTTGAAAGCCTGGTGGTGTCTACTCCCAAATTTATTAATCAGACTTGAAGTTACTTGTGTTTGGCATTAGGAAAGGTGCACTGAGACCTAATTGGTTTCTTCTTGCTCCACCCCATAATGGGAGAACAAGGAGTGACTTGGTGAAATTGATGGCTGGTAAATTTAGAATAAATAAAAAGAACTACTATGCCGTGTGCCAGTCCCCTGTGGGATTTACAGCCATGGAAGGTCATTGAGACAAATACTGTGGCTGTATTATTAAAACAGGCTAGATAATTTTATTACTATTAATGTTTACAGTTATGTAAGCTGAGATAATGAGGCTAATCAAATCTCATGCTTCAGGGCATAAACTGATTGCCTGCAGGGGTCAGGAAGAAGTTTCTTTTTCCCCACATGCAGCACTGCACAATTGGCTAAATGCCATGCACGGGGGGATTGCCTTTGCTGGAACATTGGTGCATTGGCTACCTCTGGAGTGGGTGACTAAGCCCAGTGTCATGGCAGTCTCCTGATCCACACCTTGCTGCCATCTCCTCTTCCTCCGTGTGCTCTTGCTGCCTTGGATGCTGACCCCGTCTCTCCCTCTCCTTCCCTGAGCATCCCCTGCATCCTTACCTTGCGCCCCAGGTTCCTGCCACTGCCTCCACCTCCCTCTTTCCATGCTATCTGCACCTTCCCACCTCCTGCATCACCCACACCTTGCAACCAAGCCCCTCTTCTGAGTCCTGCTGGCTGGGAGCTCAGGCTAATAAGCCTGGCTGAATTTGTCTGAGTCTGTCCAAAGATGACCCTTCGTGGAGCAAGAAAATGTGTTTTTGTAGGGTCTGGGGTTCATGGCACAGGTTGTGAACCCATGATATTTCCTGCAGTTTCTTTGCAGCTTTATTTTAATGATTTAGTGCATTCCCTGGTAACATTCAGTGTCCTCTGCTGAAAAGTTTTTCATAAGCAACCTCATGAAAATGAGGGCATATTCACTGAATGTCCAGCAAAAAAATTTTTATTCTTGGTGCATAGAGAGACTCTGAGGAGAAAGGAGAGGTGATAAGTAGACAGCGAAGTGCTTTTGGATGTCTCTTCTGGGGAACAGGTGAAAATAACAGTCGTGTCATTGCTATTTTGGGTGAGATGGGGAAAGGAGAAGCAGGGGAGAAAGTGGCATCTAAGTCACATGCAGTGTTTTGGATCTGCAGTGATTACTCATGCAGATATCTGGGCTGGCGTCTGACAGGCAGATGAATGGGCAGAGCTGTGAGGCTGTGCGTAGATAATATCAAACTCCAGGTGAAGAGGTTTGAGGTCTTCACTTCACTGTTACCAAATTTGCCAAAGCAACTTGGTGCCTAATAGCCCCAGGGGCAGCTCTTCCTTCCCTATTGCAGGCGGAGAGGGATGTGATGGATTCAAGGGCTGGGGCTGGCTGTGACCAGGGCTGCTTCTGCAGCACAATGGTCCAAAGTCTTCAGCTGCTCAACACCATGAGTAGTTATGAGTCCCATCTTCTCACAAATTCAGTGACAGTCACTTGTTCCTCTGATTTCCACTTTATATGCATGAACAGGCTAGATGAGAAAGACTGATAGGAAAGAACTTTTATAAAGTACATTTGCTCCTGCTCCCTAAGTTGAGCTAATTCCAGGGCAAATGCTGAAAGTTGCAGCTTCTTTTCTGTGAGCAGAGCTGATGCATTTGCTCTCCTCAGACAGAAGTGTGGGAGATCAGTATGCCAGTGACCTTGAGCTGATAAACATGTCTGTGAACTAAGGTCGTTGAAAGGGTAAGCCAAGAAAAGAAGGAATTTAGAACGCTGAGGAATAAAGAAAAAGCTGCAAAAGAGGAAATAGCAGTCTAGCTACAAACCAATGAAATGCTGCGTGATAAGTGCTACAGAACCAATCAGAGAAGTAGAAGAGGCGCGTGCATTGCATGTGATCTGGAAGGTATAAGAAGAGATGTAGTGAGAAAATAAAAGTCTCCCTTTACCATCTGCGCGGGAGTCCGTGTCTCATTCCCTCCACAGAAGCATGATAATACTTTTTCTTCCTTAAACATCCTTCCCAATTAACTCAATTTGGTAGGGAAGCCACCCCATGCTAAATCCCCCACTCAGATTTTGCCCCTGACAGTGCATGGGAGATGACAGTGAAAAGTACATTTTCCTCCTCAGCCATGGGCACACCCCCCTCACCTCCAGGATTCATATTCACCTCAAACAAATTGGGAAGCTGCCAGACTTCATTGAACCCTGTCCTTGATGTAGCAGAACAACCTGTCGTGTGCACTTTGAAAGGGTCTCTGATATAGGCACAACATGGGGGTGACCTCATCACTGAGAAAGTCTCTTACTGAACTGCTATTTATTAATGTAGACAGATGCAGAATGCACCTTCCAATACCCCTTTCTAGCTGGATGCACTGAAAATTACTAGTGCTTTATGTAACTCCATTGGGGGCCACTGAGATTTCAGTTTTGCAATTAGCCACTATGATACATATGAATAAAAACATATTATAGAGATGGATTTTTTTCCCTCCTCTTCTTTTCCTTGTTCCCTTAGATTTCTCTTGCTCACCTGCCTCCACTGTTTCCATAGCACATTGCCCTCGTGTCTGGACTCACCTGAGTTGTGCAGTGGTACTGCCAGTCCACAAAAATGTGAATTCCCAGAATCATTTGCTGGGACTGGAGATGTGAGACACCTCCTTCTGAAAGGGAGTGATGGTCCTAGGCATTATTATCACTCGCCTGATAGCACACTTTGCTTCCTCCTGTCCAGAAGTATCCTTGGAATAGATTGTTCTAACAGATGGTATACCTTGGAGTATTTTGTGGAAGATCACCCTGTGAGAAACAACTATTTCATTTTGTATCAAAAGTTTCCCAATTAACAGAGATATGAGGTTCAATCTTGATGCAGTGGGGCTAATTCTTAAATATTTTAAAACTAATTTTGGTTGGAAGAGGCCTTGATTTAAATTTATGGTCCCCTTTCACACATAAAATGGTGGATACGGGATTTTGTAAACTAAAAATTGGGCTGAAAAGCAGCAGAACTTGCTTTAGAATGAGGAGCTGAGGGCGAGCTGGAGGGGAAGGTTATCGTCTCTTAATAACAAAGAAAAAAAGTTGTTTCCTAGAGACAGGGTAGACTAAAGACTTACCATAAGCAGCAGTAGGGTGTAATTGCCCCACTACAACCCCTAGGTTGGCAGACTAAACTGCTCTTCACAACAATGGTGTTTACTCCACTTTTCAGCTCCATTGGTGCAAATACACTAGAGGTTGCACTGTTACAGCTATCCTGGTGGCTGCTGAACAGATAACCTTCCTCCCCCTGTCCTCCCCAGGACAGAAAATACTTTTTACATCCAACCATAGTGAAAGCTCTTTTTCTTACAAAGCTATCTTTTGAGAAGTTCACTGGAAGATAAACCACCTCCTTCTGCTCCCACCCTCCCCTCTTTATATTTTTATTGCTCTGGATGGCCCAACCTTTCCCTCTTAAAGCTGTGCTCGGTGGTAATATAAAACCCAGACGAAAGCACAGAAGCACCGAAGACAGCAGCCAAGGTAGAATTTAGGTTGCATCCTCTGAGCTCTTTCTCGTTATACTGCAGGCTTAATTTGTTGCTTGAGCATCTCCCATATTTATAATAATACCCTCTATTAAACAACATGCTGTTAGCTGTAATTTCCTGTGTGATTTACATATTTATTATTTTTATTTTTATGTATATACAGAGGGTGATTTTGTCTCTCAGAATCTACCGCTCTCAGATGGCTGTGGTTGTTGCATTATTATTTTTTTCCATCCTTTACCGAGTGATTAGAGACAGATTGCGATTTTTTTTGTTACTACTTTTTTTAATAGGGTGGCCTGGCTAAAGATGGGTAGAGTGAAAATGGGTGCAATGCAGTCAACCTGGAATCTACACACGGAACCCAGAAGGTCTGCTAGGTTCTTGCCTCATTAAGAACTCCATATCTGCTCACTGACTAACCTTGCAAATGAGTTCACGCTCAGTTAAGAAAATTGATTACTTTCTATTGCAATTAACATCTGGTCCTGGGTCAGATTATTAGGATAATTTGTTATAGAAAAAAACAAACCAGCTAGCTACAGGGTAATAAAGTTTCTTCTGGACCCAAATAAAGATGCATTCTCTGGTTATTTTTGCGGGACATCAGCCATCTCTTGGGGGTATTACTAGGGAGAAGGAAGCATACGGAGTGGACAACAGGTGGTGGAATGCCATATATGAGAAAGAGATGCCAGGGGAATCATTTACTCCTGCCTCTAGGAAATGCACATTCTCAGCTCCCATTTGCAGTTTGAGTTTCAGAAATTGTCGGAGTGGGATTGGAACCGGAGTAACGACGCGATCTCAATGTGAGTATGATCATCCTCGTTTATTGCGTATTTTAGCAGAGTATATATAGACTCGCAGCAAAGCATGCATATTCAACAACGCTATGATTGGTCCAGCTCCCCTGTTCACGTATAACGCCCCCCAACCCGATTGGCTAAGACCCTCTGTTCACGCGCCTCTGTTTAACTTTCTCCCGGGCAGGGTGATGTCACATTTCTTGTTTACTTAGATCTTTTCTCCCTCACTCTGGGTGCTTAGTTCAAACCCTGGGTTGCTCACCAGAACCAAGCCATGCCTTTTTTCATTTAAGAATTTCTCCACAATTCCCCCTTCTTCTTTTTGAGCAACCCAGGCTTGGTGAACAATTTTCATGAGCATGCGCTGTAGACAAGAGAAGATACATAATACAACTGAGATTATAACAACTACAATGAGCAATATAAGCAAGCCAGTTTTCACAATTATAGCTATCCAACTTTTGATTCCCCAACCTGATAGTATTTGATTCAGCCATCCCCATTCATCATCTTTTCTCAGCTTTTGTATTCCTTGATACAATTCTCTGATGCTTTGGTGTACTGATTTTGGAGTGGTCTGAGAGGTTCATACAACACATCCCGTCAAAAGTCTTCACACCCATGACATGCGTTAATAACAAAAATCTATGGCAGCCCTATTCTGGAGTGTAGTGTGTCTAACAGAATCTACGTCTAACAATAATCCACTCAATGCCAACGCAGTAGCATTAGATTGTTTAGCAAGCCAATATCCTAATTTATTAAGCGTGGTTAAAGCGTGTGCTGCTGCTACTCCTGGTGCAAAAAACCCAAGGGCAAAAATTGTTTGTGTAGTACACACAGCTATCTATCATGAGTGATCCTACAAGTTCTAGCTCTTGCGGCTCGGCATGGAGGGGTGGCAGATATGCAGCCCATCCATCCCAGCTATCAGCAAAAGTTGCAGAGCCATTACCTAGGGATTGCGTTTGTAAGTTGGAAGGGCCATTGGTCAGACGGAAGACCAACTAGACAGGTGGAAAATGGATTCTCGGGTGATGCTGTGGATAGGCAGATGGAATCTTGACCGGTCATATTTGCCAAAGCCACCCAGACATTCCTTTGAAACTGCAGGGGTGATCAAGCCCTGCAATTTCTGCATCCAAAAGGACGCAACTACTTATTAGCAAGCTCTTAAGATTCTTTGGGCCCATTCTGTTGCGCCATCTCTTGGTCTCGGTCTGTCCGTCGTCTTTCCAATGCTGGTTTTATCACTCTGCTCAGGACCCACACTGGGCCTGTTCCTGTAGAGACACACATGTACCCTCGACCATTAAAATGACTGGCACTGGTCCCACCCATGCCTCCGGTGGTCGGGTCTTTATAATGTACCATAAATTTAGGTAGGGTAGTGGTACTATTCAGCTTAATGTTTTGATGGTGTAATCACTACTGGCGGTTCCTCCTTGATCGCCCATAAGACACAAGTAATTTAGCATAAAACAATACTCTCTGTAATCGCTGTTGTGCATCTGTGTCTTCACCCTTTTGCTTATTTAAATAAATCTTTTAGGCACTTGATGGGTTCGCTCAACAAGCCTTGCCCGGTTGGTGAGTGGGGTATTCCCTGTTACGTGTTTAATTCCCCATCTCAGTAGAAAAGTTCTCACCTTTTGATTAATATATGCAGGGCATGCTTGTATAATAGAGCGTGCTTCATTTTCGGTTAATCCAAACTGCCTTTTTAAGCCTTTAGCATTTTGATGGAAGTTGTCATGACTTTGTCTGGGCTTGCTGAAATTTGTCAATTGGAGGTAAATGTCGCACTGTACTGACCAGTTATCGTCAATTTGATTACCCCAATCCTAAACCTAAATTCAACTGATGACTGCGAATATGGATGATACAACAAGACGCAGTTCGTTGACCCAGAGTGGACCTCAGCTGGATAAATAATTTTCCCCCAACCTTGGGTTGGTTGTTTCCCTAAGGAGGGCATCTTCTAGTCGCGGCACTACCCCAGCCACATACAGGGGAGTCTGTTACTACATTCAAGGGGGCTGTTAGCCAGTTGGTTAGTGCCCAGACTACCGCAGTAAGTTCTAATGTTTGAAGGGAGTCTTGTGGCTGCCCCTCCAGTATGTGCTGGCACCATCGTCCTTTATCCTGGCCAGACACACACCGCAGGGCAAAGCCGCTTTCCAGCATCTGTATACATTGTGAGACCATCAGCCAGTGGTTCTCGCCTGACTTTTGTTTTTGTCATCCACTGATTTCGTTTTAATACTTGCCACATTTTCCCTTTTGGTTGTTGTGAATGTATACGACCATTATAGCCTATTAATGCTTCTTGGATGGGAGTTGAGTTATGCAACCACCATTCTAAATCGGCACCATTCACTGGAATACTGACATCATCAGGTTCCGTTCCACTAATCTCTATGATTCTTGTTCTGCCCTTCCTGATCAACTCCCCTATTGCCTCCGGTCTTGTTTGAATGCTAGACTTGGGTTGTACTCTTAAAAAGACCCATTCTAAAATCTTAAACATGTCTCCTGATGATTTGTCAGCTGATGATTTGTCAGTGGCACAGGTGGGGCGGGGGAGAATTTCCCCCTTTCCTGTTTGCCACTGACAAATAACCGCATACGGCGATTCAACAGTATTACAAATTAACAGAGAAATTGGCAACTCAAGGATATGCCGGGCTGACCATGCCTCTTGTAGTTTCTGTAGAATTTGTTGCAATGCGGCTCGCTGTGTTGTGGACAGTGTGACGATATCGGCTGGTTGTCGTCCTCATAATAGTTCCGTTAATGGTGCAACTGCGGTGTTCGAAATGCCAATGCAGTTGCGCACCCATTGGATGTCTCCTAGTAAAGTCTGTACGAGCTTGTTGCAGGATCTTCCAGTCATGCGGCTGCCATTTCGCGGTGCCATTTTGTTGATTCTGAATCACTGGAAAGGCCAACTGCGGGGTGTTACCTAAGCTGGCAGCGGCAGTCCACTGTCCCTCCAAGATAGCGTCTCTAATGATTCCACTCCACCGTTTAGGCTTCAGAGGTGCTGGCGGGGCTTCAGGGTAGGAAGGAGGGTTCAGTTCTTCTTTGCGCATCAAGGGGTGTTCGGCCTGTAACGTCGTGCCCTTTAATTGTAAGTCCAGGTTATCAAGACGTTGCAGCACTGTTCGTAACACTTTGTCTGTATTCTCATGTGATTGATCCTGGCAGTCGTCAGCAGGTGGTGTTGCAGGATCAGATGAGTCAGTGGAGGGGGGCAGAGGAGGGGCCGAAGGCATAGGCCGACAGGCTTCTCCTCCTGGCTGCGACGGCGACTGCGGCCGCACCCCCCTCTCGGGTCTCCTGAGGCGCCACTTCCGCGTTTTCTCAGTCGGCTGCCTCGGCTCGGGAGCGGCGACTTCCACCCTTTGTGTCGCCGGAGCAGGGTCGGCGCCCGCGCGGACCTCGGCAACAGTTTTACACGTACCTCCAGTCATCCCTTTCACCGCCGGCTGCCCGAAGAACCGTGCCCACGCACTAGGTTTCGTTTCAGTGCTCTTATATTCTGCTCTATTCGGGTCTGGACCCAGCATTTGAGCGGCGGCACAGGCTACCTCCCTTTCCGCCTTCATGGCCTTGAAAGATAACACCGTGCGCCAGAACTTGCAAACAGCCTTTATCTCCTTCTCCTCTTTCTCGCTCCCGGTTATCGTTTTTTTCCACATTGTATCACCGAAAGATCGCCACTCCATGGGGGAAAACATCATATGCATATCTTTAAAATGCCCCCACCGTTGTCCCAAGTTAATCAGCTTAATCCGCTGTTTAGGCGCTGTCTCAATCCCTCTCTTAGAGAGGATACTTGCGAGCAGTGTCGCTGTTGCTTCAAGCTCCATGATAGCAACTTCACCTTTTTAAACCTGGAAGGCGAGAGGCCACCTCAAACCGTGTCTGCCGTAGTCTATGCTCCCGAGCAGCACTCCTTCCAGCCATGTTTCCCACTCCCCTCCTCTCGCTGCTTACCGCAGTCTCGGAGAATTCAGTCGTGCTGAAGGGTTACAGTTGACATCCTCTGCTACCAGATGTCGGAGTGGGATTGGAACCAGAGTAACGACGCGATCTCAATGTGAGTATGATCGTCCTCATTTATTGCATATTTTAGCAGAGTATATATAGACTCGCAGCAAAGCATGCATATTCAACAACTCTATGATTGGTCCAGCTCCCCTGTTCACGTATAACGCCCCCAACCCAATTGGCTAAGACCCTCTGTTCACGCACCTCTGTTTAACTTTTCTCCCGGGCAGGGTGATGTCACCTTTCTTGTTTACTTAGATCTTTTCTCCCTCACTCTGGGTCCTTAGTTCAAACCCTGGGTTGCTCACCAGAACCAAACCATGCCTTTTTTCATTTAAGAATCTCTCCACAAGAGAGATGTATGACATCTATTTGGTGAGGAATGCAGGGCTCAAGGGTTAGCAGGGACCATGAATCTCTAGGGATTCTGTTCAGAGGAGGATATGTTCCAGTTTTGGACAGGTTCGTAGATTAAAAAAAAAAATCTCACTTTGAATTTCACATCCCTGTTTACTTTGAGACTCATAAAGATGTTGGGTTTCACCAGCAGAGTTTTCCAATTTGAAATGAAACTGAATCTTGCCCAAGAACTAATAAATGGTTTGCTTGTATCTGAGTCCAGCTTTTTTTTTATCAAACTCAGAAGGCTCTGTACCAGAGCCAAATTTCAGCCCCATGTGTTTGTTAGCGCAGAGACAAACACATAACCAATTTTCTTCGGTTATATGCGGTGCTTTATTTCAAGGCGCCGGGAACCAGGGGTACGCACCCAAATCTGGCTCCAAAGACGGCCTTGCCGAGTACCCATTTTATATTCTTTTGGTTACACAATCTCATACATATTCAACAAGTATTGCTACATTATCTTATACATATGCATTACGGATTACTTCATCCTATTGCGACATCAGCCTCCTTCTCTGCGCATGCTCGTCTTCCCTCTAGTGGTCGTCGGTGGTCGTCATGATGAAGTAAGAAGTCTTCCTCAGATGAAGTAAGACGTCTTCCTCGCTTTGTACTTTTCACCTCACTCCTTTTTGACTCGATTCCAGTGCCTGTTTTCTGCCAAGTCTTTCAAGGTTCTGCTTGACTCCCCTGGTATCAGGTCACATTGTTCTCTTAGGTACCTAAAGATCTTAGAATATATTCTTTCCCGTTACAGTTGATTACATTTTCCCATCACCATTGGTTACCTTTGTTTGGTTATTATGGTTGCACCTTACAAACACACTCTAATATACAGTACAACTTGCTACTTAACTCTTGCATTTCCTAACATTTCCCCCCTTTGAAAATACTTCAATTATATGCAAGTATTTTCACAAAATTTAAGCTACATCTTTATATGACGGAGGGGGTGTTATTTCTTTCAACAAATATTTTACTACCTCCTTGGCTTGGTTTGTGCGACAGGGAAAGGCTTCTGGCCATCCAGAAAAGGTATCAACCCCTACTAGCAAATATTTATACCCTTGGGCTTTGGGCAGTTCTGTGAAATCAATTTGCCAATAATCCCCAGGCTCTATTCCTATTCTAATCCTTCCCATTTGAACCGGCCTTTTAACTACTGGATTATTTTTCAAACAAATCTCGCACTTAGATCCTATTACTTTTGCCATTGTTAACATCTGTGTAGAAATCATACCTCGTTTTAGGTAAGTTACTAATGCTTCTGCACCCCAATGACACTTCTGATGCTCTGTTTGCAAGATTTGTCGCATCACAGCGGGAGGGATTATTACTTGCCCAGTTATGGTAACATACCATCCTTGCGTATTCTTCCGTGCCTTCAGCAATTCTGCTAATTTCTCATCTTCTTTGGAATATCCAGGATTCTGTGGAAGGTAAGTATGCAATGGACTCACCTTTAAGGGTATTAGTGCCATTATTTTACTCCATGCCTGTCGAGCTACTTGTCGAGCCGTACGATCTGCCAATGCATTTCCTTCGGATATTTTGGACGAGTCCCTCTGGTGGGCTCTGCAATGCATTATAGCTACCTGGTCTGGTTTTTGTACAGCTGTTATGAGCTTCAATATCTCCTCTTGGTACTTTATGTTTATGCCTTGTGCGGACAATAATCCTCGTTCTTTCCATAGAGCTCCATGGACATGTACTACACCGAAAGCATATTTTGAGTCTGTCCAGATATTAGCTTTCTTATTGTCACTAAGTTCTAAAGCTCTTGTTAATGCAATCAGCTCCGCTCGCTGGGCTGATGTTCCTGGGGGTAGCGCTTGTGCCTCTACGACTTCCTTCCATGTAGTCACGGCATACCCTGCGTATCGTGTTCCATTTTCTACGAAACTGCTTCCATCAGTAAACAATTCCCAATCCGGGTTTGCGAGGGGTACATCTTTTAGATCAGCTCTGGTCGCATAGGTGTGCTCAATGACTTCCACACAGTCATGTTCGAGTGTTCCTTCTTCTGGATCTGTTCCAAGAAAAACTGCTGGATTTAACAAATTAGTAGTTTTCAAACTTACATCGTCCTGTTCTGTTAAAATTGCCTGATATTTCATCATCCGGCTGGGGGACAGCCAATGCCCCCCTTTTTGCTCTAAAACAGTTGTCACCATATGTGGCACAAATACATCTATGTGCTTACCCAAAGTCAGCTTCCTGGCCTCCTGTATTAAGATCACAGTCGCTGCCACAGCTCTCAAGCAAGAAGGCCATCCTGCACTTACCGAATCCAGTTGTTTAGAGAAGTAACCCACAGGTCTCTTCCAGCTGCCCAACTTCTGGGTCAGTACCCCTAAAGCCAGTCTCTGTCTTTCATGGACGTACAATTGAAATTCCTTGGCCAAGTCCGGAAGGCCTAAAGCGGGGGCTGTTTTCAGTGCTGATTTTAGCTTCTCAAAGACTTCTTTCTGTGGTTTACTCCAAACAAATACAGGTGATTTCTGAACTTCATACAGTGGTTTAGCAATAAGCCCATAGTCCATTATCCACAACCGACACCACCCTGTCATTCCCAAAAAGGTTCTTAATTCATGTAAATTCCTAGGCTCTGGAATGGCACATATGGCCTCAATTCGATTGATCCCCAGTCTTCGCTGTCCTTGTGAAATTTCACAACCCAAATACAATACTGTTTGACATGCTATCTGTGCTTTTTCTTTGGAGACTTTATATCCGTTTAATCCCAATTGATTCAATATTGCTATTGTAACATTTATACATTGGAATCTATCCTCCGTTGCTATGAAAAATGTCATCAACATATTGCAATAGCAGATACTGTGATCTGGGTACCTGAATATCTCCTTGGGTAGTCCAGGTCTCTAGCTCCTTAGCTAGTTGGTTTCCAAAGATCGTCGGGCTGTTCTTAAATCCTTGAGGAAGCCGAGTCCAAGTCAGTTGTGTTTTTCGTCCGGTGTAGGGGTTCTCCCATTCAAATGCAAACAGTTTCCTACTATCTTTGTCAAGTGGAATGCAGAAGAAAGCATCTTTTAAATCGATTACTGTGAACCATTTATATTTCTCTCCCACAGATGTCAGCAATGTATACGGGTTTGCTACCACAGGGTGGATATCTTTGGTAATTTCATTTATTGCTCTTAAATCCTGTACCAATCTATATTCACCGCTTGGCTTTTTAACAGGAAAGATAGGTGTATTATATTCTGACTCACATTCTTCTAGGATCCCATATTGCATAAACTTTTCTATGATTTTCACAATACCCTGCCTAGCTTCTAATTTCAGTGGGTACTGTTTAACCCTAACTGGCATTGCCCCCTCCTTTAATTCTACTACCACAGGTGAAGCTAATTTTGATTTTCCTGGAATGTCTGTTTCCCAGACTATAGGTATTACAGCTTCTTCCACTTCCTCGGGGATGTGTGTTTTCGGTTGTTCCTTAAGTACCAATATCTGTCCAACTTTTGATTCTGGAATCTGCATTTTCAATTCTCCATTTTCAAATATTATTTCTGCATTCAATTTTGCCAATAGGTCTCGTCCCATAAGGGGAATTGGACATTCTGGTACATATAGGAACTCATGAGTTAATTCTTTTCCTCCTAAATCTTAAATCCAGGGGTTGTAGGAATGGCTTTTCTTCCTCTTTCCCTGTGGCACTTACAATTGTAATTGTCCTTTCCCCCCAATTTTCCACACAAATTGTTTAAAACCGAGTATGTTGCTCCTGTATCGACTAAAAATTTTACCTCTTTCCCCTCAAGTTCTATTTTCACCAAAGGCTCTTTATCTAGTCAGCTTTGATGCGTATAATCCCCCAACACCATCGTCTTTGCGGTCTCTGCCCCTGGTCCGAAGAAAGGATTTCGGGGAGAAAGAGGTTGCCCCATTCTCACTGGACACTCATTCTTCCAGTGACCCTCCTGTCCACAGTTGGCACACTGATTATATCCTAACCTGTTATAGCCCATTCCTGATCGAAATTTAGTAAGTCCTCTTCCTCGCCCTCTTCCTCGCATACCACTTTGCCCCCTGCCTCTGGAATTCATATGATTCTGTTCTTTTCCCTGTATTACTGCCAATAAGTTTTGCTGTTGTCTCCGGGCTCCCTCTCTCTCTCTATTATTGTACACCTTCCAAGCCACTTCCAACAATCTGTCCAGATCTCGCAATTCTGCTCCTTCTAGTTTCTGCAGTTTCTTCCTAATATCATCCTGAGACTGTCCCAAAAGATCAACGCCAGCTGTGCTCTAGCTTGCTCAGTTTCTACATCTAGATCTGTATATTTCTTTGCTGTTTCTTTAAGTCTCTCCAGAAAAGCAGAGGGCGACTCTGTCTTTTCCTGTCTAACATTATACAGTTTTGACCAGTTAACAGCTTTTGGCATAGCATTCTGGACCCCAACAACTATCCATTCCTGATACCTTCGCAAACTTCTCATTCCCCCCAGGTGTGTTATCGGGTCTCAGTAGGAAAAGTTCTGATCTGTAGTTCCCTGGACCAATCCTTGCCTTACGTCCTCCCGAACCTTTTCTCGTGCTGCTCTCAAAACCATTTCCTTTTCTGTTGAATCCATTAAAGTATCTAACAACACTTGTATATCGTCCCAATCTGGATTTTGTGTCTTCATTATCATTTTAACTACACGAGCCACCTTGTCCGGGTTTTCCCTATACGTCCCTGCCAACTGTTTCCAGATAACCAAATCTCCAGGGGAAAAAGGTACTTTAACATACACAGGTCCTTCTGTCCCGACGCCCTGTCTCAAAGGAGCAATTACAGCACTAGTCTCTGTTTGATCCCTCCGCCTCGTTCTGTGTGCTACGGGAGAGGAGGTAGGATCATCATTATCACTGTTAGTGTTGCAATCACCATTGACCAGTGGGGCCGACGGGGCAATCATCAGGTCTATATTTTCCGCGCTTTCCCGATGTTGCTTGCTATTGTCCATAGCCAAACATCCCATACACTTCTTTCCAGTTTTGCAACCCTGACAGTGAGGAGTATTACTGCCTGCTTGTAATGTCATTATCCCGCAAGATTTCTGCCACTCTTGATTATTCCTTAAACTAAAGAAAAGATCCACATAAGGCACTTCATCCCATTTCCCTTCTCTTCTGCAAAACAACATCAACTGCAAAATGGTATTATAATTCAAGGTCCCATTCTCAGGCCACTTCTCCTGGTCATCTAATTTATATTGAGGCCACCAATCATTACAATATTCAATCAACTTATTTTTCCGAAATGTTTGTTCAAACTTTCCCTCCTTCCAATGACTTAAAATACAGCCTAACGGAGTTGCCTTAGGTATTTCTGGCATTGTTAAATTACAGTATTATCCAACAATCACAGTAATAACAGCAAATACCAGTCCCGCAGACCGGATTTTAGAATTTTCAGTCTTGCAGCTAGTTACAGCAAAACTACTCTAACAACCACAGTGCTCAACCAAACAATCACAATAATAGCAGCAAGTACCAGTCCCGCAGACTGGATTTTTAATATCGGCAAATATTAGTCCCGCAGACTAAATATTACCAAATGCCAACACCCGCAGGCTGGACTTAAAATATACAACCAAACGTTACCGTGCAATTCCAATTGTTATTTATAGTTGCAACTTTTACCATACCATACCCCATTACCATACCAATTGCCGAACCTGCAGGGCTTTCGCCCTGTCTGACGGACGGCGCCTAGGCTTACCACCCGGAGCTCCTCAGCCCAACCACGCGCAGCTTTCGCCACGTCTAACTGGCAGGCTATTACTTACAGCGGTACCGTTCCCTGTTACTAAAATAAAGCACCTTTCTTACCTTATCAGAGGTCCGTCGTGAGCAGCGGAGGTCGGTCGCGGCTGATGGCTCCCCGAGAATTCCTCGGCGCCGGCTGGAGCAGGATCAGTACGTGATCCGCCTCAGCAATGCTCGCGAGGTCCCATCTAGGTCGCCAAAACTGTTAGCGCAGAGACAAACACATAACCAATTTTCTTCGGTTATATGCGGTGCTTTATTTCAAGGCACCGGGAACCAGGGGTACGCACCCAAATCTGGCTCCAAAGACGGCCTTGCCAACATGTTGATCGGGGGGAAAAAAAACTCCACACCTAAGAAACCTAGTTTCCATTCTTTTTCTTTCAACAACAGATTTGCATGGCTCCAGGGAAAACATTTTAGGAACTGTGCTATAGTTAGAAATAGAAACAATGCTGTTCATATTCCTAGCAGCACATGCTTTTGTAACAGACCCATTGGTGTCTGTGACTTCATGGTGTTTGTTACACTTCTTTCTGCAGCCACTTAGAATTTCATGGTGACAGGGAGGCTCGAAAAATAGGTCTTCCTGTGGCACAATGCTACCCCCCTACCACTGAATTCAAGGAGAGTCTTCATTAGCAGTGGAATGCTAAATAATATTGTTCTAATTATATATCCAAAACTGGGCAGTGGCATATCAGAGCTGGACAGGAATTGTTTCTTCCCATTGGAGAAGAGGTTTTGAGATTGATTTTTATATAATATTTTCTGTTCCAGTTGTGATGGAAAGTAAAATTGGGAAAAATGTGGCAAATAAACATTTTAGAAAATCAGATTAGATCAGCTGCATATATTTTAATATCATGATTTTAAGCTGTTTAATTTGCCTTTTTATCTTACTATGTTTATTAGTCCTTTATGTCTGAACTGCAATTTCAAAGCAAAAAGTAATTTTCTAGTGACATTTACCCAATACTTCCTGTCTCGAAATTATTGAATCATGATTATTTTGAAATTATAGAAATGTGGGGTTTTTATTATTTTGTTGTTGGGTTTTTTCCTCTCCAATTTTCTCTGCACAGATTGGGAGATTTTCTTTTTTAGCAGAATTTTCTTGGAAGTATTTTCAGTTCTTTCTGACAACAAACCCCCCAAAAAGTGATGGAAGGAAAAATCAGATCATCAGTCTAATAATTACCCAATGGAAGAATATAATGTTGAAGTATAAGACTCTGTTATATGCCACTCTTTTTATTTACTTAGTTATAATAAAAAAAGCAAACTCTCGACCATAAAATAAGAAACCAATCTTCAAATTCTTCCTGAAAATTTGTGCCAGATATCGCTGATGGTTAGAATAGTTTGGGTTGATCTCATTGCAGCACAGGGTATGAGAGAGCAAAGCCCAGCTGAGTGCTTAAGTAGGACTCAAGTGATGCATAGACTTCATGATGGCTCCATGCAGGAGATGTAAATATTGGACTCCAGTGGAGTCGAAGCAACTTGCTGATATGGCTACAGATCTATAAAACTGCTGATTCTCATGCCACCTTTGCCACAACAATGCATGTTAATGGGAATGGGAAATGAAGCATATATACTTTTATAGTAATGCATAAACATCAGGTGGTCCAGGGAGTTTGAATTCTTATTAGAGAAGACTACTTGTGAAAAGCCCTTCCAGCTCTGGAGGAGTTTAGATCTAGATTCACTGAATTCTTTATAGCTAGTACCTGTTTTTCTGATGGGTTGGATCACAGATTTCAAAGCCTCTGAAAACTGGAAGAGGCTTGCATTTTTAAGATCTGTCTCTGGAGCTCAATATTGAAATCTAACATCAGCTATTCTCATGATTACCTTATATTTCTGTCCTGGTTCCGGCAGGGATTGGGTTAATTTCCCCAAGGATGGGGAGGGGACACAGGTATTCCATGCCATGTGAGCCATGCCTGGGCTATAGGGGGGAGCTGGGCGGGGGAGGGGGCAGGAATCGCTTCTCATAGCGGGCTGCAGCGGTCAGGGTGGTCGGTGAGCGGCGGTGCTGTAATCGCATTTGTATATTCCTTTATCTGTGTTATTGTTACTATTTTTCTCTTCCCTTTGCTGTTCTGTTAAACTGCCTTTATCTCAACCCACGAGTTTTGCCTTTTTCTTCCCATTTCCCCCCACGGCCTGTGGGGGTGGAGCGAGTCGGCCGCGTGGTTCTTTGTTGCTGGCTGAGGCCAAACCACGACAGTCCTTTTTGGCGCCCAACATGGGGCTCGGAGGGTTGAGATAACCGACAGATCTGACCAGAGCTTGTTAACACGAGTTTGTTATATGCATTTCTCATATTTGATAGATAGTCGCCGGTTACAATGTTGCTTTGTTTGTTTGCGTGGCTGTGTTATGTAAATTCCTACATGCTCTATGTACTCCCCATGATGCTGTTTGTTACCTCGGGGAGAGGGATCAGGATTATCATTTTGCTGTCCTGTGCAATATCAGCTTATGATATGATAACATCACTGTTCAGGTGGCTATGTTGGGGTGTTTATGCAGTATTGCTGTCCTGCCCATACCTTGGTCGCTGTCTCTCAGAATTTATTAATAATCACAACCCCAATCTATGGGGAAAGAGGGGAGGATACTTTCCCGGCTCCTTCGCCTCCCTTTTCCTCCTTCGGGCCAGGTATGACAGCTTTTGAGAATTTCGAATATCCTTGGATGCTCAAACCAGGTCTGGTCATATTGCTATGTCTCCTGAATGTGTTTCAGGTCTTGTTTAGGGTTAAACAACTGTTTAAGACTACCACCCAGAGATGTGCCCCGAGGCTGGATAGTCCATGGGTGGCATGGCATGTGGGAGAATAAGGGCGGTATCTAGAGAACTTCTCACCTCCAATGGTTTGGGACTTCACCCCCCCGCAACAATTACAGGACCCTGATAAAGTGGTAGAATTTTTAAAAGGAAAATGCTGTGGCTATTCCAGAGAGGCACAACTCACTGCCACTGTGCTGGGCCCTGGCCAAGTATCTGCCAAACACTGCTCAGTATTATGCAGCACCCCTCAGGGGAAAGAGGGGGAAAACCAGAACCAGCAGGGTGCTGCAGCTATTCCAACCCCTGCAGCAGACAATGCGGCTACTCCAACCCCGGTGGCAGGGCACTGTGGCTACTCAAACCCTGGTGACAGGCAATGCAGCCACTCAAACGCCAGTGGGCAGGCACTGCAGCTGAACCAGACAACCAACCTGCCGCCGTATCAGTTACTCCTGTACAGAAGAAGAAATACACCAAGAAATCAGTTCGCTTAGTACGGGATGATGATGACTCAGGTCATCAAAAGAATGGGAGGAAGAGATGGAACCAGAGATAATCACCCGATCCCTGTCCCTGAGTGAGCTGAGAGATATGCGAAAAGATTTCAGCCGATTTCCGGGCGAGCACATTGTCACCTGGCTGCTCCGATGCTGGGATAAATGGGGCCAGTAGCTTGGAATTAGAGGGCAGGGAAGCCAACGCAGCTGGGATCCCTGTCTAGGGGAAGGGGGCATTGTCAATGTGATTGGGAAAAGACACAAGCCCTCAGCCTCTGGAGGCGACTCCTGTCAGGTCGTGGGGAAAGGTACCCCTTCAGTGAAGATGATGTATGTCGTTCCGAGCAATTGGACCACCATGGAAAAAAGGTATCCATGTACCTCAGGGAATAGCCGTGGCGGAGATGATTTACTATGACCCAGATAACACGCAGTTACCCACAGATCCTGATGAAGTCCAATGGACAAGGCCCATATGGTGGAAGTTTGTACGGAGTGCACCATCATCGTATGCCAACTCCTTGGCAGTGATGGTATGGAAAGGCCGATGAGGGGACCTCAACAGTGGATGAGGTAGCTGGCCGACTTCCGGCAATATGAAGAAAGTCTCTCTTCACCCCCTCGTCTCAGCTGTGGAGAAACTCTCCAGAAGTCCAGCAGCTTGAATAGAATATGTCCTACTCCCCCACCCTGTACAGACCAGCATCTCAGCTATTAGGAGCAGGCGTTTTGCTACTCAAGAGGGAGAGTATAGAGGGTACACCACCATGAGGCACCCTGTGATTTTACCTGAGTGACCATGGAGAGGGACATGAGGAGGTGGGATGGACAACCTACCTCGTCCCTACGGGCACGGGTACACGACTTGCAAGGAAGAACAATCACAAAAGGGGATCCCTCCAGGAAAAAGTGCTGCTCCCGTTTCCAGCAGGCAGCTCCCCAGACAGAGTAGAAGGCCTGATCTTACCTCCGATCCTCTTGAAGGGACTTCCAAGTCATTTCTGCAACAAGTGAGTAAACGGATACTATGATCAGGATTAGAGGGGCCCTGCCTCCAGCCAGGTGGGGGAAGGGACAACCGGGTTTATTGGAACGTGTGGATTCCGATGGCCTGGCACATCAGAGCCACAGGAGTATAGGGCTCTAGTGGACACTGGTGCACAAATGTACCTTAATACATCAAGTTACAGAGGTGCAGAACCCATTTGTATTTCTGGAGTGACAGGGGGATCCCAAGAGTTGAACTGTATTGGAAGCTGAAGTGAGCCTAACTGGGAATGAGTGGCAAAAGCATCCCATTGTAACTGGCCCAGAGGCTCCATGCATCCTTGGCATAGACTATCTCAGGAGAGGGTACTTCAAGGACCCAAAAGGATACCGGTGGGCTTTTGGCATAGCTGCTTTGGAGACAGAGGAAATTAAACAGCTGTCTACATTGCCTGGCCTCTCGGAGGACCCTTCTGTGGTAGGGTTTGTTGAGGGTCAAAGAACAACAGGTGCCAATTGCTACCACAACAGTGCATCAGTGGCAATATCTCACTAACCGAGACTCTCTGATTCCCATCCATAAGCTGATTCGTCAACTAGAGACTCAAGGAGTGGTCAGCAAGACCCGCTCACCCTTTAATACTCCCATATGGCCAGTGCAAAAATCTAATGGAGAGTGGAGGCTAACAGTGGACTATTGTGGCCTGAATGAAGTCACGCCATTGCTGAGCCCTGCCGTGCCGGACATGCTAGAACTTCAATACAAACTGGAGTCAAAGGCAGCCAAGTGGTATGCAACAATTGATATCGCCATGCATTCTTCTCAATCCCTTTGGCAGCAGAGTGCAGACCAGTTTGCTTTCACTTGGAGGGGCGTCCAGTACACCTGAATCGACTGCCCCAGGGGTGGAAACACAGCCCCACCATTTGCCATGGACTAATCCAGACCACACTGGAACAGGGTGAAGCTCCGGAACATCTGCAGTACATTGATGACATCATTGTATGGGGCAACACAGCAGAAGTTTTTTGAGAAAGGGAATAAAATAGTTGAAATCCTTCTGAAAGCTGGTTTTGCCATAAAACGAAGTAAGGTCAAGGGACCCGCACAGGAGATCCAGTTTTTAGGAATAAAATGGCAAGATGGACGCCATCAGATCCCAATGGATGTGATCAACAAAAGAGCAGCTATGTCTCCACCCACTAGTAAAAAGGAAACACAAGCTTTCTTAGGTGCTGTGGGTTTTTGGAGGATGCATATCCCTGATTACAGTCTGATTGTGAGCCCTCTATATCAAGTGACCCGGAAAAAGAATGATTTTAAATGTGGCCCTGAGCAACGACAAGCCTTCGAACAAATTAAGCAGGAAATAGTTCATGCAGTAGCCCTGGGGCCAGTCCAGGCAGGACAAGATGTTAAAAGTGTGCTCTACACCTCGGCCGGGGAGAATGGCCCTACCTGGAGCCTCAGGTGGATCTGGACTGGCAACACAAGGGTGAATTATTCATAGCTCAGTGGGCTCATGATGCCTCAGGCCTTCAGGGAAGAGATGCAACATATAGATGGGCTCGAGACCGAGGGGTGGACTTGACCATGGACACTATTGCACAGGTCATCCACGAATGTGAAACATGTGCTGCAATTAAGCAATCCAAGCAGTTAAAGCCTCTTTGGTATGGAGGATGATGGCTAAAATACAAATATGGGGAGGCCTGGCAGACTGATTATATTAGACTCCCACAAACCCACCAAGGCAAGCGCCATGTGCTCACAATGGTGGAAGCAACCACCGGGTGGCTTGAAACATACCCTGTGCCCCATGCCACCGCCCGGAACACTATCCTGGGCCTTGAAAAACAAGTCTTATGGCGACATGGCACCCCAGAGAGGATTGAGTCAGACAATGGGACTCATTTCCAAAACAGCCTCATAGGCACCTGGGCCAAAGAGCATGGCATTGAGTGGGTATATCACATCCCCTATCACGCACCAGCCTCATGGAAGATAGAACAATACAATGGACTGTTCAAGACTACACTGAGAGCCATGGGTGGTGGGACTTTCAAACACTGGGATACACATTTAGCAAAAGCCACTTGGTTAGTCAACACCAGGGGATCTGCCAATCGAGCTGGCCCTGCCCAATCAAAACTTCCACGTACAGTAGAAGAGGATAAATTCCCTGTAGTGCACATGGAGAATATGTTAGGGAAGACAGTCTGGGTTAGCCCTGCCTCAGGCAAAGGCAAACCCATCCGTGGGATTGCTTTTGCACAAGGACCTGGGTGCACTTGGTGGGTGATGTGGGAGGATGGGGAGGTCCGATGTGTACCTCATGGGGATCTGATTTTGGATGAGAATAGCCAATGAATCAAATTGTATGATGTTAAGTGCTAAATAATCCTGTCACTGTATGTCATCATTACTATAACTGCTATCGATACTACAGTAAGAATCACCCAAACCAATAACAGATGGACTTTGATAAAGCGGAGTAAAGTGCAGCGGTGATGTAATAAGAACTGACTTCATCAGCTGGCGCCCAGCAACTTCCTTGAGATCTTTTCTTTAACCTGGGAACTGTGGGCATGGGCCGCACTGGGTACACCAGCCATGAGCTCTGAATGCAGCGTGCACCAGTCCAGCACCACACACCATCTCGCCTGCCCTGAGAGACTGTTCTCACAGATGGGGCCCACAGTGATGGACTAAATGAACTCAATGGACATTTTAGAGGGATGGCCCATAGACTATGGGAATTAAATCTGTATGTATATATATGTACATATGTATATAAAAGACAGGGGAAAGTGGTGGTAATTGATTGGGAACTGTAGGATCTGGGCATGGCGCAGATGGTATGGAATAAGGGGTGGATAATGTCCTGGTTCTGGCAGGGATAGGGTTAATTTCCCCAAGGATGGGGAGAGGACACAGATATTCCACACCATGTGAGCCATGCCTGGGCTATAGGGGGGAGCTGGGCGGGGGAGGGGGCAGGAAGTCACTGCTCTGAGCAGGCTGCGGTGGTCCGGGTCCGGTCGGTGAGCGGCGGTGCCGTAATCGCATTTGTATATTCCTTTATCCGTGTTATTGTTACTGTTTTTCTCTTCCCTTTGCTGTTCTGTTAAACTGCCTTTATCTCAACCCACAAGTTTTGCCTTTTTCTTCCCATTTCCCTCAAGGCTGTGGGGGTGGAGCGAGCGGCTGCGTGGTTCTTTTTTGCCGGCTGAGGCCAAACCACGACAATTTCATATATTGTTCCAAGATCAGACTACACCTATTGTCATTCATGATGAAAGCTTAGTCTCAGCACAGTGAGAATAGTGTAATAATCTAATAGAAGAGTTTTCAAGCACATCAGATGTCAGATGTATTCCTTTAAAAAAAACCTGTGGCATTGGGGCAGATGGTAGCCAAACTATCTAGGCAGGGATACGTAGACATAGGCATCACATGATATAAGCACCTTTATCTCTAAACAACCCCTGTAGTCCATGGACAAGACTTAGCACTTGCAATATGATTCTCATACTAAAGCAGACATCTAAAAGGGGGCACCCTTCCCATCCCGAAAGGTCCTGTTTTCCTCTGTTACCTCTAAAGGAAGTCTGATGCTACCCGCACAGCAGAAAAAGTTTAGATATGGTAAAAGGGTCAAGTTGAATGCTACCCAAAAAGAGTGGTCTACCTCAAATATGTGTGTCTTCATCTGAAAAAGTGACTTGAGGTCGCCTTTAGAGTCCATGGGTAGGTAGACAGGACAGTTACTGAAGTTTAGGTGATGGTTCACCTCACCCCAAAGTGAACACTTGCATTTCACCATGTGAATAGACTGAAGAGATTTCTACTGATTACAGGAGGAACCTAGATACCTAACTTCCTAAACTTAACTGACAGAAATCTTACCCAAGATAATTAAAAAGCTTGGCTAATTTTGGTGGAAAGTGAACTAGGTTGCATTTAAATCCCCCACCAGAAGGAGGAGTGGGTGAAGTTTCCTGTTTCAGAGAGATTTGAACATGGGTGGGCTAAGGAGGCTCGTAAATGAGCTTAGCTTTATCATTATCTTGGTAATTTCTCGATAGATAAAATCAATAAGTTCCATTGTCATCCACATCCCCACTGAAGAGGATTCAGACAATTCTCCTATCTCTGGAGCCACTCTAAGAGTCTTACTCCTCATCTGCTTTCTGATGATATTTTCTTTTAAAGAAAGGTCCATTTAATATGTTCCGCCCCCGAAAAGTATTTGCAATTAATTCTTATCAAGGGCAACAGCTGATTTGTAAGATTACTTCTAAATTGGTAATTAATTAACCTATTACCAAAGGAGAGAGGGGTACCTTCATTGTCAAGAGGTTAGAGCTTATAAGTGATGAACAGTTAGGTTATATTGGGATCTTGGTTCCCCTTTCTGATCAGTTTGGATGTTACCTATCCATGTGTTATATTTGAACGTGAATCACAGCTCCTCAGTCTTTATATTTCCTAAGCCAAAGCCTGACACACAGAGCTATGGGCAGATCTCATTTATTATTGCTTAATTAAAGGCTAAATGCACAGAGATATCTCTCGCTTCACTTTAGATAGATAGCCAGCGAGATCATAATTGTACTGATGTCGAGGCCAGCTTTCTAAGTAGGTATTGGAAGACACATCGAGGAAGATCTGAGCTATTCTGTAGGGAATTCTATACAACAAAAGTTACATTCATAATTTTTAATTAAGAAATTACTCTTTTTTTTTTTTTTTTTCATTGGGCTGCACCATTGATTCCTTCTCATTTCTCACATGTTTCCAAACTGGAACATTACAAGTAACAAGGAACAATTAGTTATTTTTCCTTGGTTTTATTTTTTCTGACTAAACAAAAATGTCTTAAAAAACATTTGGGTTGACCCAAAGGATATCTTTTAGCCCTGCTAGCAAAACAGCTGTATGTTTACTCAGCACAATAAAATAAATATTTCAGTTTACCTATGATATATCCTTACAGCTTTCAGATTAAAATATTTTTTATTATTGTGTTAGAGAGCTGTTTATAATAAAAAATTTCAAAATGGCACGTTTGTGTGACTCAACTGTAAAACATATCCAAAAAGAATGCAATTCTTCTATTTCACTGTCTAGCTTTTCAATTAAAATAATTTTCCCCAGGTGAAATAGGTTCAAAGTATCAGTATATTTAGCCTCTGTTGCTCTCTGAAAGAAATTCCACAGGTTTGCAAGGTGATAGACAAGGTGTAAGGATGAAAACAATCAAACTGCATTTTTTGGCAGAATCTTTCTTCTTTAAGATGATGTAAGAGCTAGATAATGCATGACCCATCCTTAGGGTAGTGTGCCAGAACTGAGAGTGGAAGCGAAAAAAAATTATTTTTGACTTAGCAAACTCAACCTGGAAACATTATGAGAGAGAGAGAGAAAATAAAATATGGAAACCCCAGATGGCATTTTATACAGAGTCACTTTCCTGACTGTGAGTGTGTTTTAAGGAATTGTCTTGCACTCTGGGATGTTGTAAAGCCAGCTTATAGTGCCGCACTGCTTGGTTGATGTCTGAAAACTTGCATCTTCGACTTTTGTTTGTTTAGGGCTTGGGGTTTGGTTTTGTTTTCCACCATAAAGAATAGGAGCATTTTGTGCGTGATATGGGAAGAGTGCAGGGATGAAATGTCCTCTCCTTGCTTCCCCAACTCTGCTACGCTCCCTGATAAGTGAGATATCTCCGTAATGTGCAAATAATGAGAGGCTAATTATGCCCGAAGAAGGAGGGCAAGGGATAGGGGTCTGATGAATAGTAAGCAAGACTGACTTACATGGAAATCAAGCCAAAAGCTGCTTTCAGCTTTAGAAGTTATTCGCTAGCACTGCCAAGCGTGGCCAGCCATCCTAGTGCGAGGCATTGTTACAGCAGTGCCATGGGAGGCAGGCTCTGCTCAGCCAGGCAGACCAAATGGGAATGAAAGGTGCTTGTTCACTGCAAGCACAAGTGGAGAGCAGCATCACGATCCCAGAGGCTTCTGGCATTCCCCTGCTATCTGTCCCTGATGGCTGCGTTTTGGTTTGGCAGATACCACAGACAAACTTACTGCCTGGGGTGTGAACCTGTCCACAACTAAGAAAGCTGTTGGGAGAAAAAGGTGACAATTTCCCATGTCCTTGAGCTTATCAGTTTTTAATCCTGCTCCCTACCACAGAGAAGGTTCTCACTGGCTACAAACAATTCTCCAACCCACCAAAGCCTTTTCCTCAGATTTAAAATTGTAGAAATGTGCTTCTTTCTGTGTGTGGGTATCTACATATATGAATGGATGAATATGAATGTATATACAGTTACAGCTCCATACATTTGTGCATACAACTATGTATAGATATATTGAGAGATAACAACTTAGTTTCATGATTTCTCTTTTGCTTCCCAAAGACAAGACATTAAGAAGAATATGTACTTAAAAATAAATAAATTGATGTAGCGCTTGAAAGAAAAGGTGGAAGCTGTCTGAGACACTGCAGTGCTTAGTCTTAAGCTGAGACATGAAACAGGAGTCCTCATGAATGCCTAATAAAAGTAATAATAATAATAGAAGGGAAATTAATTATCTACATGGAAACAAAAGGTTGCCTGTTATATTTAAATGTTATGACAGCTGTATCCACAGCATTGCAGAGATCTCCCCAAGACGCAGAAGTGTCTCTGGAGAGGTGAGTCCCTGCACTGTCTCTCAGGGTGCAAATGGTCCTAGCCTTGCACACTCCTGTGCTAATTTGCAAATCCTAGAGGATATGCTCCCAATTTTTACCCACCTCTCTTCTATCCAAACAGGGCCTGTGGCTCTGTGTACTTGCTGTTGAACTAAGTGCCGTAAACCAACCCAACACCAGCTGTGTTGGCAGATTTTAAAGGTGTGCTTTGTGGGATAGTGCACTGGAAGTGTAAGCACATATTTTATTTTCATTTTATTTTTTTTAATTTTAAAAATTCAGCTATCTTATTTCCCCCCACAAAATACACAAGGATTTTTATTATTCTTATTTATCAAGCTAGTAATCAGTGGAAGAATAAGACTTATGAGCATTCCCACATTTAAGAAACTACTGTGTACCCCCAAAGTAATGAACGCCATATCTTGTAACTCTGTGCTTTCAAAGTACCACCAGAGATAACCCGTGTAGCTTGGAGGTAGTAGCAGCTGGTGGTACCAAACTGGAGCTTGGATCTATGCTTCTTTGATCAAATCCAGTGGCAAACAGGTATGCCAAACTTGTAACATGAGCTTGACCTAAATGCATGCACAAACCACCTTGTGCATGGACATGGTAGAAGTGTTTGTCTACACTGGGAAACTGGGAAGGCAGGGGAAGCTGGACTGGGAATTAGGGGGAATGCTGGTGTATTCAAAATATAAGTTATTTTCTGAACTGCTTTTTATGTCAGACAGCAGAGGCCAGTGGGCCACAGGTGAAAAAAACACTGCCCAGCTTCCTCTGGAAAGACTTTCCTGTGTAGACAAGCCCTAAGGAAAAGGTGTTTTCAGTTTCTGATAACACCTCTGCAATATCAAACCACTGCACTTCTTCCTTTAACTAAAACTTAGCAAAGTTAACTGCATAACCGAGTGCCTCTAAATAACTGCACAATGACAAATGATTACTTGCCTATATGCAAGTAAGTTTTCAATTAAAAGAGCATTTCTGTTTGAAGGATTTTTTTTTGTAATTTGCCACACATTCAAATGCCAACTAAAAATCCTGTTGGCTCTTCCAAAAGCAATCCTAGTGTAGCACAGGAGGACAACAGCCTTTGGTTTCCAAGTGTGATTGCCCAGTGTTCCCCAGCAATACACAGCACACTGATCTAGTACTCTCATTTAGTTTTAGTCAAAATATTAAGGTTTTAGCCAATATCTGGTGTATTTAAACTGTGCATGTAGTCACCAACATGTTGTCTGCTTAATTTTCTGAAACTTGGGATAACTAACTTTATGATAGTGATGTTGAATAGCCATTAATTCTCATTTCTTTCAAACTATTCCTCAACTCCAGCTTATGAGTTCTTCAATAAAAATCTCCCAAAGTTACCTTGGCCTCTCATACATTTGCCAAGCTGACAGATTTATGACAGTTACATATATAAATATTTATATGCTGCGGCAATGCAATTTTTAAAGGCAGATATACACACTCTCACCGAGACTTTCACAGTATCACAGTATTGTCAGGGTTGGAAGGGACCTCTGGAGATCATCTAAGTCCAAGCCCCCTGCCACAGCAGGGACACCTACAGCACGTTGCACAGGACGGCGTCCAGGCAGGTTTTGAATGTCTCCAGTGTGGGAGACTCCACAACCTCTCTGGGCAGCCTGTTCCAGTGCTCTGCCACCCTCAGAGTAAAGAAGTTCCTCCTCATGTTAAGATGGAACTTCCTGTGCTCCAGTTTGTGCCCGTTACCTCTAGTCCTATCACCGGGCACCACTGAAAAAAGACTCTTCTCATCTACCTGGCACCCTCCCCTTAAGTACTTATAAGTATTGATTAGATCCCCCCTGAGTCTTCTTTTTTCTAGACTAAAAAGCCCCAAGTCCCTGAGCCTTTCCTCATAAGAAAGATGCTCCAGTCCCCTAATCATCTTAGTAGCTTTTTGCTGGACCCTCTCCAGCAGTTCCCTGTCCTTCTTGAACCGGGGAGCCCAGAACTTCAAACAAGACAAATGCATTCACACAATATGACATAAAAATATACAAGTCATTGTGTATCAATACGTGCCTGAATACACAGATACGCACACTAATGATCATACAGACTTTCTGACAGGCATGTAGCCTTTGTGTACTCATAGGCAGCACTCAAAAACTTTTTAACAAGTCAGAAAATGCTAACATGTGTAGCTGTAGCACACATCCATACGTTCTTCAGACACCAGAACAAAACCTCCTACCCCCTGCACATTGCTGTACAAGGCAGCACAGGAACACACCTCCCACAGGAACTGTGTGCAGTTTATATAATTAAACCTGACTTTTACATGCATGTACATTTGTTATTTCACAAGAAAGTTGGATATAGGACATCAAAGAGTCTCCTACTCAACAAACCCAAATTCAGCTGTATATACATGACCATACACATACACAGACATATATCTTGTAATGATTATAGAAGAACTATCATTGGAAATAATTCTCTTTATTTTTTCCTTGTCACATACTCATGTACACATGCTACTTCCTTCTCTGCAGACCTGACAGAACCTCTTTGTGTTGCATTGCCCTAGGCTGGTGACTAGAGAAAATCCTTAGTCAATAAAGTCTATTACCAGACCAGAGTTCAGCTGTTTTATTGTCTGGCAGAATAGATGGAGATGATACAAAGTCCAAAGGAAAAAAAGAGGAGGGGGCTAAATAGCGGGGAGTCACTTATATGTAAATGACACTGCAATTTATAAGAGAAGCCAGGGATCTTTTATTTTTGTAAGGCTGAGGGCTTGCATTATCAGCATCCCATTAACCCAAAACATACTCTGAAGGTACCATTTTACTAGCTCCATCTTCCTTTTTTTTTGTCTGAAAGTCTAAATATAAAAATCACTCCCCTCCCCCTTCTCTTGCTTTAAAAATAGAACTGAAATGAAGTCTTCCTCCTCCCCTGCTTTTGATGGGGAAATCTTGGTGGCTGTTTAGATTTTACTTATACATTAATAAAACATTACAGAGAAGTAGTAGGAGAGAGACCAAAAATCTTTCCTGTGACAACAAAATGCCTTTCTGTTCTGCTGTTTCCACTTGAATTCATTGCTGCTGCTTCTAATCTCCAAAACTTTGGCTTAGTGTGGAATGTGCAACAAAGGGAGAGGTTATATATGTGCATATATATATAGGGTATGTGTTGTGTCTCCCGGTCCCTTGCATACACTATGGGTGAAGTGATGTGATGAAGGATTAAGGAGAGCTTATCCTCGTATCAGGTCTCATCTTGCCACATCTGTCATGTCTAAGCAGCTGTAGACAATAGAGCAACAAAAGTTGGCAGATTCCTAATTCAAATCCCAGCCCTGGAGCTATTTCCCTGAGTTTATGGCAGACTCAAGACTTCCAGCAATAGCTGTCAGGGTGGGCTCTGATTTTGCGTGCTTTAAAGTGGGATGCTTGAGGTGAAAGGAACAGAACATAAACCACTGCAGAGTAAAGACAATGTGAGATTCTGAGAAGCAACAGGAATCTGAGCTCAGAGAGAAGTCAGGACAACCAGTAACTTTACTCTAGAAGACTCAAATTGGACATCCAAAACTACAATCTCTTTGCAGAACAAAAACTGGAAAACTAACTCTCTTGGCCTCATCTTCCCATCTGCAATCTCAAAAGCAGACTTCTGAAATGCACTTATCTACCATGCCTTTCATTCTGTGAGCATGAGCAGTGCTGGTAAAATGTGCTACTCGCTATCCTGACTAATGACAACAAGGAAAGAGCCATGGCAGTCTGACGGCAAGTTCAGTTACTTGGCTAATCCTCAACCTAAGCCAAATCGCCTGGGGTAAGAGATAGTGCTGACATTAAATATTTATGCCATTTTGTTCTCACCTGCATGTATATTTCCAGATATTACAGCACTTCCAAACATCATGGGCAAACTATTGTTGCCAGATAATAATCTTTTGTCATATTTTTAGCTTGCTTACTTTTTTTAGCATCCAGGCCTTCAGGTATGCAAAGTCAACTCCTCACTCTCAGTCTTTTGAAGGTCTGAGGTTCGTTCATCAGTCTTCCAACTTGTTTCCCAGTTCTGCAGCCACAGCTTTCCTTAGGAGCTGGTCCAAAATCCTTTAATCCTAAGGAACAGCTTCAATAGACATGGTTTGTACACTGTCTTACTCTAAGTAAGCTCTACACTTTTCCTTCCTTATGTGTATAACATTAGGAAGTATAACACACTATCTCTTCTTTCATTTTTCCCTTCTCTTTTTTAAGGGAAACCATATTCATCATTTGTCTTTTCCATTACTGCAGTATTATACGTGTGTGCATATATATGCATATATATGTTTACAGAATTACTGTTCAGCTACTAACTTTTCCTGACTTCATGGCAAAGAATAGTTTTAAAAGCTCAATTCTATTTCATATTAAATATGAAGCATCAATAAGGCTATAAGCCTTACCAGAGTGTTCAAATCTAGGAACAGGGACATGTTTGAATGGTTTGTTGGAAGTCATTGTTAGGAATGTTCCCATCTTAAGTCACTTTCTAGGAATTAAAAATGATCATGTACTGTAAGTACCCATTGTGCTTTTGAGGTCTGGAAATTAAGGAAGTACAATAAATTTGTTGAATGGGGTCTACTGTTTCTTCTCTTATTTCCTTTAGGGTAGTGAATCTTAAAATATACTGCCATGTTTGCTGAATCTGTTTGTGTGTGTGCATAGCCATTTTGAAGTAGGAACAGAAGTACAGAGAATCCTTTAGGAATTTACTGCAAGTCAGTAATGGATTTTGCTTGTTTTCAGGCCTGGTTTTAAAATGTCTTGTAAAAAAATAATATCCCCAATGCATATTGTGCAGGAATTAATGTGGAACTAGAGCAAAATTACTCTGCTCTTATGCATTAAAAAATCCCAGTGACACTAGGTTCAAAACATTGCAAAAATGTGTTTCTCCCTCCTTCTCTCTCTCTCTAATATTTTAGCAACACAGTATAATTCTTTGTTACTGTGTTGTTTGATATATAGGAAAAGGGACCTTGAACATAGAATAAGTGCTTCTAGTACAGCTGTAAGATATTGTGATCTGCAAAGCATAATATTACATAAGTCTGATAAAGCAGAATGTTTTTAAGCCATTAGCCAAAGCAGGTTTTGTTACAATGGGGGTTTTCAGTGGTGTACCATGAGTTTATACTGGTTTAGCACCATCACCTGTATAAGCAAAAGCCATAGATAAATCTCATCTTTGTAGCTAGACAAGATTTTTACATTTAAGGCTTTGATTTTTCCCCTTTTGTCATGGCACAGTTGCATTAAGCAAATAAGCATTCCATGCTTACAGAAAACACATTTATCAAAGGATTGAAACGATATAAAAATCATCTTTATATTATATAAATATATATGTGTTGAGGAAGGGACCCAGGGGCACTGCTTCAAGTGGAACCTGGATCAGATGACCCCCTTCCAATCTAAATGCCTCTGTGATTTTGCAACCTTGAGGGCTGAATTGCACTATTTTAAGGACTCCTGCACTGAATCAGTTCATTGTTTCTGAACACAGCCTAAGTTTGCAGTGACCTACCAGGGTAGGTTCAGTTGAAGAACCAGGGCTTTGGATATGATTTTTTGGAAAATCCTTCCACTTGCTGGATTTTGTTGCTGACCTTGGTCTCAAGAGATCTAGACTTTATCGTTGCTCAGTTACTGATTTACAGTGAGATCCCATAGAAGACCACCCATAGAAAAGGTCCTATCTGAGCCTGGCTTTGAGATGAACTGAGGAAAAGCATAGGGCATTATTATACAAGGTCTAGTGAGTACCACTCAAGGTTTACTTTTACTAGAACAGGACACTGTCAAGACTTGTCAAAACAGGGCTCTTGTCACCAGCAAGACCCATAGAAGAGGATCCCCCTTCTATATCCAGTGATCTGTTTTCTTCATAGAGATATAATTCATTTCCTAGAAATATTGTAATTAAGTTAAGCAAACACAGCAGCCACTTTATGATTCTGTGGGAGATGGTGTTTAGAGTGGGAGGATGACTAGAAGAAATAAGATTAAGTGAGGAAAAAATTAGACTGAACATCAGGAGAAATGTTTTCCCCATGTTAAGGTTTGATAGGCTGTGACTGTGATTTCATAATCCAAGGGAAGTAGTGGGGGGTTCATAGTGTCTTTGTACAACACAGCATATCAGAAAATATGTTTTCATTTCTATTTACTGTACTTCCAAGTACATTGTGATCCGGTCTGGTTTGAATTACACAGTCTAATTAAAACAGACCCTGATTTAATGGGCTAGATACACAGAACACTTAGGTACACAAATGCTGGTGTAAGCTTTGCATGCAGTTCCATTAATTTGCATGCCCGGTTACAAGAGTTCTGTGTAGAAATTGGTTAATTGTACCAATTGAATCACTGATTGGGCATAATACTCTGCACAATAGCTTGATTTGCATGTGCATTGATACAGACTTGCATGTATAGTTATGTGTACAATGGTGCTCATATTTTGTATATATGAGTGCATGTAAATTGCTTGAAAATCTGTCCCAGTAGATCTCTTCCATCTCTACTTTAGATCATTCTGTTTGCTAAGTAATAGATCATCCCACTCTGATACTAAAATGCGTCAGCTTGGAGAGTGAATATCAATTAAATGAGTAAATAAAATGTTGCCAAAGGTGTATTTTTCTCTTTTACCTAAAAAATTTCTTTTTTGTAGCTATCATAACTAAAATTCTGGATTGGTTTAGGGCCATTTTCTGGCTGTGAAAGGCAGCTTGTTCTTTCAGTAATTCTCTTATTTATTAGCCCCTTTTCACCTGGATTTTTTAATTAAACTATAAGTTTGATTGAATTCCATATAAGGCACACCCATGCTATTCCCACTAAATTCCATAGGATATGGGTTTAATTGAGGTCAAGTCCTCATAGAATCATAGAATTGTCTAGGTTGGAAGGGACCTTGAAGATCATCAAGTCCAACCATCAACCTAACACTGCCAAAACCAACACTGAACCATGTTCCTAAGCACCATGTCTCGCTGTCTTTTAAATACCTCCAGGGATGGCGATTCCACCACTTCCCTGGGCAGCCTGTTCCAATGCTTAACAACCCTTTTGGTGAAGAACTTTTTCCTAATATCCATCCTAAACCTCCCCTGGCGTAACTTGAGGCCGTTTCCTCTTGTCCTATCACTTGTTACTAGTGAGAAGACGTTGACCCCCACCTCTCTACAACCTCCTTTTAGGTAGTTGTAGAGAGCAATAAGGTCTCCCCTGAGCCTCCTTTTCTCCAGGCTAAACAACCCCAGTTCCCTCAGCCGCTCCTCATAAGACTTGTCCTCCAGACCCCTCACCAGCTTCATTGCCCTGTATTGGGAACTACTGAACTGATGATATACACCTCAAGACTAGGATCTGGTTTGAAGCAGTTATATTGTCCAGTAAGCAAGTTCCAAACTGCAGGCTTCAAAGGAAGTCAATATTATTTTTCTTGAAGCAGCAAAAACATTTCAGTTTATTTTTGCTTTGATTCTTTTTTAGGTAGGGCAACTGAGTCATAAAATGGAAAGGTCACCTAGAATACTATTAACTAAATCAGATCTTCTGGTGAACTAGATCTTGGTTCACTGGTGAGTCTCTTAGCTCTCCTTGCCCTCTCCTGTCTCCAGACAACAGCCAAGTGGCCTGCTCGGTCTCTTCTGTTCAGCTGTTCACTGGCAGTAGAAAGCAATGAGCCCTCCTGTGGCTTTCTGTTGTGTCTCATTCTTCTTTGGCGAAGTAAAACATGCTGTCCAATAAAAAGGGATGGGAAGAGTTATACAGGATGATCTAACAGAGTATATTGGAGCATTCACCCAATTGTTCTCCTTTTTGATGAGGAGTACAGGGCTTTGGGAGAGTCCTGAGGAAAAGAGAGTTGAAGCTTTTGGACAAGTGATTCCAAAAGGTTTGGTAATATGCATGGGCTTTAGTCTCAGCACACAAATTGAAGGCCCTGGTTCTTGTTTTTTCCATATTCCCATGTTAAGAAGAGAGACCATAGAGAAGGAGGAGTATAGGATAAAAGCCATCTATCTTTGTGTGTCCAGCTGCTTGGGACTAAGCTGGAGCATGCCCGGACAAGTCTAGAGAAACCCCCCATTGCTTGTAACTTGGGTTCTACGTCCCATACCTCCATCAGGAGCTGCATGAAGAAGAGCTGCATGGCCACACTACACTTCTCCTATCAGAGGGCTGAGGATTTCTCCAGCAGTGATTTCCACCCATTGTAAATTTATTTGAGGCTGCCAGAATGGATCGATAGGATCGGCAGGAGTTGGACTCGATGGACTTACTGCAGTAAAACGAGACTGCAGTCCTTACAAATAGAATTATCTTATTTAAGGGGCCTGATGCTCTTACAAGGGAAACATTAATCTGCACTTTAAAATACAAAACACTTTGCAGAACAGCTTCCAAGCAATGAGTGTCCCAGAATAGCTAAAAATTGTCACACTTCAGGTGAATGAAATATCAGCTCCCTCAAGATGGGGGCAGTGAGAAAGTGGAGCATCATTAACAGATTAAGCATAATTGAGTCTCAGGACCTCCAGGTGTAGTCCCATTATGGTAGGGAAAAACAGAAATTCAAGTGTGATTTGAAGGGAATCCATGAGGCAGAAAGTAAGAAAATCTCTGTTGTTCAGAGAACAAGAGCCAAAGTGAGAAAGGCGCCCTCACCAGTGGTGAAAAACAGTTAGTGTTTGATAAATAGACAAGTGAGAACAAGGAGGGAGTAAACTCGGGCCCAGACCTTGGCACATACTTAAAGCAAGCAAAGCTCTTTAAATGGAAAACTGAGATCCAGGGACTGTGGGGAAAGAGCATCTGAGTAAGCACTGGTATCACCAAATAAGGAAAGGAGATGCTACCATTTTCTTTTCATTGGAGTTGATGCGTCTAAGGCAGGAAACATCATTTCCCACTGGAGTTTGTTATGCTCCCTGTCATGAGAAACAAATTACTTCAGCACTGGCCCTCTGTCCTATAAAAAGTCAATTCCTGCCATCCAAGCACATGTTTTTGAATAATGAATCCTGAGAGCAGCTGAAAAAGAATTCATAGCAAAGCCTACCTAGCTTTCCCAGATGCCAGGCTGCCAAGTTCAGATTTAGTCAAGAGTTTTGAGAAGCTCAGGTAAGGAAATAAGAAACAGAAAGCTTCATTATTATTGTTTGTTGTAGCTAGAAGTACAGAGAACTAGTCAACTAGCAGCAGAAAATTGACAGCTTTTCAAATCCCCTCTAAAAAATTGAAGGTGCTTTGCAGGATTTTTTTGTTAATTCCAGTGTTGTCTTCTCTGTTTCTCTGTGTGTTTTGCTTTTTCCACTTTGGCTGGTGCTGTAGTAATAGGAATGATTATTCTTGAAGGCCAAACCTTCAAATAATGGCAAAGTAGTGGAAAGAATATTTCCATCAATAAAACAGGGAAAAAGGAAATACCTTCATCTCCCAAGATAATGCCATACATGATGAATGCATCTCTTGATCATATTAAAGTGTTTAATTCATGTAAAATTACAAAGGCATGAAAATGAGCAGGATTCCTTTTGAAATCAAGACAGTTCATGTCATCTTGGTGGTCATTTCTCAGGAAGGCTTATTAATAATGAAACTGAAAACTGGGAGGGAGACTGCTTTTGAATTTTTGTGGTTTTTTTTTTCATTTCTTAGGAGAAACAACCTAAGTCACTTGGAGTATGGAGTATTCTGGCATCTAGAAACACTGTCATCCTTTGAAATAGCCCTAGAATTCCTATCTGCTCAAAGAAATTCTTGTCTCAGTCATCTGCTGTAATCATCAGGATAATTTGCTCTCAGCCTACAACATTCATGTCTTTCAGGTGATCAGGCAGGAGGTTATAACCCTCTCCCTGCTATGGTCCAGGATTTTCCATATAGCCCTTACCCACTGCCAGCAGCAGTAGTCATATACATCACTAAAAGTCTGGGTACCTCTCTTGTAGACTATTCCATGCTATTGGGTCCTTTCTGATAAAATATTGTGGCAACAGTAGGATGTGAGTGTCTGAGACACCAGACAGTGAGATCTCTGTGCTCTGCATGGCTGCAGAAGGAGGGTTTGAGTTCAGTGTAGGACAGCTCAGCTTGGCACGAATGGTATCAAGGTGAGATTTGTATTGAGAGAGATGACAGTATATAGTATGCTGTTTAAAGACATGAAAAGTAAATGGGAAGATGTATTCATTCACTGAAAAGAGGACTCAAACATAGAGTCTGCTTGGAACTTGGACATCTGTTCTCACCTTGCTTTGCTTAAGGAAGATGTCATGTCAGATCATGACAGGAAGTTCAACAAATATAAAAGAGTATCCAATATATGGTTTAAAGGATATCCTTGCATTAGGACCAAATACCTTAGACTCACTTCCTCCATTAATTGTATAGTGATCTGAGCAGCAGTGGTAAAGTGGTTAAATTAACAAAGCTTTTTCTGTGGAAGTCTTTAGTGGCATTCAGCAGACCCCACTGGTAAAGAAGGAAGTTGATGGATATATTTAGAAATAACTCAATGATTTCAGTGCCTAAGTTGAGTGAACGAGATTCCACACCATTCTGATAAGTTTACAGAAGACCACTCCAGAGCTTCATTAGAGAACTAGGAAGAAATTGCAGGAGTCCTTGGTCCCATACTCTCCTTTTTCCCCTGTATTAAAGATCTATAATCTTTCCCTACTAAAGAAAAAAAAATAACCTGGGGTGAGATCTATCTGTTCTAACCTTGAAGGCCAAAAGAGAGACATCTAAGTCTGGACTAGTTATACTAGACTCCTTTTACAATCAGCAGAGAGAAATAGTGCTCTCCCGAGAATGATTCATCACATCCTGAGATACACATCTCAGATAACTCAACTGTGTGTTTCCAGGGCTTGCTTGTTTCTTTCCATTGACTACAAAAAAAAAAAAAAAAAAAAGTCCTGACTGTCTGACTGCAGATGTCTAAGTACAGATGAGATTCTCATTATCTTGCACCCACCTGAGAAGTCCCAGAATTTGCTCCCTTCAGATACTATATCTCTTTAGTCACTTTAGTGTTCTCTACCAACCACCCATCCCAAATAGTACCAGCATTTATGCTTGGAAAAAGCATTTGAGTGAGATAACCTATATATAAGCTGAATCATAGTTAAAAAGTGTCTCACCCACCAACAGAACACTTCTGAAGAGTCTGAGAAGCAGTTTTCCTTAGACGGAAGTTCACACTGGACATTTAGGTGAAGCTAATTCTAATTTCTCTGTGTGTGAGTATGTGTGTAACAGCACATATGACAATATAGTGTGTATGGGAAGAATAGGTGAACTTTACTATTTCATCCATGCTACAGTAAATATCAGAGCTAATGATATTGACTTTAAGGTATTGCAGCTTCAAATATCAGTTCTACTCTATCTAACACTCCGTTGGATTTGATTTACATCTCTTCTTCCCACTTCAAAAGCTGCAAAAGGAGGACGTTGGCAAGAGGGACTCAACACAGACACTCTTTGTCTCTGTTTTCTGCCTCCTCTTTTGATATTTTTTTTGTTGCAGAATTTTGGCCAGGGCTGAAGAACTAACTCAACAGCCCTTGTCCCATGCTTTAATTCTGAATGTAAATAAGAGTGCTTCAGGCTCAGGTGTAAATCAAATGGATGAAATACCAGCAACCTTGAAAGGGAGTTCTCTTGCCAAAGGTGCTGCAGCTGAATCAAAAGGTCAAGGAAGTATTAGTGACAGTTTCAACAGAAATTAAACCAGCCCTAAAACCCAAAGAGCTTATAAGAATAACATTTAAACAGCACTTCCTAGTCCTTTACAGACATTAATGAAGTAATTCTCATTGCACCCTGGTGATATAAGGAGAAGTACGATGGTGGTATTGATAGTGAAGTAAGTCTAGCACTAACATGCACTTTGCGACCAAATCTGACTCTTAGAAATTGCAAAATATAGACTTAAAACTCAAAGCAGGTAGGAAACAGACTTTTCATCCAGCAAGAACTTTGCTTCTTTCTGAGTCTATGTAAGCGAAATTTATGAACTGCTTATTTTTGGGAGGGGGACAGCACAGAAAGAGCCAAACTACTTGATTCAGTCCAGGTATTTTGCTTTGATACTCCTGAAATGCTGCATTTTCTTTTCAGTTCTTTGGTTTTATTTTATCTTTTAGAGGAGCGTTGCAATATATCATTCACCATGCAGGATAAAGTAAAGGCTACTAAGGAGACCAATTCAATGTGGATCCCTTTTCCTAAGATCCCACAAGGAAACAGTACCAGAGAACTCCCTTGGTTATGGTTTTAAGATTACTAGATGGATTTGGTCATGTTAATGTAAATCCTTTTCTTTCAGCTTTTTCTTCTAACACTCTTACCCTTCCACTATATGGTAAAGCTTATCTGTTTTCTCTTAACTGTCCTTTGTGTTTATAGGCAGAGGAAATTACCTAGATATCTATCTATCTCTGTGATTTTCAGAACAGGAAGAATGACCTTAACTGGTGGAGGTAATGTCGTCTCCTCTATATCTCAAGGATGAAGGTGCTGAAAGATTGTGTTGCTCTTAAAGGGTGATTAACAGGACAAGAAATAAATACACAAACTTGAAAGGGAAATATGCCAATGACAGAAGGAATTATTTAAGGTGGTCCATGGGGATATAACTAAGAGTAATGGGATACAATTAAGCAAAGAAAAACAATAAATATCAGGAATAAAACACTTACTGGAAGTTAAGTATATCAAGCCATGGTCTCCCAAAGGAAAGGGTGGAAAATCCATTGCTAAGGAGACTTACATGCATGTTGGGCAAAACAGAGGAACGTATGCAGGAAGGAACATTCAGACACCGGCAAGGGAAATGGCTGGATGACCTACAAAGAATAGGTCTTTTTCTGTTTCTTTCTTCTGGTCCTGGCAATTGCCATCCTATAAATCTAACTTCTTCCCCATTAAAATAGTGGAATGTAAAGATGGAGAAAATATAATGAAACTTCTAGAGGACGATGGGATCATGAGCCATGAGCAAGATGGGGTTGAGAATTATTAACATCAGAGCGTAAAGTGATAAGATTTTAGTAATAAGTTTGATACGGTGCATCTGAAAATCTTGAACCCAAAAGGAAATTTCGAGTTTCTAATGATGGAGACTGGTCTGAAAGTATATTGCAATGCCTTTTCCCTTGTGGTATCTTCATTCCTGATGCAGAAAAGAACCAGCATGATAATGATGTTTCTGACTAACAGGAAGTTAATCTTAGTCCTAAACGCCTGTCATAGCAAAGAAGTGTTTCCAAGGGATGTACCTAGATTTGCAGTACCATTTGCTTGAAGGGATGTTATTTCAAAATTGTTCATTTTCAGGCTTCTCACACTTTCAATTATTCTAGACAGTGCTAGTCATAGCTGGTGGTAATATACTACTGTAATTTAGAGGAACATAATTTTTCATATTATTTCTACAGTCTTCTTTTTTTTATTAGAAAAAATGAAGCACAAAGAGGTCATTTCACTTGAATATACTGAGGTTGATACAGCTGGGAACAGTCTGACTTTCAGAGCCCTAAAGGACCTTCAAGATCCCCTTATATCACTGCAATGGTGCTCACTGGTCAGTATGTAAATGAAGAAGTTGGGATGGGATTTCTCTAACTGATTTTTATCAATCTAAATGGTTGAAAGCTCTACCCAGCATAGCTGTCCAGGCTGGTCAGATATGTGGAATTTTCAGTTTCTCTCCTTTGACTGTAAAGTAAAACTAGAAGACTAGTTCAAATGTAGATATAGATAAATGAAGATAGGTGAATTGACTTTCAGTCTTGTAACCAACTCCTGTGCAACAGCTACTTGCTGTTGTAGTCCTTCCAGTATGGTATCTGCAACCTCCAAAGAATGTTTTCAGATGCCCAGTATTGTCATATAGTATTTTCGTTTCAAAACAGCTGTATTTCTAAATATATCCCTTATGGCACTTGTCACACCCCGATCCGGGACGTGGCGGGGGGGGGGTGTCCAGGAGGACCCGTAACAATTCCACACGTGAGATTAAGATACAAACGAGGTCAGATGCTGTCTGCTAAAGCTTTATTGTTATCTCCCAGCCTTGATTACTGAAACGAGCACTAGAGCAAAGGCAGAAGAGAGAAGCAGTATTACGGAGCACAGCAAGAATATAGTCACCACCATAGGCCCTTTTCAACGTCTCGATGGTCCTCTTAGCATCAGCAGCGTCTCGTTGACTCACGATCCTCTGATCACAACAATGGCGGGTGTCCCGGGGTTCCCAATTGTGGAGGAACACGGTACTAATTTATAGTTAAAGTCTGCTCGATACTTGACCAATCAGTATAGAGGCCACTTTTGCTTGTCCAATCTTTGCATAACAAGTATCTTGGAAGATGGTTGCCCCAATGTACCCCTTGGTGGTCACGTACACCACGTCGGCAGACAACTTTAGCACATCTTGTAGCTTAGTTCAGCAAGTTTCGGGTGCCCGCTTAGTTCGGCAAGTTTTGAGTGCCTCTGGCCTCCGTCGCAAACAGGATATGGCTGGTCTGCTTGTGATAAGAGCCATCTGGACTACTGGTTTCCTACTGCTAATTTTGCTTGTGGTAAGCAAATCTTGAGACATCTTATCGGTCTCTTACACCACCCCGTGGTTCAAAGGTCGCTTACAAGTTCTTTGGGACCTATGGTTGGTGAAGAGTGGATAGCTAAAGACAGGAAATTAGATAATGCGACTACACAATTTTTACAGGCACAGGAGTAGGTTTGCGAAAAGCCCGCATATGTTTCATGTCATCAGGAGAAACAGTAGGTACAAACTGCATATTCTATACTACACTTTGAATCAGTTGTATCAAGCAAGGAATTATATATGGCAAGAACAAAAGCATCACAATTCCACACAATACATAAAACAGAATTCGTTTTGTCCATGGACCTCCTGGAAGCCAGGAGAAGGGGACAACCTCCCAGCCTTTCCAGGTTTGAACGGGGACATGTGCTAATTTCCGTATTCCAGAAGTTAATTGTTTAACAATCCAACCATTATCATCAATTTTCAAACAACAGTTTGAATCATTTAATTTACCACAAACACCTCCTTCTTCAGCTAGCAGGTGGTCGAGAACCATGCGGTGTTGCAAAATTGCGGTTTGCATTTGAGAGGCTTGGTCTGCCAATAGGTCTAGAGCATAAGCAGTTTCATTAGTAATAATTTCTAAAATGGCTTGAAGTCGAATTATACGGTTTAGGTTGTAAATGGGTTCTCGAGCACCACTAATTGGCTCATTGGGGTTCCAGGTGGCTGGACTGTAATGTTCAATAATTTGCTGGGGGGTCCAGTCATCTTTTCCCCACGACTGGAAACTACCTTTGGTTAGGGAAGTATCAATTGATCGTTTTTCTCTTATCAATTCATCGTATACTTTAATTCCTAACCTGTTTCCTTGAGCTTGTGATAATAAGAAAAATAATGGCCTAATATACCCTACATAACATATCCCTGACCAATTAGGAGGTAACCTTCGGTAAGCATATTGTCTGCAAATCCAATAGTGACCTTTCAAAGTCCAAGCTCCGTTAGCGAATGGGCCTCCCCATGTTTCGTCATCTTCTGGATTCTCATAGTATATAGAATGAGCTGGTCCAAACGGTCCTCCTACTATGGTGTTATAACCATAGTGATCGCAATACTCGCATTCAAACGCTCCTACATCTGGATACCATTTACAGTTACAAATGTTTTCAGTTTGATTTGTAGCCGACCAGTATTTGCTAAAACTGGTAATGGCCTTCGTTTTACCTAAAGGGTGCCAGCCCCATTGATAAACTCTTATCACATGATTTTTGCTAGTGGTATTGTATTGCTGACAAGCCAGAAATAGAGAATCTTTAAACCCTCCTTTTTTCCTAATATCTTTTGCAACTGCTTTACATCCATCATGCCAAGGTTCATTGAAAGAGCACTTTGCCCAGGTACCACCTCTAAGCTTGACATGTGTTTGATTCCATCTTCCTCAGTATCTAGAGCAATCATAAGGTCTACAATAGGCATCATGGCATTCCATGCTAGGTGACAATGTCCATTCACATTCGCTTTTTCCCCACATATTTTCCTCCTGGCTTAGTTCTGTTCAGACAGTAATTTCTTCTCCCTGTGTACTGTATTTTCCATGGCTTTCCTTCTTCTTCCCAGAATTCAGTCCCATCATGCACATCACTTAGTTGGCTTACTCATCATTTAGGCGGGACAGGCTGAGCTACCCACGGCCACTCCTCGGCTCCTCCTGGACTTCCACAGACCCAGCAATTAGTAAGGTTAAAAGCTCTGGCTACCTCCTCCCCTAGAGTCAAAAACTGGTTTTCCTGTTCTCGGTTAACATTTAAAAAGCTAAAGCTTCCCCAGGGATTAAGGGCGAAGAAACAGGTTGCCCAAAGCAATTTCTGCGATGATATGGAATACATCCTAAAAACACAAGCAAAGCAATTGTTACCAACACAATACAAAAAATCGTCGTCCACATATATCTTCAGTATAGTCTGCGGTGAAGCTTCCGGTGGGCTCTTCCTAAAAAGACAAAGAAAAGAATGACTGTCCTCGGTTCAAACTGGGAACCGGGTTTATTGTTACTAAAAAAATGGGACAATCCATCTAGTATTGATTTTACGTTCCTTGCCTAGGGCATCTTTGGCCACCCAGGCGTATTTATTAAGGAGCGTGCTCAATACCAGAGGTACTGCTCCTATAGTAGGTAGCTCTACCAGGACTGTTTGCCCTGGGTAGTGTAAGGGTTTGCTGGGGTGGTCCAGGCCAGCTGTCGCTGGGACTATGGTAGGGGCTTGTGGGCAGAAAGCAGTGATTTTCGGACACCCGTTCGCTCCCCACCAACTATTGACATGTGTGGCAGCTTCCCAAAGGCATCTATGCCACCCTGATTCATGAGGTTTGAGGAATTGTTTGAGAAGACCATTGGTGCGTTCCACTATTCCATTGGCCTGGGGATAATATGGAGTGTGGAGTACCCATTGGATTCCCTTTCCTTTTGCCTAATCTTGGACAACTTTGGCAGTGAAGTGGGAACCATTATCTGACTGAATTGACTGTGGCATTGGAAAGGTACTAAACCACAGCTGCAAGGCCTTAACAGTGTTTTCCCCTGTAGCATGGGCAAAAGCCTTGCCTTGCACTAGGCCTGATACTATTTCTACCCCTACTAACACATAATGTTTTCCATTGGACCTTCAGAATGGGCCAATATAGTCTATTTGCCAGGAATCCCATACTCCTTTGCCTGTTCTAACATGTAGAGGGTCGTCTTTGAGAGTGTGTCTCTCCAACCGCATGTGGCACTGGCCACAAGCTGAGATACAGGTCTGACAGTTCTCTCGGGTGACCGACCATCCCCTTGCTTGAGCTTCCCGATAAAGGTCTTTGGCCCCCATGTGCCCCCTTCTTACATGTAGCCAATCTAAGAGTCGCTCCCAATCCTCTACCACTGGTTCATGCTGCAAGGGGGCAAGTCGGGCCAGCTCATCAGCTTTATTATTCCAGAGGCTAGCCGGAGTTTCATCGGTCTGGTGAGAGGCGACCCATGCTACTGAGAAGTTCCCTTGTTTAGCAATAGCTAGAATGTCTTGCCACTTTTCCTTTTGCCATATGGGCACCCGGTTGACCTCCTACCCGTTTTGTTCACAAAATGGAAGCCGCTCTGTGCACCCTTTAAAGACAGCAAAAGAGTCAGTGTAGATATACACAGGAGAAGCAGATTGAGCTTCATGCTGGAAGACACTCCACACAGCCACTAATTCCCCCACTTGTGCACTGCCTTCCCCTTCCGTGACTATTCTTTGGTCGGTTTTTATCTGTAATGTGACTGCATGGTATCTCCAAACTTTGCCTTCTTGCTTGGCAGAGGCATCTGTAAACCAGACATCCTGCAATTGTTCTGAAAATGGGGGGGCTACTTGCACAACAGGAGGGAGTGTGTTACTCTCCCGATCTGGGACCACTTCCTCTTGAATGACTAAATTCGTAGTAGCGCCTTCGGATACCTTAAAGATGTCACAATAATGTTCTATCTGTGCATACCATTTCCATACCAAAGCTCTCTGTGCCACCCCATCAGGGAGAGGCGTTCCAGACAAGACAGGGTTAATTACTTTGAAAGGGCCTCTCAGCACTATCTGCTTCTGGCGGCTGCTGGCGGATGGTAAGTTCTGCTTCTCGCAAGGCTCGACTGACCACAAACAGTCCCTTTTCCCACACTGTATAACATTCCTCTGCATCTTTGAAGCTGCAGCAGTAAAACCCGATGGGACGAGGGGGTCCTTCGGGGCCTTTTTGCCAAAAGTGCATTGACCATTCCAACTGAGCAAATCCCCACTCAATTTGCACAGGGTCAGTTGGGTGTAATGGGCCAAGGGCTTGGTGGCTAGCCACCTCAAATACCAAAAGCTGCAGAGCTTCCTCATGGACTGGAGGCCAGTCCCAGGATGCACCCTTTCGCAATAAATCATATAACAGTCTTGCAATGATAGAAAAGTCTGAGATATGTTTTCTCCAGAATACAAGCAATCCTAATGCATGCTGCAACTCTTTCTTTGATTTGGGCATTTTTACCTGATCTAGTGTGGAGAGGGATGTCATCCCTCCTTTCCACCAAATCCCCAGAAACTTAACCTTGTTAGAGGGGGTCTGGATTTTCTCAGGTGGGATTTTTAATCCCAAACTCTCTAGATGAGCAATGATGTTATCTTGTGTTCGTTGGACTTTTTCCACCTGGCTTCCTCCTATTAGCACATCATCTATATACTGATAAGTTCTAATTCCTTCCTCTGTTGGGACTAGTTCTAGTTCCCTTGCTAAAGCATGATGGGCTAATGTGGGAGGATGCTTGTACCCTTGAGGGAGTCGTGTGAAAGTAAACTGCTGTCCTTCCCAGGTAAAAGCAAAACTCTCTTGGTCTTCTGACTGCAAAGGGACCATAAAAAACATATCTTTAACATCGATGGTTGCCATAATAGGGTGTGCTTGCTCCTGAATAGTGACTATAAGATCAGCAATGTTTGGCACTGCAGCTGTGAGGGAGCCGGTGTTTGCATTTAGCCTCCGATAGTCCACTGTTAACCTCCATTTGCCATTTGGCTTTCAGACAGGCCGTACGGGGGGGGGGGGGGGAATTAAAGGGAGAGTGGGTGGGAACAACGATCCCCTGCTCCTTCAATTCTTCTAGCACTGGGATTATTCCCTCCCTTGCCCCGAGAGGTAAAGAATAGGGTTTAACATTCGTTAAATTTGAAGGAGGAAGTAAAGGCAGTTTGTAAAAGCCATACTTCTGTCTGCATGACACCGAAAGACCAATTTCCTCCCTTATCATCTATCCACATTTTTCCCTTTAAAACGTCTAACCCCAGGAGGCTGAGTGGGAATGACCCGACAACCATTGATACCGGAATGGCTGTTCCCTCCCCCGGTAGCCACAACTTAACTGTGACCAGTGATTGTGCCTGGACATTACCAAATGCATCAACTACGAACAAGCATTGCTTTGACTTTGTTGACTTCGATACACTACTACAAAAGGCATCCTTGGTTTTTAGGGCTGAAATTTGAGCCCCAGTATCTACGAAAAATGTTATTGGGATTTGCTAAAGTCTGAGAAAACAAGTAATCATAAGGTCACCTCGTTGATTTCTAGTGAGCTGTCTAACATACACCCACCCTCCGCCTCCCCGCCCACTAAAGGGGGGCGAAGGAATTAGTTTCCTGACGGCTTTGGTGTTTTTTCATCTGATAAGTCTATCGGGGTGCTGAGGGGAGGGTGGTGGAAGTTGTAAATGTGATGCCTCCATGGATTGTATCACTTTCCCAGGGCTCTTTGGACTTTCCCTTTTTAAGCTCCTGGGGGAATGTCGTTTTTTCTGGCCATGTTCTGACACACTTCTCTAGTTCACTGGTTGGTAACCTATCCATGATCTATCGAGGGATTCCTTTCCGACACCCTATAGCCCACAATGCATTACTCTTATTTGATGTATCCCTCCCACCCGATGATCTATCAAGGGGTTTCTTTTTTCCTGGGTCAGGGTATGGAGAAATTTGCCATTCTGCTCGTCTTAACCCTTTTGGGTCTTGTTTGGCGGAGGGGGCACTAACAGGGCCGTATTTTCGTCCATAATTAATCAATTCTTGGGCAACTTCCCCCCATGTCCATACTTTCCAGTTAGGACTCCTACGGTCAGGAGGCATGACTCCCTCCAGGGCAGCAACAACCCTCTCGCCTTGGGGCATTGCTCTAATGGTCCCTTGCAACTGTATACCGACTGGTTTTAGAGCTTCAGGAAGCCCCCTTATCAATGGAGTCATCCATTCAGGGTCGACTGGCATCATCATCGGGGACTTCTGTCGGAGTTTAAGCTCACAGTCGTGCATCATTTGTAGGCATGCTGCCTTCTGCACATTCTCCACTAACTGATCAACCGACCCTGTGATGGCAACGGGTTCTCCTCATTCTAAAGGGTTGAGGCCCCCAGCCCAATAGGCTACTCTCTGGGTTAGGGACCAAGGAGCACAATGATCACTAGTAGTTAAAAACACCCCGGATCCCCAATATCCTTCAGCTTCTTTCTCACTTAACAGTATCTGATCCCCATCTGAAAACGACACTCTCCAGACATATTCTGTTTCTGATTCCCTAGGATTACGGCCGAATTCCTTTTTGAGTTTAGCTAATTCTGTAGTGGTGAAGGGCACTTCCTTAGTAGTAACTGTGGGGAAACTGTCTTGGTCGCCATCATATGTATACTCCATTTTAACAAGGGGCCTGAGCAAACGGGGAAGGGCCATCACCTCCTCCAATCTAGCTTTTGCTTCGCCTAATTCAGCAATGGGGTACTGGGGACCTTTTTCCCCAGAGGAGGATGGGCAGGATTGACTCTGGTTCTCGTCCGCAAGGAGTTGTTCTTTGAGGGCAGACTGTAAACAACTCACCAAAGCCCACTCTTGACTCAATTGCACCTTTAACCCTTCCACAAGAGCCTGTAGGGACTGTACAGTTTGGGACTCAGCCCTACGCTGTTGGTCCCATGTTTCTACTGCTGCAACCAAACTAGCACCCAGGATGGTGCATATAATAGATTTCCCTTTTCCAGACCGAAGTTTAGCATCCCTTTGCAAGGCACTGATTCTGTTGGTAACACTTTGCAGATTATGCCAATTATCTTGTGCCCAATCATTTCCCAGTACTGACGTGCACACATTATATTTATCTAAAAAGTGATACAACACTTCTCGACCCACAGGGGGTGAATTATCTTCACTCGTATTTTCTCAACCAACAAACAGGGGTGGTCAACTCAGGGTACACAGATTCCCCCCCCCCCCCCCCCCCCCCCCCCCCCCCCCCCCCCCCCCCCCCCCCCCCCCCCCCCCCCCCCCCCCCCCCCCCCCCCCCCCCCCCCCCCCCCCCCCCCCCCCCCATGTACACGAAAAGCGCACATGTATTGTTTCTCAGCAACAAAACAAACAGGGCAGTCACTTCGGGGAGGTCGCACGTTACTAGTCATGGCACACAAATTCTTGCCCCTTACTTCCCTGAGAGGCACACATGTACGCACTCAGGCGTTTTTCTAATACATGCAAAAACAAAAGCAGATAGTAAGAATGACACTCTCACATCAAGGAATCCTGTTCGTGATGCCAATAAAATGTCACGTCCTGATCCGGGACATGGTGGGGGGGGGTCTGGGAGGACCCATAACTAATCCACGTGTGAGATTAAGACACAAACGAGGTCAGATGCTGTCTGCTAAAGCTTTATTGTTATCTCCCAGCCTTGATTACTGAAATGAGCACTAGAGCAAAGGCAGAAGAGAGAAGCAGTATTACAGAGCACAGCAAGAATATAGTCACCACTATAGGCCCTTTTCGACGTCTTGATGGTCCTCTTGGCATCAGCAGCGTCTCGTTGACTCACAATCCTCTGATCACAACAATGGTGGGTGTCCCGGGGTTCCCAATTGTGGAGGAACACGGTACTAATTTATAGTTAAAGTCTGCTCGATACTTGACCAATCAGTATAGAGGCCACTTTTGCTTGGCCAATCTTTGCATAACAAGTATCTTGGAAGATGGTTGCCCCTGATGTACCCCTTGGTGGTCACGTACACCACGTCGGCAGACAACTTTAGCACATCTTGTAGCTTAGTTATCATAGAATCATAGAATCATAGAATGGTTTAGGTTGGAAGGGACCTTGAAGATCATCGAGTTCCAACCCCCCTGCCATAGGCAGGGACACCTCCCACTAGACCAGGTTGCCCAAGGCCACGTCCAGCCTGGCCTTGAACACCTCCAGGGACGGGGCTTCAACAACCTCTCTGGGCAACCTGTTCCAGTGCCTCACCACCCTTAAAGTGAAAAACTTCTTCCTAATGTTTAATCTAAACCTGCCCTCTTCCAGCTTAAAGCCATTCCCCCTCGTCCTATCACTACATGCCCTAGTAAAAAGTCCTTCCCCAGCTCTCCTGTAGGCCCCCTTTAGGTACTGGAATGCCGCAATAAGATCTCCCCAGAGCCTTCTCTTCTCCCGGCTGAACAGCCCCAACTCTCTCAGCCTCTCCTCATAGGAGAGGTGCTCCAGCCCTCTGATCATCCTCGTGGCTCTCCTCTGGACGCGCTCCAGCAGGTCCATGTCCTTCTTATGTTGGGGACTCCACAGCTGGGTGCAGTACTCCAGGTGGGGTCTCACGAGAGCGGAGTAGAGGGGCAGAATCACCTCCCTTGACCTGCTGGCCACACTTCTTTTGATGCAGCCCAGGATACGGTTGGCCTTCTGGGCTGCGATCGCACACTGCTTGCTCATGTCGAGCTTCTCATCAATCAGCACCCCCAGGTCCTTCTCCACAGGGCTGCTCTCCAGCCATTCTCCGCCGAGCCTGTATTTGTGCTTGGGATTGCCCCGACCCAGATGTAGGATCTTGCACTTGGCCTTGTTGAACTGCATGAGGTTGGCCTGGGCCCACCTCTCCAGCCTGTCCAGGTCCCTCTGGATGGCATCCCTCCCCTCCAGCGTGTCTACCTCTCCACACAGCTTGGTGTCATCAGCAAACTTGCTGAGGGTGCACTCTACCCCACTGTCCATCTCTCTAACAAAGATGTTGAACAGTACGGGTCCCAGTACCGACCCCTGAGGAACGCCACTCGTCACTGCTCTCCACTTGGACACCGAGCCGTTGACCGCAACCCTTTGAGTGCGACCATCCAGCCAGTTCTTTATCCACCGAGTGGTCCATTTATCGAATCCATGTCTCTTCAATTTAGAGACCAGGATATCGTGTGGGACAGTGTCAAACGCTTAGTTCAGCAAGTTTCGGGTGCCCGCTTAGTTTGGCAAGTTTTGAGTGCCTCTGGCCTCCGTTACAAACAGGATATGGCTGGTCTGCTTGTGATAAGAGCCATCTGGACTACTGGTTTCCTACTGCTAATTTTGCTTGTGATAAGCAAATTTTGAGACATCTTATCGGTCTCCTACAGCACCGTATCATTATATTTTCCCACAGCTTCCTACAAGCAGAAGTCCTGCTGTTTGGGTGAACTCCTATGGACTAGAGGAGGTTCTTGTAGTTAATTCTTAGACTCTTAATCTGGCCATTCCCCATCTCCTCCCACCTTCATTACCCAGAGTCATTATGCTGTCTGATAGATGACTAGGTCAGCCCAGGCCAGCAGCAAGAAGTGTAACCTTGTGAGGGCCCCACTGTGAAGAGCCTTCGTCCTTCCAAAGATGGTTGTTCAGATCAGGAACTCCTTAGAGAAGGACCTGGTCTTCCCACATACTTAGTGTTTTGCCCATTGGACTCTCATCGTGGCTGGGACCTGGAGGTATCTTGTGCCCAAGGGGTAGCTAAAGCATCACTGAGGAGCAAAGCGACCTTCCTACTCTTCTGCCATGACTCCTGCTTCTGATTCAACATGGAGCATGCAGTTCAATGCAGGCTCTGCCAGCCTAAGTGGAGGGGGAAGCAAGGACCATGTTTTAATCTGAGCAGACATGCCTTGCTTTATTGTGCCGCACTCCAATACTAGCCATTTCCTGGCCTTGGTGGTCTGTGCTGGATTCCATCTGACAAGTCAGCCAGAGAGGGGAGGCCAGGCAGCCACAGAGACCTGGCGTGTTGGAACACTATGTTTAATTACACACAAATTTCCTGCAGCATGTCAGGAGGGAGGCAGGGAGCTTGTCCCATGGAAAGGTCAGGCATTGTGTGGTGGCTTTACCTAAATTACACTAGGAGGAATGGAAGTGAGACCCTGACCTTGTATAATGAATATAAAGCCAGACACCAGCAGGCACAATGCATTCATGTGTTCGGTTCATCTTTAACTTTAACTCCTTCTCTTGCTTCCCCAGACAAAGCAAAAGTAATTTTTTTCCACACTTACTGAAATGCCCTAGACTTTGCTTTTCTCAAGAAGTGATAATATTTCAGGCTACAAGACACTAATAGATTAGGATGCTTAAAAAAAAAAAGGGCAGTTTTTGGCCTCACAAAGCCATCTCTCTATATATGAAATGGGCATCTGAAAGAAACCAGGAAACCAAAGTCCAGAGAAGAGCTTAAACACTCAGGATGAAGAATTTCTTCTTTCAGGGTAATTTGATGGGTTTTGTCTCTCTGAATTTTAAATTCTCCAACCTTAGTATCTGAAGGGCTCCCATAATGGTTTTTTTAATCCTTTTCTTGTTATAATAATCTGAACAAGGAATGGATTATTTTTTTACTTATGCATTTACATAGCCTGGTTTGGGATTTTTTTTGTTTGTTTCTGGTGGAGGAGAAGGTGGAATGAGGGAGGATAGTTGCTTTGACTGTTACTATTGATCTGTATTTCAGTAGCACCCAGTGGTCACCATCAAGATGAAGATACCACTGTGCCAAGTGCTGTGCATGCACTCATTCAAGTATAGTCCCTACTGAAAGACTGTCCAATTTCAAGTAAAACTAACAAAGATTAAGACAGGGAATAAAAGCAGAAGCTGGGAGAACTGAAATTCATTTCCCAAGATTACAGCTGATCACTGACAAACTGGACAGGAACTTAGTTCTCCTGATTTCCATTCTAGTTCTGAGTCTAATTCTAGTCTTTACATAGACTTATTCAAAGACATCATAATGATGTGAACACTTATCTGGGGAAGGTGCCAATTAGAAATTCCTGTAGGTAAATCACAGTGGTTAGGTTGCAGATTACATTAATAGCTTGACATGACTTAACTGCATCTGTAAATAACCAAATCTGATGGAGCCTATAGATTTCCTTTTCCTTGAAAAGGAAAATCATAGACTGATCTCATTTTATTCAAAGCAGTTGTTCTACTACTGCCTTAAACAATGACTTTTATATTATTATTTGGCAGCTTGGCCTCCTGGGATATTCTTTTAGTTTCCTTACATGAGAAATGAAGAAAAGATAGCAGTGGTGACACTTATTAGTGCCACATTTCTATATCTTACCATCTTACTGGTATTTACTCTGCAGAAAACGTAAGTGACCTGTCACTTACAAATGAAAGTATTCAGAACCAGTAAGGAATTTATTTCTGTGTGTTTGAACTTACTCATTCCATGAACAATAAGAATAAAGAGAAGTGATGGCATGAGAAGAAAAATTTGCACAAGGAGTTCAGAATTAATTACACAACAATGAAAAATTAAAAAAAATATATCCAATAATTGGGGACTATATATCCATAGAAATTTCTCCCTAAGCACCATCACACAGGCCAGGAACTATCAAAGCTGTGATTTAAGGCTTTTTTTATTGCTTTGAAATAATAGCAAATTAAGCAGTAAATTTTTGGGGAACAGTACTGACTGCATTAGCTGAAGGTTGGACTACATGACTTCATAAGTTGGATCTGCTTCTTTTTCTTGAGATTACTTCTGACTCCATGTACTCGACTTTGTTTAGTTTTATGGGATTTTAGCATTCTTGTGCCCTTCAGACTTTAAGAGGCTTGGGAGATTGTCAGCAACTGAGTTCAATACAACTGCACACCATCTCAGTGAGAGCAAGTATGATTTCCAGTGTAATCACAAAAAGGGCATGTGCCTAAGGTCATGGCATACGAATGAGCCAACGATGTGTGTTATAGGGTTACGAAATGTTACTGAAACATGTAGAGATCAAGATTACAGTACAGAGGCCTCTTTGTTGAGGACTATATATGTATAAATAGTCCTCAACTGGACTATATATAGTGGACTATATATAGCTGGAGGGAAGAAGGGCCCAAGAAAGCTGGTTAATATTCAAGGACCACCTCCTCCAAACTCAGGAGCGATGCATCCCAACAAAGAAGAAGGCAGGCAGAAAAGCCAGGAGGCCTGCATGGATGAACAAGGAGCTCCTGGACATGACCAAAAGTAAAAAGGAGCCCTATAGGGAGTGGAGACAGGGGTGGGTAGCCTGGGAGGAATTCAGAGAAATTGTTTGAGCAGCCAGGGATCAGGCTAGGCAAGCTAAAGCCCAGATTGAACTAAATCTGGCCAGGGAAATCAAGACAAACAAAAAAATCCTTCTATAAGTATGTCAGTGAGAAAAAGACTAGGGAAGATGTGGGCCCTTGCCAGAAGGAAATGGAAAAACTGGTTACCTGGGACAGAGACAGAGCTGAGGTACTCAACAACTTTTTTGCCTCAGTCTTCACTGGCAAAGACTGCAGCCACACTACCCATGATGCAGAAGGCAAAGACAAGGACTGGGAAAATGAAGAACCACCCACTGTAGGTGAAGATCAAGTACGAGACCACCTGAGGAACCTGAAGGTGCACAAGTCCATGGGACCAGATGAGATACATCCGCGGGTCCTGAGGGAACTGGCAGATGAAGTTGCTAAGCCACTATCCATCATATTTGAGAAGTCGTGGCAGTCTGATGAGGTTCCTGCTGACTGGAAAAGGGAAACATAACCCCCGTTTTCCAAAAGGGAAAAAAGGAAGATCCAGGGAACTACAGGCCAGTCAGTCTCACCTCTGTGCCTGACAAGATCATGGAGCAGATCCTCCTGGAAACTCTGCTGAGGCACATGGAAAAAGAGGAGGTGATTGGTAGCAGCCAACAAGGCTTCACCAAGGGCAAGTCATGCCTGACAAATTTGGTGGTCTTTTACGAGGGGGTTACAGCATTGGTGGACAAGGGAAGACCAACCAATGTCGGCTACCTGGACTTGTGCAAAGCGTTTGACACTGTCCCACACGATATCCTGGTCTCTAAATTGGAGAGACATGGATTCGACAGATAGACCACTGGGTGGATAAGGAACTGGCTGGGCAGTCGCACTCAAGGAGTTGTGGTCAATGGCTTGATGTCCAAGTGGAGACCAGTGACGAGTGGCATTCCTCAGGGATTGGTGCTGGGACCCATGCTGTTCAAGATCTTTCTTGGTGACATGGACAGTGGGATCAAGTGCACCCTCATCAAGTTTGCCAATGATATCAAGCTGTGTGGCACGGTAGACACGCTGGAGGGGATGGATGCCATCCAGAGGGACCTGGACAGGCTGGAAAGGTGGGCCTGTGCAAACCTCATGCAGTTCAACAAGGCCAAGTGCAAGGTCCTACATCTGGGTCGGGGCAATCCCAAGCACAAATACAGTCTGGGCAGAGATATGGTTTGAGAGCAGCCCTGAGGAGAAGGACCTGATTGATGAGAAGCTCAACATGAGCTGGCAATGCATGATTGCAGCCCAGAAAGCCAACTGTATCCTTGGCTGCATCAAAAGAAGTGTGGCCAGCAGGACAAGGGAGGTGATTCTGCCCCTCTACTCTGCTCTGGTGAAACCCCTCCTGGAGTACTGCATCCAGCTCTGGAGCCCCCAACATAGGAAAGACATGGACCTGCTGGAGTGGGACCAGAGGAGGGCTATGAGGATGATCAGAGGGCTGGAGCACCTCTCCTATGAGGAAAGGCTGAGAGAGTTGGGGCTGTTCAGCCTGGAGAAGAGAAGGCTCCGGGGAGACCTTATTGCGGCCTTCCAGTACCTAAAGGGGGCCTACAGGAGAGCTGGGGAAGGACTTTTTACTAGGGCATGTAGTGATAGGATGAGGGGGAATGGCTTCAAACTGGAAGAGGGCAGGTTTAGATTAAACATTAGGAAGAAATTTTTCACTGTGAGGGTGGTTAGGCACTGGAACAGGTTGCCCAGAGAAGTCATGGAAGCTCCATTCCTGGAGGTGTTTAAGGTCAGGCTGGATGTGGCTTTGTGCAACCTGGTCTAGTGGGAGGTGTCCCTGCCTATGGCAGGGGGGTTGGAACTCGATGATCTTCAAGGTCCCCTCCAACCTAAACCATTCTATGATGCTTTATAATGGACAGGTAGTTCCAGCACCATAACATTTTTTAATGTCAAGATTCATTCCACCTAACTGAGGAGTCTTGACACTCTTGGATGTTGATTCAGACCCTGGACTGAATAGCTCCCTGGGGAGGCCTAATTCTCACCCATCTCTCTTAATTTTCTATAAAGCCAAATGGTGGAGACTTGTCCTCTTTAATTAGGTGGGGCAAAACCAGTCAAAACCCTTCATTCTTCAAATACTATTAATCTAAAACAATTGTGTGGTTGCTTAACTGAGTATCTCAACATCGTTAAATGTTCTGGTGAGTCATGGAAATGCTATTCATCTATTTTATAGTGTGTGGGCATGAGGGAGAATGAAATAGAGAGAGAGTGGCCCACAAAGGCTCATACAGCACTAGTGATCCAGGTCCATGTGTTCTGCGCATACCTATCTGTACACCAACAGCATACATTCCAGCAGAGCAGACATGACTCTCCAGTCTAACCACAGGAAACTAGAAGTTAGTTTCATTGATCTAAGAAGAGATCAAAATAAATTCTTTCCTACTATTCCTATCAACAGTTAGTGTGGAGTTCATTTCAGCTAACTTAGCAGTCTGTGTCTGAGTTAGTTATATGTAATACTTTATCAACAGAGAGAACTAAGTTATTTTGAGTGACATTCATATGGCCTCTTTCATTTATGAGATCCATGTGTCCTCCTTCATCTACCACTGCATGCCCGGTACCCTAGAAACACTATTTCTCTCCTGAACACAAACAGAGTTTAACTTCACCTCCTTCTATAGGGCATCTGCAAAACTTTTGGTATCTCAGTGACTGCACTGATCACTCACAGCCCTTCTCATTCCCTTCCAATCTTGCTTCTCAGCAAGGAAATCAGCAGAAGTAGTCCTTGTATCCTCTTACCTGGCTCAGGTCACAAGTTTGAGTTAGTGGCAATCTGAATCCATCACCCCCTGCAAGGCTGCCTGAGAAATATGACAGTCTGTCATGTACCTGTAGAGCGGTGGTGAGAAGTGCATGAGAAGGATGTCAGCTGCAGCCACAGCTTGCAACAGCCAGGGGTAAATACAGCAAAGCCCTCTGGCTCTTTTTCGGGGCTGACACATTTGGAAAAAAAAGGCAGGAAGAGATCACAAGTTCCTTATACTATTTAAAAGTTACACTCTGAAGGATAAAAAAAAAAAACAACACCACCAAACCCCCCAAAAAACCAAACCCAAACCAACCAAGGAATATAAAGCACAGAAACAACAAAACCAAACATGTGCACAGACATGCACACAAAATGTTCCTCCAGCACAGAGAGCCAAAGCTGAATTTAATATTGAGAACTTTTTTTCCCCCCTTTTAAACTGAAACCTCCAATAATTGCCTAGTGTTCATGGGAATGTAAATTACTCTTTTTGGTCTCTATGTGGGGAGCAAGGAGATGAATGGGAGTCTAAATTGGTTTTGCTTCCTGTTCCCTGTAGTGGATGCAGGATTAGTCCACTGTGCCTCTTTGCCCTTCCATTTCCTTGAAGACATGGGGAAACCTTCATTTTGCCAGGAGTTACTTACTCTTTAAAATAAATCAAACAAGCCAGATAGTAGCAGGCATTTGAAAACCTGTGTCGTGGTTTAGGCCAAATCGGCCACTGGGGACATAGGGGACCCCAGATGGGACTGACAGATGCTCCCCTTTACCCCTCTTCAAAGAGAGAGGCAGAGGAGGGAAAAGAGACTTATGAGTTTAGAAGGAACTAAACTAATGAAATATTAATAATAAAATAAAAGGAAATAATGAAATATATACAAAACCGTATCAAGCTCCCAGGATGACAATCACGACACCGGCTGGCACTGGGGAAGTCCCAGGCTGGACTCAGTGACGGACAGGAACTGGATTCTGGATCTGCATTCAGGATCAGGATCAAAGGCACACGAACAGACAGAGTCCTCCTCAGACGTCAGCCATTGAAGGAAGAGAGCTGGCCCTTTGATCCCTCAGCTTTTATCCTGAGCATGAGGCAGATGGGATGGAATGCCCTGTTGGTCAGTTTTGGGTCACCTGTCCTGTCCGCTCCTCCCTGCAGGTACAACCCCTCTAAGCTTTTCCACTTCCAACCCTCCAACGGGGCAAGTAACAAAGTTAGCTGGCCTTGGTTGTTATAGCAATAAGTATAAGCAAGAGCCTCCCTGCATACCATGTCTGGATATCAGCTATAAACATAGGTCTTATCACTCTGAGAGAGCGAACATTGTCTGCACAATATGCTGTTAATTTTCAGTAGTTCGAAGAGGCCCAGCTAAGAAGCAAAGTTACCGAACAGAATTGGTCCTGTTTTACCTCAAACCAGGACAACCTGCTATCTGTCAAGAACTTTAAATTTAAAATTGAGTCCTCCTTTAAGACAAAAACCTTGACCTTAAATTGCATAGTGATTGGCAAGCACTCCCCATCCCCTGACTTGATTAACATTTAAATGCCATTTTGTGTGAATATGAGTGGTGCCTTTGGAACAAACAAATTACTAATGTCTTTCTGCAGGAATGGAGCATCAGAAGTGTCTTATTAGTTTGATGTCTAATTGAAAATCACTTCCTTATTCCGGAGAGGTCTATGGGGCCTAGGGAAAGTAGCCAAAGGGTACCTCTTGGCCGCTACAGGTGATATCCCTGTTAGCCTCTTCTTCCTTTATTTGTGTTTCTGGGCATACTCTGCAGTGGGAGAAAGAGAAACACAGGGGAAAACTTGTCTTAGATGAGGAAACATATAAGTTTTGTGTTTGATTCTTCTGGGAATGAGCAATAAGGAACAATTTATGACCATTAAGCTTTACAGCTTGTAGTACAGTACACAACTGCTATACAAATGAATAAACAGAACTATTGAGAAATTCCGGTCTTTCATGCAAATTAACAGTACAGGTCAAAGCTGGAAGCAGAACTCTGAAGTTCTGACTGGGCAATGGGGTGTTGATGCTTTAGGAGATGAACACTTTGCACCCCTAACCACTATCCATACCACATGTTCAGCTCATCCTAAATAGTGTTTTCTGGACCTCACACATCTCTTTGTAGCTCATGCAGGCTATAGCCTATATGTCCACCCTATTGACGAGTACACATTAGAGGTCCCCCCACTCTATATGATCCACAGAGAATAGTTTCACACTGAATTATGATCCGAAGTTTGCAGGTTAGCCTTTGCATTTCAACAAGATATCTGAGGACCTGTGCACTTGGCAGGGGAGAGAGTAAAAGAGAATGTTTCACCAGCCAGCACATTTATCTGCCAGCACTAATTGTGTAAATGGGGAGTGCGGCAGGCTGAATGCACGGACTCAGTTTTGTGAACCAAGACAAAGTTTATTAGCATGTGCAGCTATTATATAGTTACAGGTATGGATCTCAACTATGCAGCCAAACAGGTTGTTTACGTCCTTTGCACTCTTTGTTCCTCACAACATCCAATTCTGCACAACCAGTGTTCTGGCCGTGCTCTTTTCCCATACACATGCACACAGAGCTGTGTACTTTTGAGCTCCTGTTATGGTCTGGCTGAGATCCAGTTCTACTTGTTGTCATGTCTTCGTTAACTGCTTCTCAGGCTCATTAACTGCTTCTCAGGCCCATCCACGATGCTGCTATCTGCCTTGCATTCCAAAGTGCTGCTACAGGGGAGAAATTTGTAAGATGCAAAAGTGCTGCTCAGAGAACAGCAGAATTTGCTGCTATGTCGAATATATAAATATGCATTTGCAAATTACAAATGGGCCGCTTTTTCTTTTTTTTTTTTTCCTAAGATAATGCTCGCCATCTCCTTCAAATTATATCAATTTAACATTGTAAATTTGCAAGATACACTCAGGAATCCTGATACACCAAACCTGGCACTCATTCTGTTTGGAGTGTTTTTCCCCCCATCTCATTAACTCTGTCAGTTAATTGTTGTTCAGCCCCTTTACCATATTCTATATTTAAATTTTTAATAAGAAAAGATGAGATTTTATTTAATTACTCCCTTGTCCCACCTTTTCTTACTAGAACTCCCATTACAGTCTGTCTATACAGACATGCTACGTGTCATCTGTAGCTGCAGAGATTTTCATTCAAGCTAATCAGCATGGGCTTCTGGTACGGTCAGTAGAGAGACGTACACTCTTTTATGATATGATTCCTCTCATCCAAATGTTGAAATCTAAAATTGTGTCCCAAAAGCACCCATTTCTCTTTGTTGATTATGGAGAAAATCAAAAGTGACTAGCTCAGATGAAGTCATATATGTTCAATGACCACATCTTGCTGGATAAACTTAAACTCACTCTGGCCTCCTGGAGGAGAAATGTCCTAGAGGCACCAAACCCAAACTATTATCTCGTACTCCTCAGCAGGACTCCTTAGCTCATTGCAGCACTGTGATATTTAAGGTGTTAAAGGTTCCCGTGTGCTTAGAGATTATTGAAGGTGCAGTTGCATCTGCATATGAAAAATCACGTAGACATGTCCTAGTTACCTCTCTGGCTTCAGCTTTACCAAAAGAGGTTGGAGGTGTTTTGTTTGAGTGTGCCCTCCTCTTGGAAAGACATAAATCAGGCTGCGTGGTGACAGTGTGATTGTCATATTAGTGTTCAACCCCCCCCCCCATTCCCTGCCAGGTCAAGGATGCTTGCTCCAAAGAATATTTAATCTCCAGTTATCTTCTTCATACCTTTAAGTAGTAGTGTGATGAAAAGCTCCTCCCGATCTGAGTGTTATGCAACAGACTTAGTAGAAATATGTTCTTACAAGATTTCTATCTCAGTCAGAACAAAACATTTATTTTTGTACAAAGTAAGCATCACAACTTTTCAGGTGTTCAGTCTTTCAAGCTGTCTCAGATTTTTACCCATGTTAAAAAAAAAAAGCATTAACTGTACATGTGTTGTATGTCAATCTGTGTCCAGCTGGACCATGTGATGTTAAAGTGCAATAAGAGTTCATGTGCCTGACTTCAGCATATGACTTTTATTCGCAAGTGCTGAAGAAAATACTAGTATCTGAGCACTTTGGAGGTTGACCTGTCAGCAGTTCTACTGTTTTCTTGAAAACCTGGGTTTGGTTTTCTCACACAGGTGATAAATCAGTGTACAGAATGCAAGTGACCTGGTCAAAGGTGTGTGGTTAATGCAGTTAATCATCTGTTCTGCTCTTCATCATGTGGTTGTGTAATTTATAAGATCACTACTGTAAATCTATTGACAAACATGCATGCCATTGGTGCTAAAGACCCACTAAATGTGGGTAACTGAAACCTAAAAAAGGTGTTCCTATAAAGTTGGCTTTTTATAAGCTGGATATATGTTATATAGCTTATCATGCTAAGAGATGTTGACTTAACCTTTTAAGTAAAATATAATCATAAAGGGTTGCCTTTGTCTCTAATCAGGATGATCTGGAATAAAGGGGGAGCTGTGTGGAGAGACTCATCATGAGTAAATGTCCAATAACATGGCTGTAGACAGCCACATTCAGGAGATATCAGCAATTTCAACATTCCTGAAAAGAAGAGCTGGGAGGACAGATTAGATGTTGTAGGATGCAATTTTGCCAATTGTTTTCTGTTATGTATTTCCTCTTGATCTGTCTGATACAGTATTCAAGATCCCAAACAAAAGGGCTTGCTTTATTTCCCGTGGTGGTTACAACCTAATATACTTTTCATTTAAGAAAATTCTCCTTGGTATTCATCTACGTCTTTCATTTTTCTTTCTATATTTGTGTGTAACTCTATCAGCAGATGTTCTGTTCAAAAGTGATGGCATTTTGGAACTTGGGGCAGCATTTTCCTCCTGCAGCATGGTCACCAGTAGTGAAAAGCTCTTGAACAGATCACTGGCTTCCTTTAAGATTTTGTCTTTCATCATTTTCCAAATGAAAGTGAGAGTAGGCCAGAAGTCTGAATGGGAAGTATCTTTATGGACTTGGATGCTGTGACTTCATCTGTCTGTGGAATAGACCATTTTGAAGGATTGCCAGTAAATGGGGAACAGCACAGGAAAATACAAAGCAAATCAAAAAACAGCACATACTGTTCTTTTATTGTCTTTTCAATAAAAAAATATTTTTCCCCCACAAAAAATTGATAATAATATTAAAGATTCCTTTTTGCAAAAGAAGGGGGAACGAATGATCTCAAAATTGTCTTCTTTAAAATTGAAAAGTTTCCAAAAAATCTTTAAGTGATATTTAACTTTATTTTTTATGAAACTTCTTGCACAAAGAGAAACCTGATGGGAAAAAAAATCCTAAACTTTTAGGAAAATAAGGAGGTTCCTCTGTTTCTGAAGGTTTACTTCAAAATAAATAAACTTACCTTCAAAATAAATAAACTTACTGCACATACTGCGCGTATCTGCAGTGGGAAGAGGCAGAAAGATCAGGGACAGGTTTTGAAATGTTTGCTTTTATTCAATCACTTGCTCAGCATCTTTCTTAGTGCTTCAGAAAGCTTTCAATAAAAAACAAATAAAATGCATAATAAAATATGGACTCACAACAAAAATTCAAATGACCGTCCCAGTACAAGCCCATAAATAAAAGATTCAGCTAGTGAGACACCCACAAAATACATTTTCAAAAGGCTTTTAAACTGATTAAGGAAGTTGACTTCATGTATACTGATAGTGGAGAGTACATTTTCCTACAAAGAACAGGCAGGCAAGGAACAGTATACCAAGGGTAATCCAGACTGCAGTTTTGTGAGGCTATAAAACCAGCCCTCCCAACAGGTTGTTAGAAGTAGACTGTAATTAAATCTTAAAGAAAGATTTAGGTATGTGTTCTTTTTCTTTCTTCCTTCTCTATCTATTTTAATTCCAAAAAGTTTTACAATCCTCAGCGTAATAGCTCATCTATCTGCAAAATAAAATAGAATTTATTCTGTAAGCCATGCATGTGTGAACCTGGAATTCCTCTGACTTTTTGTCTGATGATTAGATTTTCAGATGTCTAAAAAGGTGCATGCAGTGGCAGAATCTTTGCTTGTGGCCAAGATGTTCATGATGATTCTCACTTTGTGGATTCTTTGGTGTCTTATAAGTATGAGCTACTAACATAACCCTTTCCCTCAGCGACAGTGCTAATTTGTGTTTTGTTGTTTGAGGCTTTTTTTTTCTATCTTGATGTACGTTCAGCTGAACCATGCAATAATGTAATCAGGAAAGAGATCAGGAAAGACACACACAACTTGATCATACCAGTTTAATTTCTTTAGAAAACCAAACTCTACTTACTAAAAAAGGACTCTAGCACTCATTTCAAACTACAGTTGTGTCCAAGAACCAAAGATTTTATTCCATCTTGGCTTTAAATCTGTCTCGTGTTTTAGGGAAGATTGATTAGACATTTTAAAATGCTTTAAAATGAACATGTTGCATTTTTAATGAAGAATAAGGATAGCATTAGAGTATTTCTTGATACTGTTATCAAAAAGTGTCACAATACCACCAAACATAATATATTCATATGACCAGTGTAAAAGTATTACTTGTATACTTAGGTGGGGAGAGATTAGGTAAGCTGTCGGTCCCTGTCTTTATCCTCCTTGTTAAATTCTTGCTCCCATCCCATCTGATCTTGCTGTGGCGACAAGCGTAGGCTCCATATTACTAGAAATGAGATTTTTGGCAATCACATGGCTATAGCATAAGATGGGGCTTGCTGTCTTCCCTTGTTTTTCATGGGTCCAGGATGCAGGATGGATATGGGAATGCAGTGAAGGTTACTGACTGTACAGATACTACATCTCAGGAATCCCCTGAACTGAAAATGATTGAAGTTTAGGAGAGTATTCAGGGTAAATGTAATCTCTGCTACCTACATTTGCCCTAAGCATCAACTATTGGGGAGGGCTGATGAGAGGAACTTTAGCTGGATGGACCTATTCTCTGATCCAGTAGAGCTGCTCTTATTCCTTAAAAATATCTAATAAAATTTAGTATCATGAGTCTCCTGTGATAGGAGAATAGCATCCATCACCATAGGAAATGAGCTGAAGGGAAACCTCAGGATGCTTCGAGCCAAACACACATATGCAGTAAAGTTGCGTGCAGTGGGTATATCCAGGATTGCTGAATGCTCCCAAATAAATGCCCCAAGTCCTCTAATCCAATATGTCTGCAGTAATGTGGTAGAAACAGATGTATGCTGGAGATGTGACAGCCCTTCAAAACCCCTTATCTACATCCTCATTTACTTACTGGATTTTGCTTATTCAATGGGAGAGTGTGTTTTTGCTATGTGATGCAGCAAGGTCCAGTTCTTATCCAATTGCACCACAGCACACAATGGCACAGAGTGGAGAATTTAAGCACAGGAAGATTAAGTGACTTGCTCACAAGCATCACAGGAGTCTATAGCAGAGCCATGGACTAACCCCTGCTTCCTAGCCCTACCTCTTGCTTCAGTCCATCACTTGCTTTGTTTTCATGTTTTTATCTGGTTCTTCTTTCCCTGAGGGCAGAAAAATTTCTCAAGTCACTGGATCATTTTGTCAAGGGAGATAGATAACTTTCCAGTTCCTCCTTCTCCCCACCCTCTTCCCCCCATTAGCCAATCCAATTATAGAAAATCAAATATCTTGCTAGAGACAGCCAAATTCAATTACACAGGTACTTCTGGGTAAATTTTGGCAGTGAATAGTTTGCTGGCTTTACCCAGACTTTTCTCTTTAATAAAATGTTCCCAGTTAGCCCATACATCTTGTTATAAAATAAAACAAAACCCCACATATACATGCAAGCATAGATAAGCAGAGACGTATTCTTCAGACACTTTCTGGGTATAGATTTTTCAGGTATCTCCCAGGACCTCTATACCACTTTGGATTTGAACTGTTAAATCCTGTCCACCTCCTCATGATTGGATGGCAGGACGGGAAGTTCTGCCTTTCAAAGTTGGGACTCAGTGGGCAAATACTAAAATTGCATCTGCTCAAAATACGTTCCCCCTTCACCTGGAAAAATATAACATTTCATGTAGAAGTACATTTTAAAAATAAGGTATTTCATCTGAAAGCTGCAATTTTTTATTAAAGAATGTCAGAGCAACACCTGGTGGGAGTTGGAATGACTCATACTCTCATTTACCTCTGTAGGCTCAACTCTGTCTTTAGGTTGCATCTCTTGTCTCCTCTGCTTTAAAAGGAGCAGTTCCTCACTAGACATGAAGTCTGTCTGGAGATCACTACCCACAGAGGAAAAAGGGGACCTCTGGCAATTGCCCATTAGCTCATGGAGCCACATGAGAACAGACTTTTATTGCAATATTTGGGCTCTTCTGTGAAAACTCTGGGGTGCAAAACCAAAATAATATTTTCCTTAGGAGGCAAATTGTTTATAGATGGTTTAGGTTTTATAGATGGCCAAATTAATGGCTGGACAAGTTAAAGGACTGACTGTTGATCTGGTCCACTATGTCTGTGCTTTATTAATCTCATCTCATCCTAATGCATTTTTCTTGTGTGTCTCAAAAACTCCCAGGTATATCCATAAAATCTTTTTTAATAATCTCCTCAATCCCATTTGAAAGTGGCCTTCTGGTTTGAGACACCCTCCCACCTTATCGATCCAGCTATGAAATCTTCACCCCAAACAGTAATGCATCCGTTACAGGCATGACATTCCCATTCAGGATAGCTGGCCGTCCAATGTAGGGATCAATTACAAACACTTCAGTTTGGAAGGAAACCCTCCCACAGGGTGGGGGCCAAAAGGGGGTGGTTTGTCCAGGAAAGGTGCTGTGTGGCACGTAAGCATGTTTCAATGCTGTAGAGTCAAGATGAACCATCTGTGACAAGCTGCTTGAGGACACTGCAGACTGTAGATGAGTGATCGTTCCTTGGACACAAGATATAGAGGAGTCTGTGACTCATACAGCCAGGTATAAATCATGCCATGATTTTTTTTTTCTCCCACCAGTCAAACAGTCAGTGTTTTAAAGAAGACTTTGTCATATTTAATAGTGCTGTCAACCTTGCAGTTTTGCTGGCCTATTAATAAGAAATTCCAAAATGAAATTAGCCACTCTTCTACCAGAGCTGAGCTAAGCCAGCCAGTATAGAGTGGGATGAAAGCCTTCATGGTGCAAAAAAGATAAGCTAAAGTCACCCCCAGGGTAACTACAAGAGATTTGGGAAGCCACTCTACCACCTACCTTGACAGCAGCAGTTACAGGGGAGTGAATTTGAACCCTTGTGAGCTGATATGGATGTTGAAGCAAACACAGGTTGAAGACCTTCTCAAAGTAAATCATCTATATTCTATATTGCTGCTTTTTTTTTTTCCTCTGGGTGCCATCACTGTGTGAAGATTCACAGAGCTGGCAGGAAATATTCTTTCAAAACAGAGCAAGGAAAGCCTTGAGGAACTTGATAGATAAAATTGTACTTATTTTTCCCCACTATGCTGAGAGGTTTACTTTGCAATAAAAGGTATGGCAGGAGTTCAGACAGACAAGTCCAAACTAATGCCAAACTCCTGCCAGAACAACTAAGTGATCTGCATAGTCAGAATCTGCTTCCCATTTTGTGAGAAATGACTGCCCTAACAGATAACTTAGCTTTAATATTTGCTTTTAAGAAGCTATAGCAATGAGATGGTGGGTGTTTGACTTGTGCATACAGTCAGTTTCTATTGTACTTGCACTTTCGCCCTGTTCACCAGGCCATCTTGCAATAGAGAAAAAAGGAAAAATAAAAGATCCCTCTCTGTCCAGATGGTCCAAAAAACAACTCACAGCTGGTTGAAGTCAAAAGGGTTGGGGCTGTTGTTTTTTGCTGAATCATTCATTGTCAAACATAGATTCCTCTCTTTCAAACTCTTCTGCTTCAGTCTTTTGTTGCAGGTGATTTGATCTTACACGAAAAAAAAAGTGTCTGTTGAGAGATAAGGATGTTTCGGGAGTCACAAGCACCTAAACAACTGATTTCAACTTCCATGGGGTCCTCCCTGATGCCAACTTTATTTTTTATTCATCACAGTGTTGACCTGGTTAATTGTGCATTGCACCATTTGCACCATTAACATTGGGCTCATCTGTTCTATCAACAGAGGAACATAGCTCAAATGGATGTAAAACACCTTTCAGCTGAAACTTGCCATGTGAGATCTGGTTCCAAAACAGATTGCCCTCCCCACAGTTTGAAGAATAAAGGGGTGAAAAAGAAAAGAATGGTTTCCCCTTTGCAAAAACATAGAGCAACTCACAATATCAATAATAAGTACATGAAAGGGAGAGAGTGAAATTTTGCTAGTGTTCAGATAATTCAACAAATGTTTGATCCAACGTTCACTGAAGTCAGCAAGATTCTTTCCATTCTCTCCTTTGTCTAATTGCAGCATCATTAGCCACATTACTTCTAACTGTTGGACATCTACATCTAGTCTTGCCCTCTCAATTGCAGCAAATAAAAATAGAAAATTAGAGAACTCAGCTTTCCACATCAGCACCTGAGGAAAGGGACTGAGTGAAATTTCCACCTCACTCACCCAATTACCTTCATGCCCAGATGCGGAAAGTTTTGAGCACCTTTCCTTCAGTTTGGGAAGTATTATTTGCTGCACAGCATTTGCCAGGTGATGTTGTGAATGGTAGACCTTCATAGGCAAGATGCATGGCATGTTGTTCCCGAAGCTATAACCTTTGCATTTCCTGTCTTTTTGCCACTTTACATTTGCAACATTAACATTGCATTGACATAGGGACGGGGTGTTTAATATGGGTATATGGTCATTTGCAAATCAGTTTGCAAAGCACTTTGGGATCTTTCTGGATGAGAGGTACTATATAAATGTCAGTCATTATTACTATCATTATTATCATTATTATCATTATAAGTTCATAAGGAGACAAACAGCTGCATTAGAATAACACTGGGGGTAGATTTTTCAAAGCCATAATGCAGATTTGTGCTGCATATGAGTGCCATGAATACACAGTTAGTGGCAGTCCTAACGGATTACTCATTGTGGAATGTTTTGGCCTTGAGCAAAGGAAGGGTAGTTTCAGAACTGCAACTCCAGTCCTTAAACCAGTGTATTTAGGTACTGCCAGTTGATTTCATCATCCTCCTTTCCTTCTGTGAAGGATGATTCATATCAGGGCATGTGGTGGGAAATGCTGGGGGAAGTGATGGGAGGAAGATTTGTGGAAGCCCTGGAAGGCTGCAGCTGGATCAGGATTTGCAGCAGGTTTTGCTCTGTTGCATGGAATGCATATTCCAGGATAGCACTGGAGATGCTCACCTTCTCCATAATTCTCTGCAAATTCATCACAGGGCAAAACCTTTCCTCTGGGTAGGTGAGAAAAAGAAATCAAGGAGTATCCCTGGCATTTTGAGAGATAGGGTGTGTGTCAGAATAGATAATCATTTGTTGGTCTCTCAGAAAGAGGTTATATGCATTGCCATTATACATTACCAGTCTTCTGTGTTAGAGCCTCCTGTCCCCACCACTGTTGTACAAGGGATTACTACCCTTCTCATCTGTCCCAACAAAATTGCTTGTTTGGATGAACTTTAAATCATATCCATTGCTGATGACATACCTGCTTAGGATTGGGGGTTTTGAGGGTGTGGGGTTTTGTTTGTTTTAATTCTTTTTTAAAAAAATATTTATTGTTTTGCCAATGGATAATTTCACAAACGGTTAAGTTGAAACCTTTTCTGAGGGCTCTGTGATGGAAGGATTTCTGTTGTGGAACCATGCCCCAAGTTATGCATAGAAATATAGCCCTGAATTCTGAGTACCTCTATAGATGGCACAGTTTTTGCCTTTAATGTTGCAATTTCATGCCATAGTCTTTCTTTCTCTTGGCAAAGCTAAAAGCCAAGAGTTTGGCTCAAATCAGACACGACATTTAAAAACATAATTATAAAGTAATTGACTGAAATCAGAAGTTATTGTTAGGAGGCTGCATGGCTGAAGTGGAAAAGACCGTAAAGCTTACTTACCTACCTACCTGGATATACATGGATCCAGGGCTCATTTTATGACATAATAGTCTGTAATGATACACCAGAACTGATTTTGGTATATCAGAACCTGGTTTTGACAACAGTAACAGAAACAGCTACTGTCCTAGCCATATGCATTAGTATTCAGGCACCTACTTTCAAACAAAATTAACCCTTAATCTGGATTTTAAAAAACCTAATTTTAGTCTAGTTTCTTAAGAAACAGGATTTATGCAATCAGCCTCTTTGTGTTCCTGTCCATCTGTTGTTCCTCCTCAGGAACTGTAGAACCACTGAAATTTGACTGATCTGTGGCATGTTTCTTCCAACCTAAACCATTCTATGATTCTATGATTCTATTTGGGGTCTCCAGTCAGGTCTTGGATTTTGAAGTTGATGGAGCTAAAGCAGCATGAAATTTGGCCCTTCTGAGTGACTTAGCTTGCTTCTTAGTTTAAAGGAGAGACAGATCATGTTATATTCTATGTGCTAATGAAAAGGCAGATGCTACCAAGATCCTGCTGCTTTGCTGGGCAGGAGCATCCCAGACTACATTCCTCATAGACTACTCTAAAGAAAGACAATTTGGGGCAAGTGGTGCCTCGTGGCATTAGCCACATTGAAGAAAATCAATGCTAAACCAAGGGCATACACCCATTTCCTCGGATTACCAGGAAATTGCTGCCATGTTCACTGAATCAGGAAAGATTAAGACCCACATGGATACCATACAATCAAAAGAAGGGGAAAGAACAAAGCAATTTTTACTCTCGTTCTTTTTTGTGATAATCCACCTGTCCATATGCCCTTGTCTTATAATTAGGGTGAAAGCCACTTGAGACAGGAATTCTCTTTTCTTTTTCTTTACAGTGCTGATTATAAAGGGGTTTTGATTTATGTCTGGAGCTCTATATGTTCTTTTAATACAAAGAATTAGTTGGGTTTTTTTAAACTAGGCTCAATTAAACCTCTGTCCCTTAGTTTTCCAATCTGTAAGACAGAGCTAATAAATATCTCCCACTTACAGAACTGCTATTCAAAATTAACATTTTTACCACTACTTTGCAAAGAGAAAAGCCCTTTGTAAGTGCAAAGCAATTATTGAAGATTTATTTACAGATGTATGATGATAGACAACTGTACACAAAAATCCAGCTGCAAATCCTAAATGCAACTATTTAGCAATAGCATAGTTCTTCAGTAAGCTTTCTGGATTAAGGGACCAAAAGGGATTTGGATTTGAAATGGATCAAACCCATCCAAGGTTCCTATTGGCCATGTATTTCATTTTCCCATCTCTTCAAAAATTCCTGGACTGGAAAGTCATTGATTACAATTCAGGTGTTAATTGAGGCACTGGAGGATGTGTGTGGGTTTTTTTGTAGTGGAATTTTTTGCTGGGGAAAAGAGGTGGCAAAGGATGTTTTTGACAAAGAGATGCCAATTTAATGCTGCTACATACACTATTCCTACTCTCCCCTGCAGGGGCTTCCTTTTACAGTCCCACAATGTGCTAGTTTCCAGAGGCTATGCCTCTGATTATTTCAAAGTTGAGAGCATTTCAAACAGTCAGCAACCCTGTTTTAAACTAAGCTGTGGTGATTGGTTGAAAAAGACAGCCTGAAGGCGTCCTGATCCAGGAAGCCACTTACACGTATGACATCTTCCCCATACCCTCTCTTCTTCAGATCCACTCAATACCAGTTTCTACCATGATAGTACCCTCGGGAAATCAATTAATAATGGCTGAGAAAAATGCGAAGTTAATTGATGCTTGTTTTATTACTGAGTGAAAACTGTAGTTGACCATGATAGACAGATCTGCAATATCATTTCTCTTCCTGTGTCTTCCCTTTTGGCACTGGAAAATCTTTGGGTCAGAGAAAGAGATTCTCATATGTATTTGGTAAGTCTCTGGTCTAAACTAACACTTCTGTTGGGAAAACAAAGAGCTTTCTCCCTAATATATAATATTATTTTTTTTTGCTTCATATCTTAAACATGCCTTGTAGAAAACTGAACTTGATTTAAAGATTTTAAGACTTAGAAAGTTGACTCGCAATTAAAATAAACTATACTGTCATTTTAGACTTATTTTGTCTAGTGTGGTATTTTGTGGTGTCTTTACCTCCTAAACAAATATGCCCTCTGCCATCAGAATTTTTTCTTCTAATAGGTAATAATAAAGGGCAACAGACTTTTCCTAACCTTCCTTTGTAGAAACTATATATGTAGAATCCCTAAATCCATTCCCAAAAAAAAGAGTTTCAAGTCCCCAAGTAATTTTTTTTTAACTTTTTTAGATCCATCACTTTTTATTAGTATTCAGTTTGGAAACTGGGTAGTAGGAAAAAGCACTGTTTTGAAGTAACACCCTCAGTAACGCCATATGGATAAGTTGATTTTTCCTCATTAAGCCTTCACTCTTGTAACCCACAATACTCTTGGTCCAAGGAATCACAGAGGGAATTTGAATTCCCTCTGAATTCTATGGATGTGTTGCTTCTGTTGTGTTTTGAATATATAGTCTTGCTTTCTTTCTGTTATAGTTGTGAGATTGCACTTGGGGAAGGGAGGGGAGGTAAATGTAGGACCTTCAGGAAGAAAGGAGCATTTGAAGGAGCAGAATGTAGAGACAGGATGTTCCAAGCATAACAGGGACATAAAAAGGAATGAAACATCATTTTGGACAAGCAGGGGGAGAGAAGACAAAAATGTTGAGTCGTTGGCAAGCACTAAATCAAGGAGGGGGGCCTTGAAGTCAAGGGCAATGCCTTCCATTATATCAATACAATTAATGGCATCCTGATGTTCAGTTATTTGCATTAATAGCAAAGTTAATGCCGACAGAGACCAATGCCGAGATTAGTGATGTCCAAATCAACATGCTTTTAAGCAAATTATTTCCACTGTCTGGGCCCCTTCTCTAGTTAGTAGCATGAATCTTTGGTGGTGTCTGCAGCTCCATCAGCAAATGTCTCTTAAGGGCTGCTGTCTCTTAAATATAGTCATCCTAACATTAGTAACACTTGCACAGTAAGCAGGAATATCAGGTCAATAGATCCACTCACTGTGCGTGTCCTGTACGTCAGCAATGATGGCCAGAAGCAAAATCTTCCTTTTGAATTAGTTATTAATATTACCATTATTATTGAGAATATTTTCATTCCCTTTTTCTGCTTTCCTGTCACACAATCTGATCTGCTTATTTCTTCTACCACAATGACACTGCTGTCTCGTAGCATCAAACCTAAATAAATAAATCACACAAAATCCCATGAGCCACCTCTACCATGTTGCAAAGGCAAAGCAATCAGGCAGTCGTGATCAGTAGTAGCTCCATAATATGATGACAACATGCTTCAAATCATAGAATCATAGAATGGTTTAGGTTGGAAGGGACCTTGAAGATCATCGAGTTCCAACCCCCCTACCATAGGCAGGGATACCTCTCACTAGACCAGGTTGCCCAAGGCCACGTCCAGCCTGGCCTTGAACACCTCCAGGGACGGGGCTTCAACAACCTCTCTGGGCAACCTGTTCCAGTGCCTCACCACCCTTAAAGTGAAAAACTTCTTCCTAATGTTTAATCTAAACCTGCCCTCTTCCAGCTTAAAGCCGTTCCCCCTCGTCCTATCACTACATGCCCTTGTAAAAAGTCCTTCCCCAGCTCTCCTGTAGGCCCCCTTTAGGTACTGGAAGGCTGCAATAAGATCTCCCCGGAGCCTTCTCTTCTCCAGGCTGAACAGCCCCAACTCTCTCAGCCTCTCCTCATAGGAGAGGTGCTCCAGCCCTCTGATCATCCTCGTGGCTCTCCTCTGGACGCGCTCCAGCAGGTCCATGTCCTTCTTATGTTGGGGACTCCAGAGCTGGATGCAGTACTCCAGGTGGGGTCTCACGAGAGCGGAGTAGAGGGGCAGAATCACCTCCCATGACAATGCGCTTCCTGCCAACAAGAGGCCTGGGAGCTTAAGGCCTTCAGGAGCAACTTTGAAAAGATGCCTTTGGTGGGAAGCTGGTGAGAATAAAACTAAATCTGGCTATCTTAAAGTATCCCAAGAACTTCTTAAGGAAAATATCCTTGACAGCAACGACCCAAAGTGTTCTGCATCCAACCCACAGTGAAAATTATTACATAGTCCTATGTATCTGGCTGGGTATTGATCCCCATTCAGCTATTCCTATATATTCTTCTCTGCCTTTGAGCCCTCTTACAGAACATAGAAATTCTCCAGATTTGCTTCTGCCCCAACAAACATTTGGACTTGACTGATATTGAGTGCCTTTTGGCATTTTGAACATGTGCAATCACCAATGATAGTGCTTTCTACAGCTCCACGGAGACCACACCCAGATTACTCGATGTAGCCACTGGCAACTCTGGGCTGGAAAGATGTTGGCAAGGGCTGATCAAAATAATTTTGACAATGTTTTTCTGCTGAAAAATCATGGTTGCAAAAAAATGCATAATTTTTCAGAAAGAAATCATCAGGGAAGTCTCTTAGATTCAGGCTTGAATTTCTTTTGAAAATTAGTGACAGTGGGAGAGAGAGAACTCTGGAATAACAGGCTTTCAGGAAAGTATTCAAACAATTCTCTTTTTGCTGATCAATCAGCTGTTCTCTAGCATTTCATTCTCTCTTTCTTTTTTAATCATTACAATAAATCCGTATACTTTGTGAACCAAATTTTCAGTTTACTAGACACCCTGAAGTTAGAAAATTGGAGAGGATTCTTTAAGAAATACCTTCTTAAATACCGTTCTCTTGGAAGACATGAAAAAAATTAATCTGAAGTGCAGATCATTGGCAAGATAGTTTTGCTGCAAATAATAGAATAAAGTTTCAGTGATATAGCAAAGATACCAAACAGATGTCCAGAGCCCTGGGCTTGCATATGAATGGAACAACAGTGATATCAGTACACTTTCTGATGTCTGGATAGGCAGGTGGACCGTGACATGCAATATTCTTGGGTATCAGGTAGTATTGGATAAGCATTTCACAAAGAAATCTCTACTATAATTAAATACTGTGGCTTTGGCACCTTGAGGAACTGTATAACCTACTTGGATTCTAATTTCTCTAATTTCCAGACACGCCAGTTACCTCCCTCACAACACAGCAAACTTTTCCCCCCTACACATATTTCATGATGCCAAGATGTAGTGTCAGATAAGCAGAGTGCTTTCTTGCAATCATTTTCTTTCCTGATAGCCCCCCAGTCCTTTCTAGACTATTAAGGAAAGCCAGAGGAAGGTGAAGAGTAAGTCTTTGGGTTCTGGTTTAATTCAGAGCACCTGTTGTCTTCCTGGGTGCCAAAATTGTATAGCCTTATTGGGAGCCAGGATGTAATAGCCTTGTGTCTGATAAATAGCAGCACTAAATGTGCTACAGCAAAGGTTTTCTGTACTATAATAATTGTAGGTGCTGACAGTGCAATATATCTTTGCCAGTATGTAGTGATAGAATAAATAGCTGGTTTTAACTATAGGATCAGGACAAGCTAATGCAGTGATTGAGGGAAAGTATCCAGCTAAGTATAGTCTGTCTTTGATGTGCCGTCCTTCCAGCCAGTCCTACCTGTGCTGGGGTTATGAGTGAGGGACTCTGGCCGCGTTAACATCCAGTGCTTCTCCTGCAGCCCCATGGGGCAGGTTTGGCATAGGGGTGCATTGTCAGGGCTGTATCTGCCCCTGTGATGGCTTCTAGGCAAAGAGGAAGAGGCAGAGAGGAAGCTGAGAAACCAAACGGTCCAGGGAGCTGTTGGAGGAGAAACAAATCAAGGTCACAGTCTTTGCAATCTGGCCAGTCTTTGTTGGCCAGGACAAAATTAATGAGTCCAGCCCAGCTTCTGGCAGGATTTCCATCACACAGAAGGGTGCCAGAATGGTTGGTCACCATGTTGACAGTCCTGCAGGGGCCAGGATTGAGAGCAGTCTGGTATCTAAGCTAAAGTCAACCATTTTTTTCCTGCCCACACCTTGGATAGTTTATCTTACTCAGGTGGTTGTAGGATATTTCACACAGTCACTTTCTTCCCTACTGTATTTTTTTCTGGAAAAACACAGTCCCAGAGAAAAGCTCACATTGATACCGTGCTTCAAGGGACAGCCATCAGGAAAAAAATCAGGCTTTGCAAAGTGGTGTCAGGGAAGAGGCTCTCTTTTGGAGGGTCTGCTTGGGACATAACAGATTAAGGTTTTCCTCCTTGGGCTATGGAGTTTTACCTAACTTGATTTCTTACAAAAGTCTTGAGTACATTAACAGTAACACCAGCAAGGGACCTTTGGAGCATGGGAAAGCATACAAGGGGAGAATTCTTGCTTCAGCTTGACTGTTACTGCAGCTAGGCAGAGCGAAATGGGGGCTGAGGAAGGTAAAGTCTTTTGCTCCCAACCACGTTGCCAGCCAGGTGCTGACCCAGGATGAGTGCTCCCTCCCACTACTCCCAACACCATGTTGCAGTTACTCTGCCCTGCTTTACAGAATATTTTTCCTTCCATCCCTCTCTTTTCTATGGCTTTGTCAGCTCTTGCTGCTTGTACTGAGAGCACACTTTGCATAATTTATCTCTTTCCTAATGAGGAGATGAAGGCCTGGCTGCAGCTAATGGCACCGAATTAGCTCACCTAAGCACTGGATCTCATTTACCAAATCTGCTCTTAGAGCATGGGAGCTCCTGACAGCCTTTGAGGTTGTGGCTTGGAGATGCGGCTGGATGGTCAAGAGAGTGTTTGTGAGGGAAGAGTCTTTAGTCAGCTGAGAGTTAGGTGTCTGAATTTAAAGTTGATTCCTCTGCTACAGTGTAGGCCATACTCTTCTGAGTCTGCCTCAGGTGGAGTTAAAAACAAACTACCCTCATCCAGGACTAGTAGACCTAGGGAAAAGAGGTCTGCTTGAACAGCAAATCTGGTAATCACTGTACGTGTCCTTTTCACGCACACAAGCAGTATGTTTCAGGCAGGCCAAGGAAACCAGTACTTTGCTAGAGCTTTAGCTGGTTTTAGTGACTTCTAAATGTGTTTCTCGTGCATCAAGGAAAATGAAGTAACCAAAAAAATCTTACTGAGGAGAGGTGGAGTTTTGGAACTTTCACAGGGAAAAAAACAACAAACCAAAACAAACAACCCCCCCAAAAAAACTAAAATACATCCAAATCCTTCCAACAGAGCTTCCTCTGTAAGGCATCAAAGCTTATGGATGATCTTTGGGACATTTTAAAAGGTAGGAAATGACTCCATGTCAGACTTGGGCACTGTCACTTTACCCAAGAAGTCAAACTTTTCATTGATTTGATCAATAGAATGCAGGAATCACAGGAATTTGCAGGGTATTTAAAATGTGGCTGTTGATTCTTGGATGTGATTTCCATCCTTACATACTGTCTGTGGAGTGAAGGATCTCAAATGAGATATAGTTTCATGTTCATGCTGTGCACATCAATCCAAATTCAGGGGTATTCTGGTAGGGCTTTTTATGTAAGAACACAAGTACTACCTCGTTGAGTTGGATTAAAGATTCACAGAATAGAGTCCTGTCCAACTGTGGCAAGTGGCACATACTCAGGGAAAAGGTATCAAAAAGGAAGTGTAGCCTGCCAGTGATGGCCCTTGCTCCACAGGCAGTGGAGAGAAAGTGACATCTTAAGAATATAGGAGCCATCTTACCCTAAGATATGTAACTTTTCCAGGAAAAAAGCATCTCATACTTTAATTGAAACCTCTTCATAACTGTTTTCTGAGCAAAGTGCTTTACATATTCAAAGGCTATTTTCATATCCTTACTCATTCTTTTCTCCTGCACTCTAAGCATGCACAATTCTGTGTGCCTGTTTCTCGTGGCTCGTGTTTTCTCAGCTTCTAACCCTCCCTCCTCTGAATTCACTGATTGATCCATATATTTCTTCAAGTACAGTGCCCAGACATCAGTTCAGCTGAGGCTTTTTCAGTGCAAAAGGACTGTTCTCCACTTTTTGTCTCCCCTAGTCGAGTTCTAGCCACTTGAGTTAAGAGGCATAATGAACAGCATTAATACTTGTACTTAAAGACTGTGTCAGTGCCACTAGAGGATATTGAATATTTCATTGTTTGTTCTTGTTTTTCTCATCATACTGTATGATTTCAGCATGTTCCATATCCTAACAGACCTTACTTTAGGTAATAAAATCTGGTTAATGCAAGGCAGAAGACCTCTTGGATTGTTCCAGTGGTCTTTTCTGGCCTTAGATTTTTTGAATCTTTTAATGTATTTGCTTGCCTTTCTAATCCATACATATGTGTCCACATATATGAAGCATGTTAATGTACACACCTGTATATTTATCCTTATAGCAATCATTACAGATGTTTATGTGATTGTATTTACACATAAATCCATGTGTGTCTGGGTATATGAAAAACATCTCTAGTGATAACACTTGGAAGCATCCAAGTGTTTTCCACTCCTAAGATGAGGAGCTGGATTTTGACAGGCCGCTTCTGTCATAGGAGGTAAGGAGTGGACCTGGGGGCAAAGCCCTGAAAGTCTGATCTTTCTCTTTACCTGTGGTGGCTGCAGGATGAGTGTAACATCTCCCCAACACACCCAACACCTCCCTAGATGAGAGCAGGCAAGCTGAGGAGCAGAGACATTTTGCTGCCCCTAGCAATGTGCTGCTCTGGGCAAGCAACCAGGCTTATGGCTAGAGCCATCCCTACGTATACCTGTGTTTAGATATGAATTTCATCACACTGTATCAGTGAGAATAATCCTCCAGGACAAACGTGCAGGAGAGCAGCAGTCCCAAAAGCAGCCTAAATAGCAGGAAAATGGCAAGAACCTGCTGCATACCAGCCATACGCTGAAAGCATCTCTTGCCCATGATGAGATCCATGAATCCCTGGGCTTCATTTGCTTCCATGCCCCCTGTTCATATTCATTAGTTCAGTGGCTTTCAGCATAGGTCTAGTTCTCCCTCTTCTGTTCTCCTTCCCAAGGCTAGCTAACCACAGGTATTCTGAATTCACAGATTTCTGTTTATTCATGAGCTTGAAAGAAAATGATGGAAAACAAAAGCTGTTTCTGGCTCTGGATGGTCTCTCTGGTTGCTTATTTTTTTGATTCCCTATCATCACCTCCAACCTGCTACTTCCCCCCCTCCTCCTCCCCGCTGGGAGTAAAATCTCTAAACATGGAGACAAAAAATATGCTGGAAATCAGCAACTGGGCACTTTCTCTCTGAATTTCACATGCTGATACGGTTCTGTGTTAGCCAAAAATAGCAACAAAAGCAACAATAAAAAGGGAAAAAAATGTTTAATGCAAATCACTTACCAAAGCAGTAGCATTTACTCTACAGTGTAGTGCAGCTGGCTGCTGGTCCCTTGTGGAGCTCTCTGACTAAGGTACCATTTAGAAACAATTTGGCTGATCCATCATATATATTTTTGGCAGATCTTTTCCCTCATTTCTTCTTTACTAAAAAATTATGACAGATGAGCCTCAGATAAAGAGATCTGCTAGTAATCATCTCCTAGAGGATGATTTGAAGCCTAGACCACCAGTATATGTCCTATTCATCCTTTGGATGCCCGTCCCAAGCTCAGACAACCTGTGGCAGCCCTATCTAAACTGAGCTCCTCCTCTGGGCTTCTGCAATATGGGCAAAATCCAAGCTGTGCTAAAATCGGTGGCAAAGCTCTGGCACATTATGCCCAATGTCAAAACCTGCTCATCCACAGGATGATTCCCAAATTATCCAGATTCACATTACATGATTTGTTCTTCCATTCACCTGATCTTCACAGGTATTTTCTCCCCATCAAACTTGAGACACTGTATTTCTAAGTGGGGTCAATATTAGGTTTTCTTACAGTCCGTGCATAGAAAGGGCATTCCGGGTGGCAATTCAGTCCCTTGACAATTTGATTCATTCTTAAGAGGTGCTGTTATTTTTTCAGATGACTGCAGAAGGAACCTGATAAAACTAAGTAAAATGCCTGGCCCAATGCAAACGGGGATTAAATTCAAATCCTGTCGTGGTTTGGCCTCAGCCGGCAACAAAGAACCACACGGCTGCTCGCTCAAGCCCCACAGCCATGGAGAAAATCAGAAGACAAAGGCAAAACTCGTGGGTTCAGATAAAGGGAGTCTAACAGAACAGCAAAGGGAAGAGAAAAACAATAACAGTAACACCAATAAAGGAATATATAAACACGATTACAGTACCACGGACTCCGGACCAGACCACTACAGCCCGCTCTGAACAGCGACTTCCTGCCCCCTCCCCCTGGCCAGCTCCCCCCTATAGCCCAGGCATGGCTCACATGGCATGGAATACCTGTGTCCCCTGCCGCATCCTTGGCAAAATTAACCCCATCCCTGCCGGAACCAGGACATTATCCACCCCTTATTCCATACCATCTGCGCCATGCCCAGATCCTACAGTTCCCAATCAATTACCACCACTTTCCCCTGTCTTTTATATACAAATGTACATATATATACATACAGATTTAATTCCCATAGTCTATGGGACATACCTCTAAAATGTCCATTGAGTTAATTTAGTCCATCACTGTGGGCCCCATCTGTGAGAACAGTCTCTCAAGGCAGGCGAGATGGTGTGTGGTGCTGGACTGGTGCATGCTGCATTTAGAGCTCGCGGCTGGTGTACCCGGTGTGGCCCATGCCCACAGTCTACAGGCTGAAGATGTCGATCTCAAGGAAGTTGCTGGGCGCCAGCTGATGAAGTCAGTTCTTATTACATCACCGCTGCACTTTACTCAGTCCATCTGTCAAAGTCCATCTGTCATTGGTTTGGGTAATTCTTACTCTAGTACCCTTGATAGCAGCTATATTAATGATGACATACAGGGGCAGGATTATTTAGCACTTAACATCATACAATTTGATTCATTGGCTATTCTCATCCAAAATCAGATCCCCATGAGGTACACATCGGACCTCCCCATCCTCCCACATCACCCACCAAGTGCACCCAGGTCCTTGTGCAAAAGCAATCCCACGGATGGGTTTGCCTTTGCCTGAGGCAGGGCTAACCCAGACTGTCTTCCCCAACATATTCTTCATGTGCACTACAGGGAATTTATCCTCTTCTACTGTACGTGGAAGTTTTGATTGGTCAGGGCCAGCTCGATTGGCAGATCCCCTGGTATTGACTAACCAGGTGGCTTTTGCTAAATGTGTATCCCAGTGTTTGAAAGTCCCACCACCCATGGCTCTCAGTGTAGTCTTGAACAGTCCATTGTATTGTTCTATCTTCCATGAGGCTGGTGCGTGATAGGGGATGTGATATACCCACTCAATGCCATGCTCTTTGGCCCAGGTGCCTATGAGGCTGTTTTGGAAATGAGTCCCATTGTCTGACTCAGTTCTCTCTGGGGTGCCATGTCGCCATAAGACTTGTTTTTCAAGGCCCAGGATAGTGTTCCGGGCGGTGGCATGGGGCACAGGGTATGTTTCCAGCCACCCGGTGGTTGCTTCCACCATTGTGAGCACATGGCGCTTGCCTTGGCGGGTTTGTGGGAGTCTAATATAATCAATCTGCCAGGCCTCCCCATATTTATATTTTAGCCATCGTCCTCCATACCAAAGAGGCTTTAACTGCTTGGATTGCTTAATTGCAGCACACGTTTCACATCCATGGATTACCTGTGCAATAGTGTCCATGGTCAAGTCCACCCCTCGGTCTCGAGCCCATCTATATGTCACATCTCTTCCCTGATGGTCTGAAGCGTCATGAGCCCACCGAGCTATGAATAATTCACCCTTATGTTGCCAGTCCAGATCCACCTGAGCCACTTCAATCTGAGCGGCCTGATCTACCTGCTGGTTGTTTTGATGTTCCTCAGTGGCGCGACTCCTGGGTACGTGGGCATCTACATGACGTACTTTAACAACCAGATTCTCTGTCCGGGCAGTAATATTCCAGAATTCGTGGGAGACTGGGGTTTCCCATTCCAGTTCGCCGTGTGATCAGTGCAATCCACTTATTCCACGTGGCATCAGTTGCATGATGTGTGGCAGGGACCCTTTCTTTGAACATCCAGCCCAGCACCGGCAGTCGAGGTGCCAAGAGGAGCTGTGCTTCAGTACCAACCACTTCCGAAGCAGCTCGAACCCCCTCGTATGCTGCCAATATCTCTTTTTCGGTTGGAGTATAGCGGGCTTCAGATCCTCTATATCCCCGACTCCAAAACCCCAGGGGTCGACCTCGAGTCTCCCCTGGTGCTTTCTGCCAGAGGCTCCAGGTCGGGCCATTCTCCCCGGCTGAGGTGTAGAGCACACTTTTAACATCTTGTCCTGCCCAGATTGGCCCCAGGGCTACTGCATGAACTATTTCCTGCTTAATTTGTTCGAAGGCTTGTCGTTGCTCAGGGCCACATTTAAAATCATTCTTTTTCCGGGTCACTTGATATAGAGGGCTCACAATCAGACTGTAATCAGGGATATGCATCCTCCAAAAACCCACAACACCTAAGAAAGCTTGTGTTTCCTTTTTACTAGTGGGTGGAGACATAGCTGCTCTTTTGTTGATCATATCCATTGGGATCTGATGGCATCCATCTTGCCATTTTATTCCTAAAAACTGGATCTCCTGTGCGGGTCCCTTGACCTTTACTTCATTTTATGGCAAAACCAGCTTTCAGAAGGATTTAAACTATTTTATTCCCTTTCTCAAAAACTACTTCTGCTGTGTTGCCCCATACAATGATGTCATCAATGTACTGCAGATGTTCCGGAGCTTCACCCTGTTCCAGTGTGGTCTGGATTAGTCCATGGCAAATGGTGGGGCTGTGTTTCCACCCCTGGGGCAGTCGATTCCAGGTGTACTGGACGCCCCTCCAAGTGAAAGCAAACTGGTCTGCACTCTGCTGCCAAAGGGATTGAGAAGAATGCATTGGCAATATCAATTGTTGCATACCACTTGGCTGCCTTTGACTCCAGTTTGTATTGAAGTTCTAGCATGTCCAGCATGGCAGCGTTCAGCGATGGCGTGACTTCATTCAGGCCACAATAGTCCACTGTTAGCCTCCACTCTCCATTAGATTTTCGCACTGGCCATATGGGACTATTAAAGGGTGAGCGGGTCTTGCTGATCACTCCTTGAGTTCACGAATCAGCTTATGGATGGGAATCAGAGAGTCTCGGTTAGTGAGATATTGCCACTGATGCACTGTCGTGGTAGCAATTGGCACCTGTTGTTCTTTGACCCTCAACAAACCTACCACAGAAGGGTCCTCCGAGAGACCAGGCAATGTAGACAGCTGTTTAATTTCCTCTGTCTCCAAAGCAGCTATGCCAAAAGCCCACCGGTATCCTTTTGGGTCCTTGAAGTACCCTCTCCTGAGATAGTCTATGCCAAGGATGCATGGAGCCTCTGGGCCAGTTACAATGGGATGCTTTTGCCACTCATTTCCAGTTAGGCTCACCTCAGCTTCCAATACAGTCAACTCTTGGGATCCCCCTGTCACTCCAGAAATACAAATGGGTTCTGCACCTCTGTAACTTGATGGTATTAAGGTACATTGTGCACCAGTGTCCACTAGAGCCCTATACTCCTGTGACTCTGATGTGCCAGGCCATCGAATCCACACGTTCCAATAAACCCGGTTGTCCCTTCCCCCACCTGGCTGGAGGCAGGGCCCCTCTAATCCTGATCATAGTATCCGTTACTCACTTGTTGCAGAAATGACTTGGAAGTCCCTTCAAGAGGATCGGAGGTAAGATCAGGCCTTCTACTCTGTCTGGGGAGCTGCCTGCTGGAAACGAGAGCAGCACTTTTCCTAGAGGGATCCCCTTTTGTGATTGTTCTTCCTTGCAACTCGTGTACCCGTGCCCGTAGGGACGAGGTAGATTGTCCATCCCACCTCCTCATGTCCTCTCCGTGGTCACACAGGTAAAACCACAGGGTGCCTCATGGTGTGTACCCTCTATACTCTCCCTCTTGAGTAGGGAAACGCCTGCTCCTAATAGCTGAGATGCTGGCCTGTACAGGTGGGGAGTAGGACATATTCTCTTCGAGTTGCTGGACCTTCTGGGAGAGTTTCTCCACAGCTGAGACGAGGGGGGAAGAGAGACTTTCTTCATATTGCCGGAGTCGGCCAGCCACCTCATCCACCGTTAGTCCCTCTTCGCCTTTCCATTCCATCACTGCCAAGGAGTTGGCATACGATGATGGTGCACTCCGTACAAATTTTCACCATATGGGCCTTGTGCATTGGACTTCATCAGGGTCTGTGGGTAACTGCGTGTTATCTGGGTCATAGTAAATCATTTCCCACACAGCTAATTCCCTCAGGTACTGGATACCTTTTTCCACGGTGGTCCACTTGCTTGGACGACATACAACATCTTCACTGAAGGGATACCTTTCCCTCACACCTGACAGGAGTCGCCTCCAGAGGCTGAAGGCTTGCGTCTTTTTCCCAATCGCCTTGTCAATGTCCCCTTCCCTAGACAGGGATCCCAGCTGCTTGGCTTCCCTGCCCTCTAATTCCAAGCTACTGGCCCCATTATCCCAGCATCGGAGCAGCCAGGTGACAATGTGCTCGCCTGGAAGTCTGCTGAAATCTTTTTGCATATCTCTCAGCTCACTCAGGGATAGGGATAGGGTGATTATCTCTGGTTCTGTCTCTTCCTCCCCTTCTTTTGATGGCCCTGGTTCATCGTCATCCCTGTCTAAGCGAACTGATTTCTTGGTGTATTTCTTCTTCTGTATAGGAGCAACTGATACCGGCGCAGGTTGGTTGTCTGGTTCAGCTGCAGTGTCTGCCACTGGGGTTGGAGTAGCCGCATTGTCTGCTGCAGGGGTTGGAATAGCTGCAGCGCCTGCTGGTCTGGTTTCCCCCTCTTTCCCCTGAGGGTGCTGCATAATACTGAGCAGTGTTTGGCAGATACTGGCCAGGGCCCAGCACAGTGCAGTGAGTTGTGCCTCTCTGGAATAGCCACAGCATTTTCCTTTTAAAAATTCTACCACTTTATCAGGGTCCTGTAGTTGTTTGGAGGTGAAGTCCCAAACCATTGGAGGTGAGAAGTTCTCTAGATACCTGCCCTTATTCTCCCACATGCCATGCCACCCATGACTATCCAGCCTCGGGGCACATCTCTGGGTGGTAGTCTTAAACAGTTGTTTAACCCTAAACAAGACCTGAAACACATTCAGGAGACATAGCAATAGGAACATGCTGGTTTGAACATCCCAAGGATATTCGAAATTCTCAAAAGCTGTCATACCTGGCCTGAAGGAGTAAAAGGAGGCAAAAGAGCTGGGGAAATTATTCCCCCCCTGTTTCTCCCATAGATTGGGTGTAATTATTAATAAATTCTGAGAGACGGTGACCGAGGTATGGGCAGGACAGCAATACTGCATAAACACCCCAACATAGCCACCTGAACAGTGATGTTATCATATCATAAGCTGATATTGCACAGGACAGCAAAATGATAATCCTGATCCCTCTCCCCGAGGTAACAAACAGCTTCACGGGGAGTACATAGAGCGTATAAGAATTTACATAACACAGCCACGCAAACAAACGAAGCAACATTGTAACCGGCGACTATCTAACTAATATGAGAAATGCATATAACAAACTCGTGTTAACAAGCTCTGGTCGGATCTGTCGTTATCTCAACCCTCCGAGCCCCACGTTGGGCGCCAAAAAGGACTGTCATGGTTTTGGCCTCAGCCGGCAACAAAGAACCACGCGGCCGCTCACTCAACCCCCACAGCCGTGGGGAAAATCAGAAGAAAAAAAGGCAAAAGTCGTGGGTTGAGATAAAGGCAGTTTAACAGAACAGCAAAGGGAAGAGAAAAACAATAACAGTAACACCAATAAAGGAATATACAAACGCGATTACTGTACCATCGCTCACCGACGGAACCCACATCGCTGCAGCCTGCTCCGAGCGGCGACTTCCTGCCCCCTCCCCCCGGCCAGCTCCCCCCTATAGCCCAGGCACGGCTCACATGGCATGGAATACCTGTGTCCCTAGCCGGATCCCTGGGGAAGTTAACCCCATCCCTGCCGGAACCAGGACAAATCCTTAAGGAAACACAAGGCTGTGTCTAACACTCTCCATTTCCTCTCCAGCTACCCATTTCTGTACTGTCTCTATACCTTCACGGTACTAAGGTGGAAAAACTACTCATCTGAAGGAACATGTGTTGCTGACTTAGGAGCTGATGCTTTTCCCATTTGAGGAGTTTTTCTTGTTCTGATTTCACTTTCAGGCTTGTGAGTTCACTGTGGGTCTCAGCAGCAATCTGATTTATTTTTTTAGGCTCTTGATCACGCTTACAAGTGTTTTGGTTCCACTCTGGTTCACAATTCATATGTGAGGAACTGTCATTCTACCTCAAGTAGTTTAGCACGCTTTCAAGAGGGAAGAAGAGTTTTGCAGTTAGGTCCCTGAGCTGAGTTTCAAGAAATCCAGCTCCAATTCCTATCTTTTCCATAGACAAGATAGCTGTTATGACCTTCAGGAAGCCACTTAATCTCATTGCTAGAGTTCCTGTAACTTTCCATCCTTTCCTATCCATCATCTCTGTTTACACTGTAAAATCTTTAGGCAGCTTAAGTTTCCTGGTAACACTAAAATACAAATCATAAATTATAATCAGGTCATCTATGTTCTCCAATTTAAACAAAAACATCTACTTTTTTTCAGCTGCTTTTCAACCACTGTTATCTTAGCCACTTCAGGCTGAAATGAGAGATCTTACTGGGTTCGATTCAACACACATAACCTTTAGATGTCTGGAAGTCAGGTGCTGAGGCTAATCTGGTCATCTAGAACCTTTCTATAGTCAATGGAGAGAGAGGACCATCGCAAAAGAAAGTTTGTCTTCTATATCCTTGAGCTATGCCTAAGAACAAAAGAAATCTCTTTGGAAGTATGTGCTTCTCTTTGTTTCATCATAGAAGGAGCTGGAATGATTAGGTCAAACTAAATGCTATACTGTTAAAGTTAGGATTGACTGGGATAAAATTAATCATATGCTAAATACATATACTTTTTACTGTGTATACTTTTTACTTTTTATCCAATGCCCTGGATAAACATGATACTGCTGCTTTTTTGCTAATTCAGTAGGATGCATTTTTCTTATTGATCATCTTCTCTTTTACATAAAAGCAAAGGACAGCATTGTTGGAAGTATCAATTTTTAAATGAGACTCTCTGAACAGGTGTTGTCATAACAGACCCTAAGATACAAAATGCAGCAGTAAAGATGTCATGTAAGGGTTGAGCTGCCAGTGATTGTGCAATCATGAAACATTTCTTCTCATATTGAGCCTACCATGCATTTCAGGTGTGGTGATAGCCCAAAATTTCTTTGTACTAACATTCCTATTAAATGAAAATGGCCTACTTGTACAACTCTTTTCCCCCCTCAAAGATATTTTTGTCGATGTGTTTGAAACTTGAAGATTACATTGATCTTTCTGAAGGTTGAGAAATTAGCACTGCCATACCAAAGTCAACCTAAGGATATCTGCTATTTTTGCTTTATTTCACACGTGGTGATTCTTGAAGGTGTAGTCTATGAAATATAGTGACATGATTATGCAAAGATTGCAGAATCATGTTTTAGACAAAGATTCATTACCTAGAAGCTTGAATAACCTCCCATCATAGAAAGTGAGATAAATTATTTCTAAGATTTTGATTTAAAATAATTATATTTTAAAGGTGGATGCGCATATATATGCACACACGCACAGCATTTTATATACAATTCTTTCAATGAACTCAGAAAGAACAAGAAATGTATTGTCCAAAACCCACTGACATTAAATAGAAGCCATCTTACTTGAAACCTACCTGCCTCAATGAAAATGAACTCAGACTAGCCAATTTAACATTTTACTTTTCTGTTTTCTTTCTTTTCTTCTCACATGTGCTCTTTCTCATATTCTAGTTAAAACCAGTACAGTTTTACAAGATTTACAATTATGGGGTGGTTTTCTTCTTCTGTTAACTTATTGGCTAGCTATAAACTCATGATAAATTTGAGACATAAAATGTGCCAAAGTCTACAAACCCAGTGGATCACCACATGGGACAAATAAAAAGCAGAGCTGCTATTTATCTGCCCTTGGAAATAATTAGTAACTGCAGCTCATGGCTCCCTTGTCCTCTGGATACTCAGGCATGATCAGAAGATACTTACATTTCAGGGTGTCTGATGTTACCTGGATCCTCCCAGGTTCCAGGTAGCTAATATGGGAAGAGTTAACTGCATACCTATAAAACATACAGACCAATCCCCTGCCCACCAGCAGAGAAAACATGCATCTTTACCAGCTTAGCTTGAGTTGATCCTGCCTTGTAGTGGGGAAAACTGACCTTTGGAGTTCCCTTCCAGACCTGTTCTGTCTGATTTCCTTCAGGGAAAAGGAAGCTATCCAAAGCAATTTAGGGTGGGGTCTCTGGAGAATGCAGTATACTTTCTGCAAAGGGCAAAGCAAAGAAGAACTCATTCTGTTATTCAATGCTATTCCCTGCCAACATTTACTTAATTATCTTTCTGTTCTATAATGGCAATTGAGTTATGGCTTTTTCCTGGAACTTCTATATCCTTCCCTAGTGAATGTGTTTGTGTGTGTGTGTGTGTGTTTTAAAGAATAAATTGAGTCTTATCAGTTCTGCTTTGCTCAAGGCAGAATTTATGATGGCCTTGTTGGAAAAAGAAGCCATGAGGCAGGACAGGACAGTACTGCTGCTATATTATAGCTCTTAAATATGCATCATAAACTGAAGGCTTTTCTCTCCATACTCTTCAAAAATCTGTCTCGGGGATATTGTTGCCACTTGTCAGGATCACGCGTTGCCTAAACATTTTGTTCCTCTGTACTCGCTCAGATTTAGCACTTGTGGACTGCATTCACCCGGACCTCAGGTGCATAGATTTGATGTTTCAACCCCATCCCCTCACTGCAGAGATGATTTGATGGCCATATAAAAAGGAAGGGTGATCCCCTGCACAGCATGTATGCCTGGTGAACTGAAGGCATCATTTACTCTGCTATACACTTTCTCTTGTGTTATTTTGGAGAAGACAGCTGGATGGGAATCTTCTCAGCTAATTTTAGCTCTGTAAAAAGGAAGGTATTCAGTCTAAGCTACTATTCTTAACTCTCTATGGTCAATAGGGAGAGACAGGCACCTTTTTTAGGCAATAGATGCCACTTCTTGCAGCACAGGATGATTCACTGCATGGAACACCAAGTGGAGATGCCTGGAATGAACCTGATGTCCAACTTTGGATGGTTAAATTTAAGTGAGATGAATTTATCTCTTGGCTTCCATTACGTACCTGGCAAATGAAAATAAGCTGACTTCTCCAGAGATGTTTCAAGGATCGGTACACTCAAAGTTGTTGCTCAGTTGGTATTTCAATGGGGCCATAGTAGATGCTGAGGAATCATACCTTTTTTTTCCACCAAGAGATTTTCCCAAGGCCTCCTAGTTAACGTTACAAGTTGCCATCAAAGTCAGTTTACTCCTCATTTTCATAGCCTACGCTGATATAATTAAACACTGCTCCTGCATCAACCCCAGGAAGGCTAGAAGCCATCAGCTGAATGTATGAAACTGCATAAAATAACAAAAATTATAGGCTCTTTCCTTGCAAGAGATTTTTGACACTTAGGACATATGGGCACCTTAAGTTTCAAGATTTAGAGGGTTCCCCCTCTGCTATTTTTTCAATTCAATTTTCATATATTATTGTTACATCTCTCTGCAGCATGAGGAGACCCTGGGTTGGGATCAAGGTCTGCTGTGCTGCCCTTTACCAGAAAAGAATACAGTCATAGCAACATGATGCAAGTAGAGAGAGAAAAGGTGATGAAATATTTTGCCAGTGACTGATCATGTAATCAGGAAAAAAACTGCCATTTAAAGAAACACTTGACAACCTTCCCTCCAACTCCCTAGTAGTGAATAGTTCCCAGCTCCCAAACAAGGAGAGACGGGACAGATTGTGACTGAGTGGAGGCCCAAGGTGCCTTTGCACTAATTTTATGTTCTAGGGTTATTTGACTTAGAAATGGGTTTAAGTCATGTCAGGGGAGGTTTAGACTGGATATTAGGAAACATTTTTTCACTGAAAGGGTTATTAAACATTGGAATAGGCTGCCCAGGGAGGTGGTGGATTCACCATCTCTGGAGGTGTTTAAAAAAAGGGTAGATGTGGTACTTAGGGACATGGTTTAGAAGTGGGTTTTGTCAGGGTAGGTTAACGGTTGGACTTGATGATCTTAAAGGTCCCTTCCAACCTCAGCAATTCTATGATTCTATGACTTTAGTTTTATTTAGCATCAAGTTTTACTTCTATAAGGAGAAAAGAAAAAAAGGAAAGAGAAAAAAAAAAAAGGAGCTGATGAATTTTCCTCTTCCTATGGAATGAAATGCCAGCACTTGTTGAGTTGCATCTTCATCGCTGCCTTGAGGATATTTGATTTCATGAATCTGATTAAATTATTCTGCTCTCTGTATTTCTTTAATATTGCTTTATAAAATATACTCCTAGTGGCTTCAGTAGTGAGAGCACTTGCTTTACTTTCTTTAAAGCTTGCATGGTCCCTCCTGGGGCTGGGGGAAGAGCCCTTATTAAAGAGTTCAAGGATAAAAGCTTCTTCCTCTAGGAGAATTACTTTAAAACAACTGGAACCCACGCATACTTTTTCATAATGATTACAGAGGCACCCATACTAATGCCTTTCAGCGTAAGATATGGCCATCTCTAATTTCATTGGCAGAAAACCTCTATCTGCAGAAATTTCAGAACATTGTTACCTGATCAGAGATGCTATCTGGTGGGAGCTGATAGTTAGCCTGTTTTCCCCCACAGTGGTGAATACCTGGAATTTGCTCTGTGGTGAAACATTGTATTTTTATATAATGGGGGTTTCTGAGGCCCTGACCTTAGGTAGGGTAAAGCACTGCATAAACATTCAGGAAGCGACTGTCCTTGTGGCAAGGACCACATAGACCTCATCAGCAGTGTGGATAAAATCAAACTGGATAGGAAAAAAGCAGAGAAGAGGTTACATAAGGCCATGCCAAAGGTGAGTGGCAGAGCTGAGGGAAAAAATCCCCTCATCTCTCCACCCCTTACCCAGCACTGCTGCACTGTCACTCTTCAACAGTCTTGTTTTAATAGGAAATTAGCTACCCTGCTGCTGTACTGTGCTCCTTGATCTGCTATCAGCTCTGGCCACAGAGGCTTAGGACACTGGGCTTTCAAAATCACATAAGAGTTTTAGGAGCATAAATGCCAAGGCAAGGCTTTCAAGCTGAAACTGAAGAACCCAGCCATTTTTTTTCTGTGCATTACCCACAGAGCATGTAAAGCATGAGCAAAGGTACTACATACCAGGCCAACGTACCAAAAGGCATATGCAGACAGTAGGCAAAATTCAAAAAGAAAGGCTCTAAGGCTTCTGATCAGGTTCTTTCCTCCTCAGTCTGATCGCATGTTCTTCAAAATTTCTGTTCATTATATCACTTGGATGCATGCAGGGTGATGTGCAAAGAAACTTGGCCTCATCCTCTTCCTGGTTCCTAATTAATCCATCTTGTTGCAGTTGATGAAAGCTCTTTATTATTATTAAAAGTCTGCAAATAGCTCTTAATTTGCATTCCTTCTCTGAGAGTGACACATAATGTATATAAACATATATAATAATTGTTAGGAGCAACACAGCCATCTACTGCTGGTTTGCAAGATAAATGACATTAATCAACAGGATGCCTACAGAACTTTTGGTGAGTCATTTGTTATGCTAATTGAGCCAGTTAAAGTAAACTGTCAACGAATAGAGATTTTTGACAGCTGAGATGAAATGTGAGGCTAATTAGTCAGCTGCCATAAAACCCCCTGCCCAATTTTAATAATGCAATATTTAAGAGGGAAGATAATGTTAATCATCTGACCAGATCTCTCTCCCAGAGGATATAGTAGCAAAAGGCATAGCCCATCATGAAAATCAAGTTTCTCTAGAAAGAATGCAAAACAAATGGCTGGCTGTGCAGAGATGACAACCTTTGCGAGAGAGTTTGTGTCCTATAGGTTACAGCGATCTTTTTAATTAATACACAAAAGCCCAATTTTTGCTCTAAATTACCTGTGTCCTTTTAGATCAATCCCCTTGTTTTCATTCAAAGTATTTTGCATTCATGCTAGCAACAATGAGATCATTTGGTCTGACTGTAAGACTTAGTCCTAACCTACAAATCAAATGGATTGATCGGATACACACACTGAGTGTCTAGAAGGCATGAGCAGCATTTTGGCAAGCCCTTTGGAGCTGGGTTGTAGAAGATGTAACGGTATGAAGTTATGACAGATCAGAGGAGAAACTTCAGGATGTTACATCTCACTTTTCACAATAGTTTCAAGAGCTTGTAATTACTTCCATAGTTTCACAGTGCTGCCACTTTCACTCTTGAAATTGTGCCAGCCAGGGGGGAGTGAGCTTGGTCTTGGGACTGTCCAACACAGCAACAAAAAACTTATGGAGTGGAAGCCTTTTGGTCTTGGAGCATACCAGGAACTTTCTAAGTCTAACAGACTTAGAAACACTTTAAAAGAAATTACTGTTCCTCCTGTACTCAGCTGCTGTATAGTATAAGTAACTAATCTTGAGGACATGCTGAAACTCCTGTTGTCTTAAATGACAGGACTGGGACTTACAGCTGCTAGTGCATTCCACCCTGAGGTGGTTGCAATTCTGTAGCAGGTGAGCAATGTACTATAGCAAGTATCAGTAGCAATCACCAGTTACCAACGTCCCTCTGAAATTCTACTTTTTATGCTTGCCGAAAACTTCCTCAAAATAATTTCCCTTTTATTGCAAATTTCCATTCTTAATGTCAGCCAGAAAGATTGTGTGGAACCAGACTGGCCTTATTTGCTCAGTACAAGCTTTGGAAGGAAAATAAAATGAACAAACCAGCCACTCTTCTTAAATGTTGCCATCCAAATTTTGCTTAAAACAACAGGGTGAAATAAGGGCAGATTCTTGAATGTGGTGACGAAAAGCATTTCCACTGCTATTGGTGCTAATTTCTATCAAAAACAAGTGTGAGCCAGAAACTTGAACCTTGCTTTCTTTCTGGGTTTGTTTTTTTTTTCCTTTTTTTGGAGCTTACTAGACTTCACAAAGCACATTTGGAAGAAAAATGATTTTTGTAATTTTAAATTTTCAAGCTTTTAAAGGTAGCAGCATGGTACAGATACCTGAAGTTAATACTTATCAATAACCTAGGGGAAAACGTTCAAAGCAGTCTTTCAAAGTGCTAAGAAAGAAGAAAGGTACCAGTTAATGTATCACTTAAAAATGACAGCAAAACTGGTCAATGGCCACATCTCTTTGTCTGTCTTTTTCTTAGTTTATATGTGTATCACAGTATCACAGTATCGTCAGGGTTGGAAGGGACCTCTGGAGATCATCTAAGTCCAACCCCCCTGCTACAGCAGGGACACCTACAGCAGGTTGCACAGGATGGCATCCAGGCGGGTTTTGAATGTCTCCAGTGTGGGAGACTCCACAACCTCTCTGGGCAGCCTGTTCCAGTGCTCTGCCACCCTCAGAGTAAAGAAGTTCCTCCTCATGTTAAGATGGAACTTCCTGTGCTCCAGTTTGTGCCCGTTACCTCTAGTCCTATCACTGGGCACAACTGAAAAAAGACTCTTCTCATCTACCTGGCACCCTCCTCTTAAGTATTTATAAGTATTGATAAGATCCCCCCATCAGTCTTCTTTTTTCTAGACTAAAAAGACCCAAGTCCCTGAGCCTTTCCTCATAAGAAAGATGCTCCAGTCCCCTAATCATCTTGGTAGCCCTTTGCTGGACCCTCTCCAGCAGTTCCCTGTCCTTCTTGAACCGGGGAGCCCAGAACTGGACACAGTACTCCAGATGCGGCCTCACCAGGGCAGAGTAGAGGGGGAGGATGACCTCCCTCGACCTGCTGGCCACATTCTTCTTGATGCACCCCAGGATGCCATTGGCCTTCTTGGCCACCAGGGCACATTGCTGGCTCATGGACATCCTGTTGTCCACCAGGACTCCCAGGTCCCTTTCCACACAGCTGCTCTCCAGGAGGTCAGCCCCCAACCTGTACTGATGCATGGGGTTATTCCTCCCCAGATGCAGTACCCTACACTTGCCTTTGTTGGATTTCATCAGGTTTTTCTCTACCCAACTCTCCAGCCTGTCCAGGTCACACTGTATGGCGGCACAGCCTTCCGGCATGTCAGCCACTCCTCCCAGTTTTGTGTCATCAGCAAACTTGCTGATGGTACACTCTATCCCTTCATCCAGGTCATTGATGAATATATTGAACAGGACTGGACCCAGTACTGACCCCTGAGGGACACCACTAGTTACTGGCCTCCAACTAGACTCTGCACCACTAACCACAACCCTCTGAGCTCTATCTGTCAGCCACTGTTCAATCCACCCCACTGTCCATTCATCTAACCCACACTTCCTAAGCTTGCCTGTGAGGATGGTGTGGGAGACAGTGTCGAAAGCCTTGCTGAAGTCAAGGTAGACAACATCCACTGCCCTCCCTTCATCCACCCATCCCGTCACGCCATCATAGAAGGCTATCAGATTAGTCAGACATGACTTCCCCTTGGTGAATCCATGTTGACTACTTCTGAGAACCTTCTTCTCCTCCAGATGCTTGGAGATGACACCCAGAATGAGCTGTTCCATCATCTTTCCAGGGATGGAGGTGAGGCTGACTGGCCTGTAGTTTCCTGGGTCATCCTTCTTGCCCTTTTTAAAAACTGGAGTGACATTGGCTTTCCTCCAGTCCTCAGGCACCTCCCCTGTTCTCCAGGACCTTTCAAAGATGATGGAGAATGGCCCAGCAATGACTTCTGATAGCTCCCTCAGCACTCGCGGGTGCATCCCATCAGGCCCCATGGACTTGTGAATATCCAGTTTACCTAACTGATCCCTAACTTGTTCTTCTTTGACCAGGGGAAATTCATGCTTCCTCCAGACTTTCTCTGTTACTTGCAAAGTCTGGGACTCCCGAGGGCTGGCCTGAGCAGTGAAGACAGAAGCAAAGAAGGCATTCAGCAACTCTGCCTTCTCTGCATCATCTGTCACCACAGCACCTGTCTCATTCAACTGTTGGCCCACATTTTCCCTAGTTTTCCTTTTGCATCCCATATACTTAAAGAAACCCTTCCTATTGGTCTTTATATCCCTTGCCAGGTTCAATTCTGTATATGCACCTACGTCTCTACCATGATAATACCTATATTTTCATGTACCATAACAATATTAAAAAGTTAAAACATTTATTTCTGTGGGTTGACTTTTACCTTTTTTTTTTTCTGTCACTCTGACATCCCCCTTTGATACATTCACACACAAAGTCATGTGCATGGATGTTATTCAATTGACTTTGAATAAAATCTATACAATGAACTGCATTTCCAGGAGCACTAGAAACACCATTTTTTACATCTACCCAGGTTAACCTGAAAGTCTGTGACATGGATGTCACAAAGTCACAAATTAGGAGCTGGTACTGTCACAAGCCCAAAGTGCCAAGACATTTTTTGCTGCTGCTTATAGTAGGAGCTAGGGTGAAAGAGACTTCACCATGAGGGAAAGTCAAGCATGGCAAGGACATAAGTAGAAAGCTTTTACCAAAGCTTTCCCATTTGGTAAAATAAACTGTCTCAGTGAGCCTGGATCTGGCTTCTTCCACACTAAGTGGCAAAGGGATGTCTCCGTCTGCCAGCTAGCTCAAGGCAGACCAAACTTCTTACTGGGGCTGGGCTGAAAAAATCCCTTGTATGACTTGTAAACACTACTAATAATTGGGGTGGGGGGAAGGATTCAGAAAGGCTGACCTAACGTGGTCCCACTGAATTCCTTCCATCAGCCACAGGGAAAGCTCAGCTTTCTCCAAGGCAATTCAGCTTAGACAAGCATGAAGCACAAGTGCCATCCCCCAAACCTCCAGACCTGCTTAATCCGACAGGTCTGAAATAGATCAAAGCACTCCCAGCTCTTTCCTTTCTCTCTGCTTTCTGGTGTCCTGACAC